>JAUCBN010000051.1:13267500-13773391 GCA_035048815.1 Abelmoschus esculentus | reverse complement strand
CTCCGCTGTACACGGTTCCGAATCCACCCTTCCCGAGAATCCTATCCTCCGAAAAATTATTCGTAGCCTTCAAAATATCAGCGTGAGTGAAAGCAGTTTTGTCTAAACGGATGACCTTGACAGTGTCTGATAACGACAGCGATGAACCACCGGAACTCGACGTCAAATTGTGTCGGAAGTTCGTATTCCATAAGAGAGGTCCCGCTGGTTCTTCCGGAGTTTTCACCAATAACACCAAAAGAGAGAGAATTCCAAAAGCTAGAAAGGCCAGTGTTAGACCTAATAACACCAAAAACACAGCAAACTTGACAGATTTTCTATGCTTCCTCTGATTGTTTGCAAAGTGATTGGTTCGATTATTGATGAAATATGGGACATCGAGCAGCGGATCTCCGAGGTAAGACTCTTTCTCGAACGTTGCAAATTGACCGATTGTCGGAACTGCACCTGAAATGAAGGGATTGTATGAAATGTTGAACTTGTTCAATTCAGACAACTTGTTGAAGCTGGTTGGAAACATGCCAGAAAAGTTATTATACGACAAATCTAAAATCTGCAAACATTTGACATTCCCTAACTCTGCTGGAATTGTTCCAGAAAACATGTTTTGAGTGATATTTAGGACTGCAAGCTGAAGCTTGCCAATTTCTGCGGGCAATTCACCGTTGAAGCCATTGAATCCCAAATGCAACATACTGAAATTTTGCATCAAACCGATATCTGCAGGGATGGGACCCGAAAATCGGTTCCCACTAAGCTGAACATAACCAGAGATTTCATATGTTTTCACCACAGAACCTTCAGTGCACATAGGGAAAATGCCAACTCCTTTAAGCAACTTCTCCCATATACTTCTGCAATTTTTCCTAGTGAGAATTGTATACATAAAATTGAAAGGTGGGTAGTCTGCCGGTATCCACCGCTTGATTGACGAGCACTCGCCGGAACCAGATCGCGGCCGGTCTAAGGGACCTACCCGGTTTGACTCGAAAGTAGAACTAGCATTGCTCCCTATCATTGCCAACTGAGGTGGAATAGTTCCAGAGAGTTGGTTGTTGGCAAGGTTCAGCCACAGCAAACTCGAACAGTTGCCAATTTGAGGTGGGATTTCACCATTAAAAGAGTTGTTTGCAAGCATCAACCATAACAGAGAGCTCAGTTTTCCGAGTTCTTGCGGGATTGGTCCCGAAAGCTTGTTGAACGACAAATCAAGGGCCTGTAACTTAAGCAAGTTTCCGTATTCAAGTGGGATATTGCCTGTAAATTGATTGTGAGCCATCATCAAGATACTCAAGCTTTTCATTTGAGAGATTTCAATAGGTAATGGAACAGAGAAATTGTTGTAGCTTAGATCTAAACCAGACAAATTTGATAATCTGAGAATCCCCGAAGAATCCAACCCTCCTTTGTATGAATTGCCGTGCAATACAAGGAATTTCAACTGTGTAAATCTCCCGAAAATCTCTTGAATCTCCCCACCAAAGTTGCTTTTACTCAAATCTAAGTACTCCAAATTTGTTAGATTCAAAAGGGTTTCTGGGATCATACTTGAAAAACTGTTGTCCCCCAAGAACAAGCTTTCGAGACTCGATATCATCCCGATTTCGGGTGGGATTTGCCCTGTAAAATTGTTTCTGTAGACATTCAGCACAATCAAGTTCTTGCAAAACGAAATCTCCCGGGGAAATCCACCCTGAAAATTGTTTACCGAAAGGTCTAGCATCCGCAGACTGCAGTCGTTGGGAAATATCGATCCTGGAATCGGCCCAAAAAGGGAGTTTTCAGAAACTGAAAACTCAAGAAGCCTGGGAAATCCAGTCCATATATTGCCAACAAAGTTGTTGGAACTCAAATCCAGATACTGCAGGTTCCAGCATTCATCAAAAGAATCAATCAAACCAGTAAAATTATTGCTTGAAATGTTTGCAAGAATCAATCTCCTGCAGATTCCCGGGAAATTAACACGAATATCCCCCTGAAATCCATTCTTAGACAAATCAAGTATCTCTAAACTATTCAAACCTGATAAGTTCAACTCTCCTTTGAGGATATTATGCGATAAGTTAAGGTACACAAGGCTTTTGCATTGGCTCAAATCGTCTGGTATAGCTCCATTGATGGTGTTTTTCGACAAATCTAGTTGTCGGATATTGGTCAAGGCCGAGAAGCTATCAAACATTTTCCCGGAAATGTTGCTGTCCGAAAGGTTTATGCCAACGACTCTTAGGCCATTAGATGAACATGAGATTCCATGCCATTGACATGGACTCGAGCTTTCACTATTCCATTCTGAATATCTCCCTTGATTCACTCGATTTTGTTCTTGCAGGAAAGATTTTAGTCTCAGCAGCACTTCTTTGTCTGTTTCTAAAGAATCTCCAGCAACCATAATACCTTTAAAAAACACATGACAGTTAAGACAAAAATTGTAATAAATTCAACAGAATCATCCTGGGAAATCACGAAAGTGAAAATAAAAGCTGTCCCAATAAAGATTTTCATGAATATAATGAGAAAATTCATAATTAAGCGGATAAAAAGGAGATTAGAACATACATGTAATGAAGATTAAGAAGATGATCAGAGTAAAACACCATGGAACGTCCTTCTTCATTTTTGTATACACAATTTTCTTATTTTTATTTTTGCAGTAATGGATTACTTAAACACCCATCAATTGAAAACATGGAAAGAAGCAAATGAAGTCAGTTGAAGAAGGAACACATAGACCAAGCTTCGAAGAAAAGATCACTGAATTATCTTTTTTTTTTCTTCATTTTCTTAAAAAACCAATCTTTACTTAATCAGTTTTTTATTTATATTTTTAATGAGAAAATGATGAGACAGTGGCAAGGGAGCCGCCCATATTGACTGGTTATGGTAACATCATGCTATTGGGTTGACCATGGAAGTTAGACTCGACAACCATTTACGAGCTTTCAAAGCATAATTGCAGGTTTGGTTTTGGTAAAATTTGCCGCTAGACCCTGTACTTGAGTGGTGTTTGGGATTTTGTTTTGTGCGACCAACAAAAGTTCAGATTTAAATCCTCTCTTTCGATTAAAAGTATCTTACTTCACGATATTAGTGATTGGTATTTTGTATCCAAACTTTCAACCCTAAACCCATGCAATGCAAATATTAATGAATTATTATGAACTCAATGACCTAGATGAAGTAAGTCTTGACACTAGAGTTTCAGTTTAACTACTTACAATCATGTCAAATTTGAAATTAGGCTTATTAAACCTTGATCCTTCTTTGGTATACCAATACCACCCCTATACAAATTTGTAAATTTTAAGTTAAGACTTGACAAATAGACCCTCGCACCCCAACTTATTATTATTTATATTTGGCCTTTCTTAGTAGGCAAGTTTTGACCCTAAAAAAACATACTAATAATGTCAAGTACTGAATTGGAGTTTTTAAATAAAAACGAATGATGACTTAATTTTTAACTTTATAAGTAGAAAGATTAAATCCTAAATGTTATCAAGATATAGAAACTAAAACCAAGATTCGACCTTTATTTGTCGTTGCGGAAATTGGGTGTGTTTTGACTAAACCCATTGCTTTCAAAAAGAAATTTTTTTAAGGTGTATCACTGTTGTTGTTGGTTAGTAAGTTTCTATGAAAAATCACATCAACAAAGTAAACCGTGAGTTCATGTATGGAGTATAAAACTAAATTTAACCATCATTTTCCCCTTGAATTTTATGAATGTCGACACCATCCCATTTCAGGAAAATATGTTAATTACTAATTTAATTTTTAATAAATTTTAATTCTAGTCTTAACCCTATCTACAGGGGAGTAGTAAGAGAACTTTAAGAGAAGAAAGATCGAGTCTTTTTATAATTTAGAATCCATGACCTTAAAAAATATGAAAAAATAAAAATGACTAATTTGATCAAATTTAATTACTCAATTACTAATTTAAATATTAAATATATTTATCTTAACAAAATAATATATTTGAGTGACATTAACATTTACGAAAGATTATATTCAAATAGGCTAACTTTTTATATATAATATTATCTATTTTAGTTTCAAATAAGACATGTTTCATTATGTATGTCTTTTTCCCCAAAGAGAATTTTAAATGTGAAAATTCACCCAAGTCTTGACTGTTTCTCTGTTGTGATAAAAAAAAAATCTCTTAAATTTCATCATGCAATGCATTCCTCCGTCTAGTCAACAATATGGGCGAGGCATTTCATTGTTTGCCTAACCTCTACGTTATTGACATTTTGGGATTTATTTTTCAAAGTAGGAACATTCTTACAGTATTTCTAAGGATCAGATGTTATTAAGGAGAATTCAACAACATGTTCCCAGGAAAAAGTATCAAATGGACATATAATTTAAGCCTGAAAAATTACATGTTTAAAATATGGGCTAAACTCACACCAATTGAATTATTCTCATTTGAAACATACTATTTTGTTTTATTTTTATATCACATACAAATTAAATCTAATGTTATAATCTAGACTCCCTTTCTGGTGCTCTCGAAGATTCGTCAACCCTATAAATCCTGAAATCAAAGACAACAACGATTAAATGAACTTGAATCAACAACTATTTATGTGTTGTAACAAGTAAACTAATGCTCAACATGATGTCGCCTTCCATCTCAAGACTGGCATATTTTGTAGTAGGTTATCTGTATAGAGATTTTATTTTTGTTGATGAATCTATCCCTACTCACTAAGTTTTCAGCTGAGAGATCAACACACTAAACAAGCGTACTAACACACATGACACATGCATGTACAAGTGAATCAGATAAGCTACGCTATGAACAGGAGAGAGGTAGCTTTGCAAAGTTGATACAAGGCATATAATCTTAGTGATGGATGCTATAATGACAAGGCTCCTGGACCCTGGCTACCATCATTTTCATAGTTGAGGTAAGACTCACTGGATGCTTCTGGTCTAGGGATGAATCGAATTTAATTTTTTTCAATGTATTTAGAGAATCATTTCCCTATACTCAAGTACTCATGCTAGAATGTGTAAGATACGGGTGTCAAGAGTCGAAGCAACAACACTAAATGTCAAAAGTCTTGTTTAACGACTCAAATTCTGTCATTATAGGACTAGGAGTGTTTACAGCCTTGAGTTTCGGACGTTCAGAATCTTGACTCGCCGGAATGGTACTGGGATTTGTGGAAATTTAGCAGTCCACGTCATAATTCCCTCCAACGGAACTCATCACTTGATTGCCAAGAACCGTAACCATTTCTGTGCTGATAGTCGTAAGAAGCTGATTGGGAAAAAATTTCTTAAATAGGTAAATTTGATATTTTACTTATAGAGAGGGGTTTAGGGTGAACAAAATAAAACACACACTAAACAAAAAAACTTCTGGCGAGGTTTACCTTTATAACAAATATTATTTTAACTGTTATGAACAATTATTTTATAATCAATAAGTTAATCTAATAGATTAAAATATTATTTTTTTAATCAAATTTTAATCATAAATAAAATAAATTGATTTAAAAGAGACGCTCTAAAATGATCACGTACAATACTTAATCTTCATTAATAAATAATAAATTGACTAAGAATTCAAATTCTAACATCACTAATACTTTAGTGTTATTTTAATAAGTTTTTTTCGATAAGATAATAACCGTGTCTCTCCTATTTAACATAGATTTTAAGATTCAATTTTATGTTATTTTTTAATCTGTGTTTGTTTGATTATTTTATTGATTTAATTTTAATTCTTGGATTTATCTTTATATATTAATAATATGTTCGCGGCTCTTCGATATATTATACTGGAATTATGATAAACTTAATAATTATCATCAGTAGGTTGTCATTATTATATCTATTTTATATTAACATCAATGATATTTATCATTTTATGGTCGACAATTGTACTTATTCATATCTTTTATTTTTCTAAACTAGTTTATAGGATGAAAACACTTATGATAGATGTATTTAAAAATTATTTTTAAAATTACTTTTATTCTTGCTAAGGATATTATAAAAGTAGGCTCGTCCTTAGGGGTGGGTCACAAAGACAATGGTCCAGGGTCCACCCCTTAATTTTCTAATTTTATTTTTTATTAAATATATTTAAATTTAATTTAGTTTTTAATATTTTTTATTAGCAATTAATTTTTAATATTTATTATTGTAGGTTAATTATTAGTTTTTCAATAATTATTATTATATGAATTTATTTTTTAGTATTTATTATTATGATCTTAATTTTTTAATGTTTGTATTAAGTTTACTCTTAAAATTTGTCTTTTTTATTTTTTTATTACGATTCCTAATTTTTTTCAATAATTGTTGTTAGGGGTCTATCTTTTACTAAATTTATTATTAGGTGTTCAACTCTAAAGAAATTTTTTTAATATTTATTAATATATACTTTTAAAAATTATTTATTTTTGTTATTTGTTATTAGAGTCACATTTTTTTAATACTTGTTATTAAGAGTCTAATTTTAAAATTTATTTTTTGATATTTATTATAAGAGACCTATTTTTTCAATATATTTATTATTAGGATCTAATTTTTCCTAATACTTACATAAGAGGTCTATTTTTTCAATAATTATTATCAGGAATATAATTTTTCAATATTTTTTTTGGATAAATGAAAACTTTTATTCATCCAAGAAACTCATATAAACTTCATGTACAAAATTCCCCTATACAAATGATATCTAACTTAAAACCCCATTTACAAGCTAGTCTAGCATTCAGATTAAGATTTTTACAATCCAATAAGCGTAAACGAACGTCATTTTGAATAATTGCAAAGATAGCAGCAACCCTACGAGATTATCTTCCATGAATTCTCCCATTTCTTTCCTGCCAGATGTAATATTTTAATCCACCCCAAGCCACTCTGAGAATAGTAGCGCGCAATGTCTTTCCCTTACCTTCTCTACTTATCCATGCAAACAAATCGGACCAAGAGCATCTGTTTTGCTGACATTCACAATCACGCAATATCATCTCCCAAATCTCCCATAAAAAACCACAATCCCCAAATAAATGGTCTCGGGTTTCCACTCACAATCACGCAATATCATCTCTCATAAAAAATCACAATCCCCAAATAAATGGTCTCGGGTTTCCACATCCGCCTCACAAAGGATACAATTCGAATCTAATTGACATCCCCACTTCACCATTCTCTCCTTAGTAGACAATCGATCCAATACAACTTGCCAAGTTATAAGTGAATGCCTTGGAATTGTTAACTTTCCTAATGTGTTCTCGTGCCTAATGTGTTCCCAAACCTTCTTAGTTGTAAAATTCTCGTGCCTTTCGTCTAAGATCGATAACCAATCCCTCAGCTTTGTTGTCAGAAGTTAGATTTTTCACAATATTTATTGTCAGAAGTTAGATTTTTTACAATATTTGTTATTAAAATTTACTCTTAAAATTTATTTTTTTCCAATATTTATTATTAAGGATTAATTTTTTTATCAATACTTGTTATTAAGGGCATAATTTTTTTTAATATTTATAAGTAAGCATATACTTAATTTTTTTAATACTTTTTATTTAAAAACTATTTTTTAATATTTATTATTAAAACATTTGCCCTAGGTTCACGTTAGAATGTAAGTTCTATTTTATTGATTTTGTTTTATTTATTTAGTTAATTAACATTTTTGAAACATATAAACAAACAAACTTGTCAACACTTCAATGAACACGCAACTCAAAAATACTAAAAGAAACATATTCACTGACACTAAATAAATAAACATAAATATAATATTAAGGTTTTAAATAAATATAAATCAAAAATCAATATTTTTAAAATAAATAAATAAAAATATAATATTACTCGTTAAAACTTAATTCATCTACACGGCTACATTTTTTCCTCCCAAACAAAATATGTATTTCTTTAAAGAACAAAAAGTAACAGAATAATGTAAAGAAGATGACTGCGAGTCTTACTTCAGAAACAATTTTAAAATTGTTAGCGTTGAAGAAACGCAGCATATTTCTCCAATACCAGTGAAGATCAACGGCTCCAACCCAATTGACACCCCATTCACTCCCCGGATAACAACGAACTCAATCTGGGAAGCCTAAAAAACACTTTACCGTTGAACATTTTCTATAAATAAAAACGCCCACACGTCCACATTCTCGCACAAAAAAGAGAAACCTGAAACCCTGAAATGTCGGACGAGGAGCACCACTTTGAATCCAAGGCCGACGCCGGCGCCTCAAAAACCTACCCGCAGCAAGCCGGTACCATCCGTAAAAACGGCTACATCGTCATCAAAAACCGTCCTCAGAAATGTCAATCAGCTGGTAGTCAGTACGATTCACATGTGGAACCTGTTAAAACATGAACCAAATCATTGGAGAACACCAAAGCAATCACATGAAAAATTAAACATTAAAACTGGAATAAGAAAAAAATGAAAACAATTTATGAAGGTTCATATTTCATACATCACAGTTATGGGACGAGGGAACAATATCTTCCAATTTCTTGGCAGTGAAGATATCAATTCCAACAAAGTGACACTTTGCATGTCCGTGTTTCCCCGTCTTGGAGGTGGAAACTTCCACAACCTGATGCCCGCCGCCACAAAAGAACGATCAAGTTAGCTAAAATTGCAAACCATCATAAACCCAAACCTAAACAGCAACCATAGTCCATAGGGTGTAAATCTACAGTCAACCCATCAAACACCAACCTATAACAAGATTCATTAGAAACTATTATTTCTTCATGTTATAGACCTCAATTTACATGCTCTTTTTGTTACCTTTTTCAATTTCAGTTTGCTTCATCGAAAGTCAAAAACAATATCCAATTCTTAAATCTTTTAAATTTTCAACAAATGCTTAGAACTACTTCAAGAAACTAAGAGGTATATAAACAAATATAATTCGAGCATCCAAAGTCAATATCAAGCGTGATATTTAGATCTCAATTTTCCAAATACTAACATTATTATTTAATAAAAAAAATCCGATCCATCAAAATTTCAAATAAATCCATAAACAAATCAAAACCCTAAATGAAAAGGCTACACATCTTCCAAAAAAGAAAAAGAGGCAACCTTGCAGGGACGGTTTTTGATGACGATGTAGCCGTTTTTACGGATGGTACCGGCTTGCTGCGGGTAGGTTTTTGAGGCGCCGGCGTCGGCCTTGGATTCAAAGTGGTGCTCCTCGTCCGACATTTCAGGGTTTCAGGTTTCTCTTTTTTGTGCGAGAATGTGGACGTGTGGGCGTTTTTATTTATAGAAAATGTTCAACGGTAAAGTGTTTTTTAGGCTTCCCAGATTGAGTTCGTTGTTATCCGGGGAGTGAATGGGGTGTCAATTGGGTTGGAGCCGTTGATCTTCACTGGTATTGGAGAAATATGCTGCGTTTCTTCAACGCTAACAATTTTAAAATTGTTTCTGAAGTAAGACTCGCAGTCATCTTCTTTACATTATTCTGTTACTTTTTGTTCTTTAAAGAAATACATATTTTGTTTGGGAGGAAAAAATGTAGCCGTGTAGATGAATTAAGTTTTAACGAGTAATATTATATTTTTATTTATTTATTTTAAAAATATTGATTTTTGATTTATATTTATTTAAAACCTTAATATTATATTTATGTTTATTTATTTAGTGTCAGTGAATATGTTTCTTTTAGTATTTTTGAGTTGCGTGTTCATTGAAGTGTTGACAAGTTTGTTTGTTTATATGTTTCAAAAATGTTAATTAACTAAATAAATAAAACAAAATCAATAAAATAGAACTTACATTCTAACGTGAACCTAGGGCAAATGTTTTAATAATAAATATTAAAAAATAGTTTTTAAATAAAAAGTATTAAAAAAATTAAGTATATGCTTACTTATAAATATTAAAAAAAATTATGCCCTTAATAACAAGTATTGATAAAAAAATTAATCCTTAATAATAAATATTGGAAAAAAATAAATTTTAAGAGTAAATTTTAATAACAAATATTGTAAAAAATCTAACTTCTGACAATAAATATTGTGAAAAATCTAACTTCTGACAACAAAGCTGAGGGATTGGTTATCGATCTTAGACGAAAGGCACGAGAATTTTACAACTAAGAAGGTTTGGGAACACATTAGGCACGAGAACACATTAGGAAAGTTAACAATTCCAAGGCATTCACTTATAACTTGGCAAGTTGTATTGGATCGATTGTCTACTAAGGAGAGAATGGTGAAGTGGGGATGTCAATTAGATTCGAATTGTATCCTTTGTGAGGCGGATGTGGAAACCCGAGACCATTTATTTGGGGATTGTGATTTTTTATGAGAGATGATATTGCGTGATTGTGAGTGGAAACCCGAGACCATTTATTTGGGGATTGTGGTTTTTTATGGGAGATTTGGGAGATGATATTGCGTGATTGTGAATGTCAGCAAAACAGATGCTCTTGGTCCGATTTGTTTGCATGGATAAGTAGAGAAGGTAAGGGAAAGACATTGCGCGCTACTATTCTCAGAGTGGCTTGGGGTGGATTAAAATATTACATCTGGCAGGAAAGAAATGGGAGAATTCATGGAAGATAATCTCGTAGGGTTGCTGCTATCTTTGCAATTATTCAAAATGACGTTCGTTTACGCTTATTGGATTGTAAAAATCTTAATCTGAATGCTAGACTAGCTTGTAAATGGGGTTTTAAGTTAGATATCATTTGTATAGGGGAATTTTGTACATGAAGTTTATATGAGTTTCTTGGATGAATAAAAGTTTTCATTTATCCAAAAAAAATATTGAAAAATTATATTCCTGATAATAATTATTGAAAAAATAGACCTCTTATGTAAGTATTAGGAAAAATTAGATCCTAATAATAAATATATTGAAAAAATAGGTCTCTTATAATAAATATCAAAAAATAAATTTTAAAATTAGACTCTTAATAACAAGTATTAAAAAAATGTGACTCTAATAACAAATAACAAAAATAAATAATTTTTAAAAGTATATATTAATAAATATTAAAAAAATTTCTTTAGAGTTGAACACCTAATAATAAATTTAGTAAAAGATAGACCCCTAACAACAATTATTGAAAAAAATTAGGAATCGTAATAAAAAAATAAAAAAGACAAATTTTAAGAGTAAACTTAATACAAACATTAAAAAATTAAGATCATAATAATAAATACTAAAAAATAAATTCATATAATAATAATTATTGAAAAACTAATAATTAACCTACAATAATAAATATTAAAAATTAATTGCTAATAAAAAATATTAAAAACTAAATTAAATTTAAATATATTTAATAAAAAATAAAATTAGAAAATTAAGGGGTGGACCCTGGACCATTGTCTTTGTGACCCACCCCTAAGGACGAGCCTACTTTTATAATATCCTTAGCAAGAATAAAAGTAATTTTAAAAATAATTTTTAAATACATCTATCATAAGTGTTTTCATCCTATAAACTAGTTTAGAAAAATAAAAGATATGAATAAGTACAATTGTCGACCATAAAATGATAAATATCATTGATGTTAATATAAAATAGATATAATAATGACAACCTACTGATGATAATTATTAAGTTTATCATAATTCCAGTATAATATATCGAAGAGCCGCGAACATATTATTAATATATAAAGATAAATCCAAGAATTAAAATTAAATCAATAAAATAATCAAACAAACACAGATTAAAAAATAACATAAAATTGAATCTTAAAATCTATGTTAAATAGGAGAGACACGGTTATTATCTTATCGAAAAAAACTTATTAAAATAACACTAAAGTATTAGTGATGTTAGAATTTGAATTCTTAGTCAATTTATTATTTATTAATGAAGATTAAGTATTGTACGTGATCATTTTAGAGCGTCTCTTTTAAATCAATTTATTTTATTTATGATTAAAATTTGATTAAAAAAATAATATTTTAATCTATTAGATTAACTTATTGATTATAAAATAATTGTTCATAACAGTTAAAATAATATTTGTTATAAAGGTAAACCTCGCCAGAAGTTTTTTTGTTTAGTGTGTGTTTTATTTTGTTCACCCTAAACCCCTCTCTATAAGTAAAATATCAAATTTACCTATTTAAGAAATTTTTTCCCAATCAGCTTCTTACGACTATCAGCACAGAAATGGTTACGGTTCTTGGCAATCAAGTGATGAGTTCCGTTGGAGGGAATTATGACGTGGACTGCTAAATTTCCACAAATCCCAGTACCATTCCGGCGAGTCAAGATTCTGAACGTCCGAAACTCAAGGCTGTAAACACTCCTAGTCCTATAATGACAGAATTTGAGTCGTTAAACAAGACTTTTGACATTTAGTGTTGTTGCTTCGACTCTTGACACCCGTATCTTACACATTCTAGCATGAGTACTTGAGTATAGGGAAATGATTCTCTAAATACATTGAAAAAAATTAAATTCGATTCATCCCTAGACCAGAAGCATCCAGTGAGTCTTACCTCAACTATGAAAATGATGGTAGCCAGGGTCCAGGAGCCTTGTCATTATAGCATCCATCACTAAGATTATATGCCTTGTATCAACTTTGCAAAGCTACCTCTCTCCTGTTCATAGCGTAGCTTATCTGATTCACTTGTACATGCATGTGTCATGTGTGTTAGTACGCTTGTTTAGTGTGTTGATCTCTCAGCTGAAAACTTAGTGAGTAGGGATAGATTCATCAACAAAAATAAAATCTCTATACAGATAACCTACTACAAAATATGCCAGTCTTGAGATGGAAGGCGACATCATGTTGAGCATTAGTTTACTTGTTACAACACATAAATAGTTGTTGATTCAAGTTCATTTAATCGTTGTTGTCTTTGATTTCAGGATTTATAGGGTTGACGAATCTTCGAGAGCACCAGAAAGGGAGTCTAGATTATAACATTAGATTTAATTTGTATGTGATATAAAAATAAAACAAAATAGTATGTTTCAAATGAGAATAATTCAATTGGTGTGAGTTTAGCCCATATTTTAAACATGTAATTTTTCAGGCTTAAATTATATGTCCATTTGATACTTTTTCCTGGGAACATGTTGTTGAATTCTCCTTAATAACATCTGATCCTTAGAAATACTGTAAGAATGTTCCTACTTTGAAAAATAAATCCCAAAATGTCAATAACGTAGAGGTTAGGCAAACAATGAAATGCCTCGCCCATATTGTTGACTAGACGGAGGAATGCATTGCATGATGAAATTTAAGAGATTTTTTTTTTATCACAACAGAGAAACAGTCAAGACTTGGGTGAATTTTCACATTTAAAATTCTCTTTGGGGAAAAAGACATACATAATGAAACATGTCTTATTTGAAACTAAAATAGATAATATTATATATAAAAAGTTAGCCTATTTGAATATAATCTTTCGTAAATGTTAATGTCACTCAAATATATTATTTTGTTAAGATAAATATATTTAATATTTAAATTAGTAATTGAGTAATTAAATTTGATCAAATTAGTCATTTTTATTTTTTCATATTTTTTAAGGTCATGGATTCTAAATTATAAAAAGACTCGATCTTTCTTCTCTTAAAGTTCTCTTACTACTCCCCTGTAGATAGGGTTAAGACTAGAATTAAAATTTATTAAAAATTAAATTAGTAATTAACATATTTTCCTGAAATGGGATGGTGTCGACATTCATAAAATTCAAGGGGAAAATGATGGTTAAATTTAGTTTTATACTCCATACATGAACTCACGGTTTACTTTGTTGATGTGATTTTTCATAGAAACTTACTAACCAACAACAACAGTGATACACCTTAAAAAAATTTCTTTTTGAAAGCAATGGGTTTAGTCAAAACACACCCAATTTCCGCAACGACAAATAAAGGTCGAATCTTGGTTTTAGTTTCTATATCTTGATAACATTTAGGATTTAATCTTTCTACTTATAAAGTTAAAAATTAAGTCATCATTCGTTTTTATTTAAAAACTCCAATTCAGTACTTGACATTATTAGTATGTTTTTTTAGGGTCAAAACTTGCCTACTAAGAAAGGCCAAATATAAATAATAATAAGTTGGGGTGCGAGGGTCTATTTGTCAAGTCTTAACTTAAAATTTACAAATTTGTATAGGGGTGGTATTGGTATACCAAAGAAGGATCAAGGTTTAATAAGCCTAATTTCAAATTTGACATGATTGTAAGTAGTTAAACTGAAACTCTAGTGTCAAGACTTACTTCATCTAGGTCATTGAGTTCATAATAATTCATTAATATTTGCATTGCATGGGTTTAGGGTTGAAAGTTTGGATACAAAATACCAATCACTAATATCGTGAAGTAAGATACTTTTAATCGAAAGAGAGGATTTAAATCTGAACTTTTGTTGGTCGCACAAAACAAAATCCCAAACACCACTCAAGTACAGGGTCTAGCGGCAAATTTTACCAAAACCAAACCTGCAATTATGCTTTGAAAGCTCGTAAATGGTTGTCGAGTCTAACTTCCATGGTCAACCCAATAGCATGATGTTACCATAACCAGTCAATATGGGCGGCTCCCTTGCCACTGTCTCATCATTTTCTCATTAAAAATATAAATAAAAAACTGATTAAGTAAAGATTGGTTTTTTAAGAAAATGAAGAAAAAAAAAAGATAATTCAGTGATCTTTTCTTCGAAGCTTGGTCTATGTGTTCCTTCTTCAACTGACTTCATTTGCTTCTTTCCATGTTTTCAATTGATGGGTGTTTAAGTAATCCATTACTGCAAAAATAAAAATAAGAAAATTGTGTATACAAAAATGAAGAAGGACGTTCCATGGTGTTTTACTCTGATCATCTTCTTAATCTTCATTACATGTATGTTCTAATCTCCTTTTTATCCGCTTAATTATGAATTTTCTCATTATATTCATGAAAATCTTTATTGGGACAGCTTTTATTTTCACTTTCGTGATTTCCCAGGATGATTCTGTTGAATTTATTACAATTTTTGTCTTAACTGTCATGTGTTTTTTAAAGGTATTATGGTTGCTGGAGATTCTTTAGAAACAGACAAAGAAGTGCTGCTGAGACTAAAATCTTTCCTGCAAGAACAAAATCGAGTGAATCAAGGGAGATATTCAGAATGGAATAGTGAAAGCTCGAGTCCATGTCAATGGCATGGAATCTCATGTTCATCTAATGGCCTAAGAGTCGTTGGCATAAACCTTTCGGACAGCAACATTTCCGGGAAAATGTTTGATAGCTTCTCGGCCTTGACCAATATCCGACAACTAGATTTGTCGAAAAACACCATCAATGGAGCTATACCAGACGATTTGAGCCAATGCAAAAGCCTTGTGTACCTTAACTTATCGCATAATATCCTCAAAGGAGAGTTGAACTTATCAGGTTTGAATAGTTTAGAGATACTTGATTTGTCTAAGAATGGATTTCAGGGGGATATTCGTGTTAATTTCCCGGGAATCTGCAGGAGATTGATTCTTGCAAACATTTCAAGCAATAATTTTACTGGTTTGATTGATTCTTTTGATGAATGCTGGAACCTGCAGTATCTGGATTTGAGTTCCAACAACTTTGTTGGCAATATATGGACTGGATTTCCCAGGCTTCTTGAGTTTTCAGTTTCTGAAAACTCCCTTTTTGGGCCGATTCCAGGATCGATATTTCCCAACGACTGCAGTCTGCGGATGCTAGACCTTTCGGTAAACAATTTTCAGGGTGGATTTCCCCGGGAGATTTCGTTTTGCAAGAACTTGATTGTGCTGAATGTCTACAGAAACAATTTTACAGGGCAAATCCCACCCGAAATCGGGATGATATCGAGTCTCGAAAGCTTGTTCTTGGGGGACAACAGTTTTTCAAGTATGATCCCAGAAACCCTTTTGAATCTAACAAATTTGGAGTACTTAGATTTGAGTAAAAGCAACTTTGGTGGGGAGATTCAAGAGATTTTCGGGAGATTTACACAGTTGAAATTCCTTGTATTGCACGGCAATTCATACAAAGGAGGGTTGGATTCTTCGGGGATTCTCAGATTATCAAATTTGTCTGGTTTAGATCTAAGCTACAACAATTTCTCTGTTCCATTACCTATTGAAATCTCTCAAATGAAAAGCTTGAGTATCTTGATGATGGCTCACAATCAATTTACAGGCAATATCCCACTTGAATACGGAAACTTGCTTAAGTTACAGGCCCTTGATTTGTCGTTCAACAAGCTTTCGGGACCAATCCCGCAAGAACTCGGAAAACTGAGCTCTCTGTTATGGTTGATGCTTGCAAACAACTCTTTTAATGGTGAAATCCCACCTCAAATTGGCAACTGTTCGAGTTTGCTGTGGCTGAACCTTGCCAACAACCAACTCTCTGGAACTATTCCACCTCAGTTGGCAATGATAGGGAGCAATGCTAGTTCTACTTTCGAGTCAAACCGGGTAGGTCCCTTAGACCGGCCGCGATCTGGTTCCGGCGAGTGCTCGTCAATCAAGCGGTGGATACCGGCAGACTACCCACCTTTCAATTTTATGTATACAATTCTCACTAGGAAAAATTGCAGAAGTATATGGGAGAAGTTGCTTAAAGGAGTTGGCATTTTCCCTATGTGCACTGAAGGTTCTGTGGTGAAAACATATGAAATCTCTGGTTATGTTCAGCTTAGTGGGAACCGATTTTCGGGTCCCATCCCTGCAGATATCGGTTTGATGCAAAATTTCAGTATGTTGCATTTGGGATTCAATGGCTTCAACGGTGAATTGCCCGCAGAAATTGGCAAGCTTCAGCTTGCAGTCCTAAATATCACTCAAAACATGTTTTCTGGAACAATTCCAGCAGAGTTAGGGAATGTCAAATGTTTGCAGATTTTAGATTTGTCGTATAATAACTTTTCTGGCATGTTTCCAACCAGCTTCAACAAGTTGTCTGAATTGAACAAGTTCAACATTTCATACAATCCCTTCATTTCAGGTGCAGTTCCGACAATCGGTCAATTTGCAACGTTCGAGAAAGAGTCTTACCTCGGAGATCCGCTGCTCGATGTCCCATATTTCATCAATAATCGAACCAATCACTTTGCAAACAATCAGAGGAAGCATAGAAAATCTGTCAAGTTTGCTGTGTTTTTGGTGTTATTAGGTCTAACACTGGCCTTTCTAGCTTTTGGAATTCTCTCTCTTTTGGTGTTATTGGTGAAAACTCCGGAAGAACCAGCGGGACCTCTCTTATGGAATACGAACTTCCGACACAATTTGACGTCGAGTTCCGGTGGTTCATCGCTGTCGTTATCAGACACTGTCAAGGTCATCCGTTTAGACAAAACTGCTTTCACTCACGCTGATATTTTGAAGGCTACGAATAATTTTTCGGAGGATAGGATTCTCGGGAAGGGTGGATTCGGAACCGTGTACAGCGGAGTACTGTCAGATGGAAGAGAAATAGCAGTCAAAAAGCTACAAAGAGAAGGGATTGAGGGCGAAAGGGAGTTTCAGGCAGAGATGGAGGTTCTTAGACGAAACAGCTTCGGTTGGCCGCACCCTAACCTTGTAATGCTTTATGGTTGGTGCCTTGATGGTTTAGAGAAGATATTGGTTTACGAGTACATGGGAGGCGGAAGCCTAGAAGATGTTATAACAGATCTAGTGCGGTTAACATGGAGGAGGCGGATCGACATAGCGACCGATATTGCACGAGCATTAGTATTTCTACACCATGAATGCTACCCTGCAATTGTTCACAGGGATGTTAAAGCCAGCAATGTGTTGTTAGATGAATGTGGGAAGGCAAGAGTCACGGATTTTGGTCTAGCAAGAGTTGTTGATGTTGGAGATAGCCATGTGAGCACAACAGTTGCGGGAACCATTGGTTACATAGCACCAGAATACGTGTATACATGGCAAGCTACAACGAAAGGTGATGTTTACAGTTACGGGGTATTAGTAATGGAACTCGCAACCGGACGTCGAGCTCTTGACGGAGGGGAAGAATGTTTGGTTGAATGGGCTAGACGTGTCATGGGAAATGGAGAAAACGGGTTAGCCCAAGCCATAAAACCGGTCGTGCTTGACGGATCAGGGTCAGCCGAGGGTGTTGAGGAGATGCGCGAGCTTCTTCAGATTGCAGTACGATGCATAGCTGAAACTCCACAAGCTAGACCAAACATGAAAGAAGTGTTGGGAATGTTAATTAGAATAAGAAACAGTGAGGCAGATGTCACGGTTAGAATGTCAATTACTTTATAGAGTATAGAGGTTTAATACACTTGAACTTGTCAATAAAGAAATGGTTTATGTACAGCACGGGTATACTCATTTTTTTTATGTATAGGAATGTTTATATCTATACACTCGTGCCTTAATATTTTTTTCTTTAATTTTGAAAGTTACAAACTCATAATTTTAAGATAGGTAAATTTTGATTTGAAAAAAAATAATTTTTTAATTTGACGTGAAAATATTTAATTTGAATTTTAAAATAGAATTTGTGACTAAATAAAGTGTTTATTCGTACACAATCTTCGTCTAAATTTGATAAGAATTTTGAAACACCATTTTGGTCCGACTCAACCCCTCAAACAAACACATGTAACGATGAAACTTTGATGACAGTGTACCAAATAGAAAAAAATCCGAATAAAAGCCCTGGTCAGTGAGAAAGCATAAAGACACGAATTAGCAGATACGGCGTGACGGATAAGGCCAAATCCAATGGCATTGAGGTTTGGGGCTGGGTAGATTTGTGAGGCAGCAAAAGGCTCATGAGTGTCTTCAACTATTGCTGAATGAGTGTGTTTCCAAGAGCCCTACTGCCCTAGTGCAACTGCTGGGTGGATATCTATCATCATTTGATTCCATCACAATTCTTTTAAATAAAATACTTCAAATCATTCAACCAAGTTGAGTAAAATAATTTAAATAAAATTTAATTTAAAAAATTAAGTTAACATCTTTCTTAAACTTATCAAATTAAAACAGTTTGAGTTGACTTTTAAAATTTAAATAAATGTCATATGTCAAATTTTCAGAGATTCATGTCATTTTCTATGACAAAAAAGGGTAAATATGTTAACAGTAAAAAATCTTACTATATGAAACTAAGGACGAAAAAAAAGTAAATGTAGAATATTGAGGAATTAGGTATAATTCTTATATTAGTAAGTTATTTTATCTTATATATATTAAACAGAGTTGAGAGATTCGATTCAAATTTAAAAATTATCAATTAATTACTAAAAATATAAAATTATTTGAAATTTTATTTTACTAACTCAAATTTTTATTTGAGAATTTTTCGGGATAGGAAGTATAGATGAAGGTTGTTATGCAGTTAAGATTTTGGTTAGTTTATTAAAAAGATTCCTCCTTTCCTAAATAAAGAGAGTTAATCATTGTATTTCATATACCATGAAATATAAGCTTCAATCATTCTTGTTAATATAATTTCTTCAAAACTTCACAGGACGAGTGTGCAAGTTTTTGTGTTTGTTGATGCTTGGTTAGAACATCCCACTTTCTCCGCATGTGATAAAAGAATCGTGGTTTGTGTTGTGGATGTCCCATACTTGAACAGAATCCTTTCGTATACAACTGATCATACCCTGACTGAAGACAATTATTTCTGATTGACTCTTGTTGTAATTACAGATGAAGATCAAATATGCATGTTTTAATAGATTCACATCTTATAAAAGCTATTTAATCCTATAACACACTCCTACAGGCTACAGAGCCCTATCTACCGTATAAAACACCAATAACTCATTTGATTTGGACCCATCTTCAACATCACATGCTTTGGTTTAAACTAATTCGATTCACTCAATCCTATCTATAAACACAGATGAATGTTACCTTACAAACATTTCATGTGGCCATGGTGGATGAGATGAGATTGGACTTGCAATTGCTATTCACAATGGAAAAAGGTTTCTATGAAAGTAATGATGTTTGCCTCCCCATTTGTGGAAGGTGGCAGTGCCAGTGCCAGTGCCAGTGCCAGTGCCAATTTCCATACAAATTAGAACAACAATATCTAAGGAGATATATATGTTTTTACAATAAAACTAAAAGATACATGTTGGATGAAAGGAGTTCACAATCCCCTATTGAATCATTCAAGAAATTTTGTGAGTTGTACTAAAAAGTGCTGACCCAATCTCCACTAACCAAACAGTGGTTTGGGGGAGATACAGGAGAGAGAAACAGTGGAAGCATTTCTCCCCCCACCCCAATACCTTTATGTATCACTCACTATAAATTAGAGCATGCACGTCTCAGGCTATGCCTATGCCTATGCCAATACCAATACCATGGAGACTACTAAATCAAAGGATGTTTCGCTTAAGGAGCTCAGCAACAGGCTTGCAGAATTTGCTGAAGCTAGAGGGTGGGATGAACATCACAGTCCAAGAAATCTCCTGTTAGCACTAGTAAGTAGTAAGATTCAAACTCCGTATTCAAAGAATACCATAGATTCAATAAAATGCATGTGTATTACTATTACAACGTGTCATGTTATAAGTATTGCATTTGCAGGTGGGAGAGGTGGGAGAGCTGTCGGAGATATTCCAATGGAAAGGGGAGGTTGGGAAAGGACTACCCAACTGGAGTGAGGATGAGAAGGAACATTTGGAAGACGAGGTGTCGGATGTGTTGCTGTACCTGGTTCGGTTGGCGGATGTGTGTGGGCTTGATCTTGGCCAAGCTGCTTTAACAAAGATAATCAAGAACGCTCGCAAATACCCAGTCCCAGTTGTTAGGAATCAAAATAAAAAACCTTCGTACAAATAAGGATCCAATTTTGGCTTTGGTTTCTACCATGATCTTGTGCTTTCAAACTCTTTGGATTCAGATGCTAGTTCGGTCAACTAGGTCTGATGAAAAGGACATAATTTGTAAGATCAGTACAAAGAGAGTTGCGTGTCCCTTTCATCAAGCATCGGCACTCGTATCTATTAAATAATTAGTTTTTCTACTCCAATCGATAAATTAAATTAGAAATTATATAACAAGTGTCGAACAATGTTAAATACTAACGTTAAATATTGATAAGTACATCAATAAATTAATTAATAAAATTAAAAATCTCAAAGATTCATTATACACTTAATAAAAGTATAATAGACTTATATATTTGATGGTGTTCAGCGATAGTGATGTTCAACGATATTCAACGTCTATTGTAGACTCATCTAAATAAATATTCTAATAAAAGTATAATTTTCTCTTAAATTTTCTTATATATATTTATAATAATATTCTTCTCTCTTTATTTTTTTTATAATTAGTTCCTTGAAATTAAAATTTGTATTTATAATTTAATCATTAAAATTATATTTTTTATAATTAAGTCCTCTAATATTGTTTTTTACAATTGAGTCCCTAAAATTATTTTTTCTATAGGTTGGGTCGGGTAGAGTTTAAAATTTTTTTTTATTTTTTAAAGAAAATATCCAGGTTGAGTTGAGGTCAAATTTAAGATATTTGTGTTTCGGTGGATTAAAAAACCCAAACATACCATCTCTAATTTTAAATTGTGTTTAAAAGGGACCGTAAGAGACATATCAACCCATAAATATTCGAATTCATTATCACAAGCCAACTGACACTCCAAATTCAAAAAACAAGTTCAATAATTTATCAAAATACATCGTTTTACCCCCTCCTATCCAATTCACCCCTTAAAGATTCCTTCCATCACATATTGGCCCCTAAACTTGATGACAGAAACAATTGTTCATCCAAATTTATATTCTGACTGAAAAAAACATAAATCGTCAAGAAAAATTGTATAATTTTCTTTTAACTTCCGTTAATTTAGAAGGAAAAATTGTAAAAAAGACAAATTTTAAGGGGTGAAATAGAACAAAAAAAACATGAAAGAACCAATCGGGTAAAATGATATAATTTAGAGGACCAACAATGTATTAGATCTTACAAAAAAAAGTCACCTTCACTACACCGTATACGGTATACCATAGCTCATAAACCCTTATTTCCATCTATAAAACCCGAACTTAAATACTCGCTCATATAAAACCTTAAGCTCAGCCGCGCTCTCATCAAGTCATTTCTGCATCCCTCGAATCCCAAGTCAGAAATCAAATAGTGGCAGAGAGAGGCGGCGGAGAACGCGGCGCTTTCAGGCGTGGCTTCGGCGGAGGGAGATCCGACCGTGGTCCGAGAGGTAGGCGCCGTGGCCGCAAGGACGAAGAGGAGAAATGGGTTCCGGTGACGAAACTCGGCCGTTTAGTGAAAGCGGGGAAAATCACTTCCCTAGAACAAATTTACCTCCACTCCCTCCCCATCAAAGAGTACCAAATCATCGACCAACTCGTTGGCCCTTCACTGAAAGACGAAGTAATGAAGATCACTCCCGTCCAGAAACAAACACGTGCCGGCCAGCGCACACGTTTCAAGGCCTTTGTCGTCGTCGGAGACGGAAATGGACACGTTGGGTTGGGGGTGAAGTGTAGCAAAGAAGTTGCGACGGCTATTAGAGGGGCTATAATATTGGCCAAGCTGTCTGTGATACCAGTGAGGAGAGGCTACTGGGGGAATAAGATCGGGAAACCTCATACGGTGCCGTGTAAGGTTACCGGAAAATGTGGGTCGGTCACTGTTAGGATGGTACCGGCTCCTAGAGGTGCGGGGATTGTGGCAGCTAGGGTGCCCAAGAAGGTGCTTCAGTTTGCTGGGATTGAAGATGTTTTCACTTCTTCAAGGGGTTCCACCAAAACACTTGGTAACTTTGTCAAGGTATTGGGTTTTCCTTCATAAATTTTATTTGTTTGGATTCTTGTTTAAATATTGTTTATGGATTAATATCAATCTTGAAATTTGTAGTTATATATGTTAATTTCCTATTGCTGAACTTTTGGGTTGATGTTCACTATTGTTTCTTTGATACCGTGAATTATTGTGTGACTGAATTAATTGAATAGAAACTTGATTTTTGGTTTTTCTTTTGCATCCTCAATACAATGACAGTAAAAGATTTCCAACCAAGATTGTAAACATGGGATGCTCCAAAGCTGTAATTTATGCTTCTCATATTTTTGTTTAATGTTTTTGTCCTGGTTGAAATCATGTTATATGTTTGTGGAACTCCCCTGGGCGTGTGCTTGTAGATTTTTGATTCATTTGGCCAAATTGTGTTGTTTTTTAAATCATTGCATGTTGCTGCCGAATGCTTGTAAATTGTTTGGAAAATTAGTGAGCTTTCATGTTTGACAGCTGCTGCTGCGTATTTTTTAATTCTTGTGAATGTAAATGCAGGCCACCTTTGAGTGCCTTCTGAAAACTTATGGTTTCTTGACTCCTGATTTCTGGAAGGAGACTCGATTCATGAGGTCTCCTTTCCAAGAGTATACTGATCTGTTGGGGAAGCCATCCAAGACCCTTGTGCTTGAAGACGTTGAGAGGGTGGATGTATGACAAAGGAGATTGCCCAGTCAGTAGTAAGAGGTTGCTTCGATGCCTTGAATAGTAATATGAAGTTAAAAAAGGATGATACATCTTAACATTTTTGCTTTCTTTGTTTTGTCATGAGAAATTTGGTAGCTTTTGAGCAACTGAAGATTGTTTCTCATTTATGGATTCTTTACAATATTGCAATTTACATGAGTTCCAAGTCCTTTTTAAGCCTGTGCTGATTGTGCATTCATACATTATACACATACTATGTTATTCGGATTTGTAGGTGGGTTGTATGTATATGGTATGTTTTTCAGATTTGGTGGGTGGGGTGAATACGACTCTAACATGGATTAGTTGTACATTCATACATTAAATGTGTGGGTTCGCCGGAGTCTAGGTCAGTTGTACATTTGGTGGCTGGAAATGGGTTAGTTTTTTTTTTTCTTTCTCTTCATTTTGGGTGAAAAAATGAACTTTTAAAAATATAGAGGTGAAATTAAAAATAAAACTTTTTTATTAACATGCACGTCATCATGCTTGAGTGGCTTGAAGTTTGTAAGCGACTATAACAGTCAAATTTAAAAATTGGTTATTAAGTGTACTGCAGTAGTTTCTAGTTTTAGAAGGGAGCACTTAATTAACAGAAGAGGTACTGTACCAAATTACGGATAACATCAGCACGTAAAATTGGGAGTACTCAGTCGGGTGGCTGTTGCAAAATGCACATTATATTTCTACTAACAAAAGCTTCCATAGTTGAAGGCAAGTTTTGCTAATGCATCAGCACATCTGCTGTAACTTGTACTCCTGGAATCCCTGCATTCATGAATCAGAATGAAAGGGAGTGAGTTAGAATTTGACGTTATTTTGATCATATGCTTACGACTTACTGATGAGTATGACAGCAGTTGCATCCAGTTGGACAATGATTTTCTGTATGTTAAGATCACGTGCCAATCGGAGCCACAGATACTCGTTTGATTAGAAAGGTCCTTCGTTAGGTGTGTGAGTGTAGTATTGAGATAGCCAAGTCTCAATTCCGTGTTCACAAAAGCATGATCGAGTCTTTCTTGGATGAAATCTGGTGCTTGACATCCCGACATTAACCAGGGCATTGTGTTTAGAAGCAACAATTTTCAAATTATTCCACACATGTTTAAGCTCTTCTAATCTATGGATACCATAAATTGCAGCAGATAAAATCCAAGATGAGTTGGAAGAATGTACCTAACCACAACCCACCTTGTACAGGTATCCTTAAATCCATCAAACACAGATGCAGGGACATCGCCCCCTCTTACGTTGGTTTCAGACAGAATCATGATACAGGGATTGTAATAGTAAGCCATGTCCCATACATTTTGCATGAAATCTAGTTCACATACATGGTACTCCCCTGCAGTTTGATGCAATAATAATCATATTGTTGGTTGGTGATGGAATCCTCAACCTGGTCCTCTCTCTCGGTCAGCTGAGTGTTTCCTGTTGGAATTAAGTTCAGCATGCCTGGGTTCTCCAGTGATCTCACCCTCAGTTGAAACCAGCACTGTCAGACTCACTAAAAGCTTGAATGCAGTTGCTTCTTGGCTCCTCATGTGGATCTCCACTGGTTCCTGCTTCAGATAATACCTTGAACCAACGCATCCCCCCTCCAAATCCCCGTTCAGTTGCTGGTTTTGATAGGAAGTGGAGGTTACATTGAGCACTGGTCATGTAGGTGGCGGAGTTATCAGCAGTCACCAAAAATGCATATTGCTCATGCAGCATCTGATATACCATCTAATGCTATGCAAGTAACTATGAATCGGTAGCTAATTCATGCATGTGCTGCTCAGATCATATTGTCCAGTTGGTTGATGCGGTGAACTCTGCATCATCCTCTGTTTCATCTTGGAAACATGCCCTCAACCAGAATCCTATGGCAATTCATGCTCTTCTATGTTTTAAGGGGAGAAGTGCAAGTTTGTTACCACAGGACTTAAATAATGACGAGTTTGCATTTGAGCACTGTGCTGTTAGATACAACAAGAATTTCAAGTATGCAAGGTCCGGATCTCAATGTTGTCTTGCCTAGTTTCTCCACCAATTTGACTGCTGCTGGAAGATGTTTCGATATATGGTGCAAGTACCCCTCAACTGTCAACTAATTGTTCTCAGATTCCAGAAATGCCCGTACATGATTTGAGTTGGAGAAGGGAGAGGCAACTCTGTGGATTTCAAGAGGATGCTCAGATTCACATGCATAACAAGCCTCCTATAGCCAATGGCCAGCACTCGTCGCCTGTATCCCCCTCCCGGAGCCATCCAATTCTCATGCAAAAGAAGACATCAAAGATGAAGACAAAGATTGCTTCGACCATGTACCTTGTGAGAAGTGTTCAGGTTATGGAGTGATTGACCTGAATTCCTGTTTACCTGTGGTCCTGTGGAAGAATCTAAGTTGATGCTGTCACATTCGATTGAAAAAGAATTGGAACCACCTGCAAGTCCCAAAAACAAGGAGCGTTCACTCCTAGATGGAAACCTGATGAAAACCATATTGAGACACCTATGCTATCGTCGGGACAAGAAGACGGAGATTTTCAAGCACTGGTGAGGGATGTGGTGAAGTCTATAGTTTCCATTTCACCTTCTGAGATACGGACTAATTTGGAAAGCATCACTTGCGAGCCATTTAAAGCTTCTAATTCTCTCTTTTGGTCAATGATCCAGGAAGTGAATTCGGAGTTAACATAGCAGTTAAGGATTTTGATGATATTGAGTATCTATCAGATGGAATCAATTGCTTCAATGTCATGACAGTGAACCTAACATAGCTAAAGGTAGAAGAGTCTTGGTGTGAAAACAGTGACCGAAAATACGAAGTATCTGGTGCAAATTTTCTGACAAAACAACCAAAGAGGGGTCGAACAGTGAGGGGAAGAACAGAAACAAGAATTCAAAGCGAAGCTAACAGTGATCATGTGATTTATCATGTACAAGTGAAGTAAAATATAGCATAGTAATTTTACATAATTTATACGATAATGGAATTCGGTGTAAGTGTTGGATATGGATATACATTTGACACAGTATATTTACTTGTTTCCAAGTAAAACAGTTCATTCCCAAGAAGATTCTAAATTGTCTGAAAATAACATAGTACAAAACAGTGAAGTTCAAAGGCCAATAAAATAAACATATAATTAAAGGAAAACCAAGCATGCGATTCTGATACAAACAAATGTAGGTTTGTGTCATACAAAGATTAATCTCAATCCTCTTTTACGTTGTTTGATGGCAATGGACTGCTAAGTGTCTCTGCTCGATTCATTTGAGGTACAGTGTTGCTGCCATCTTATTGTAGAGCTCCATGTTCATCGGCTGTATCCCAAAAATAAGAATTACCATTAGCTAACTCCATCCTATCCGGATTCAAGTTGCTGAGCATAAGTAGACAATAATCAAATTGACTTGTATTTTTTTATTCGAAACCGTCAAATTGATGAGTTCGAGTGTTTTATACACGTCCTGTACGAGTACTTTGAAATAAAATGATTGGTGGAAGCAGCATACGAAAAATCTTCAAAATCCCAACATTTCACGTACTTGAGTTAGGAAAGCCCAAGATGGGTCAGGCAAAGGGACGGGGGCATTAGAATTGCCATTTGTATTCGCTTGAGATGCTGCAGCGGAGGCGGGGGCTGCTGTCTGAGAAATCATAGACAGCGGTGCGGGTGTGGTGAAGGGTGGTGGAAGATGCAAAAGAGGTTGGGAAACATTGCGAGCCATGGCGGTGTTGATGTCTAGCAACCCCATGCCCATTCCTAGAGCTTGATGGTTAAGTCCCATGCCTCCCATTATCCGACTTAGAACAGACATTTGTAGCTGCTGCTGTGGGTGCAGGCCAAGAGGCATCATCATCATGGGAGGGATGCTTCTCATACTCATCATTTGAACTTGTGCTTGTAGTTGTTTCAAGTATTCTATCACTTCGTCAAGCATTGAAGCTTTATCTGTCTATAATTATGTTGAAACCAAATTCTCAGATTCATGCATACAAAAGAGATCCTATCCCTTCCGATACTCCAATTTCAAACTAGTTAGATAAAAAGGGTTACATTCCCAAATTCTTATGACTATCTTACCTTGCTTGCATTTGGCACCAGCTTTTGAAGAGTTTTCATCTTTTGATTAATTCGATCTCTTCGTTTCTGCTACAACGAAATACAAAAGGTTATCCGTTTCAACTCTGAAATCAAGAGGAATACATGCATTCTAATACAAAGTCTACTAGTTTCTCCCTATTTTATAATTCATGATCTAGTTAGGATTTTAACGATCCCTTACGTGTGCGTAAAAACTATAATTATATTAATAAATGTGTAAAACTAGAAAGTATTATGCTGTTTCAACATAATCTAACCCTATATACAGAGTCTACAGTAATGGAGATCGGACTGCAATTTTACCCTTTCAGATAGATTATGAATGGCTGCTGCTCGGCTTCGTCTGGTCGAGTGAGATCGACCTGTTTGATCCCGGCTTTCCTACAAATTTTAAAGATTGTTCCAAAACAAGTTTACGCGGTTTGAATTTAGATAAATTGTTAAAATAATAGGTTCCATCTTTTTACCGATCCATCATGAAAACCAGAGTCGCCACCATCGGTGGTTTTTGTTTTCAAGCTCCGAAGAGATTCATGGGAACCCGAAGTCAGCATCGTTACATCGTTATCGACCTTGTGAAATGTGGCACTGGCACTGCCGCATGCACTACGGTCACCTATATCTTCTTCATGAATCCCACAACTTATCATGTGTTTCCTGCGTTGATCTGAATCTGACATCGACCATGCCCGTTTCTTCAGTAATTGCCCGGAGCTTTCTCCGCCGATAGATCTAATGGTGTTTGCTGGGGTGATCCGGTCCGAGTTTTGGTTCTGGTTGTAGCATGTGGCTTGATGGACTATGGACTCTAGTGTGTCACTTGACCTACATGCTGGCTTTGTCGTAGGTGCCGTAGGGAGGAAGGCGTTGAGCCCATGCATGGCTAACTGCCCATTTCGCCATGTTAGCTCTGCAACTTGGTAGTTGGACCTGAATTACATTACAATCACACAGATAAGCATAAAGAAAAGACATAGGTAAGAGAATAGTAGTACTTCAGGTGGTCAGAATCCCTACAAGGGGACAACGTTGTTGTTTTTATTACAAGAGTTGACGAAGTTAAAGGAAGATCCGTCGGTTTCTTCATCTTCTTCTTCTTCTTCGACTCGTTGTTGTCCTGGTCTTTGGTTGTTTAGGTTCCAATTTGGTACTGTACAGTGACTCATGATGATGAGTTGATTCTTTCAAACTCTCTCTCCCCCCTTTGTTTTGTTTTCTTCTTCTTCTTCTTCTGTTGTCTTTGGCCAATCTCCGGGTTTTGAGGTGGAATTTGGAGTTTGAACTCCTTATTTCCCTTTCTTTGGGGTCCCATGATTTGATGGACAACATGTGGTAGCCAACAAATGTTGGATATGCTTCGCCGTCGACACCAGTCTCCATCGTTAATTATTCATATAATTGTTGATATATAATTTATTAATTAAATATTATTATTTATAATATTAAAATTTAAAATTAATTATAATTTAAGAGATTTATTACCTAATTTTACTAGATTAATTAATTATTATTATTAAGAAATAAAAAGAAAGGTGAAATTTGAGTGTTAGAAGAAGATAATATAGATTTTAATTTTTTATAGGTGGGTCATGTCTAACTACTAACTAGGACTTTATTATTGTTTTTTTAAGTTGGACAAATAAAAGATTTTATTTGTCTGAAAACAACATTTGTGGCAACTTTGAGACCAGCAATGACACCCTAGTGATCAGCAAAATTTCCTAATGTTGCCGAGTTTGTCTGATGTAGAATCTTTATTGGAAGAGTTTGGATTACCACCAATATAAGAGGAGTTGTAATAAAAAATTATAGTAGTAACACAAATATTTTAAAAACTCAATGTACTTGTTAAGACAACTTAACATATATATTAATATAAATAAAAAAACTTTGATACTTTAAATTGTAGTTTTAAGTTTAAATAAATTTTAGTTTTAGATTTAAATATTTAGATTATGATTTAAAGTTTAAAAAATTAGATTAAATAATGTAAAATTTAATGTTTATGATTAAAATTTAAAGTTTAAAGTGTTAGAATTAGATATTTATGATTTAATTCTATAACTTAAATATAAATGATGGTGTATTTTTCATACAACTTCTATGTAAAAATATAAGTTTTAATAGAACGGTTTGAGAATACTAAATCAATGAATGGATAAAACACCCAAAACTGTTCCATTACCAAATAATAAGTGTAAAATTATTCAACTTTTAAATTAATTGAGAGAAAGTTTAACTTTTATAATACTTTTAAGGTTTTTAACTCAGTACTACTAATAGTACTAGGTATACCCTTAATGTATCCTTGATTAATAATACTGATCTTCAAATATTATGAAATAATAATCCCATGATTACAAATATTTTTGAGAAACCCTTTGGGGATATATCCTAAAACTCATTGTACCCAAAAGATAAACAATCCTTCAATGTACAACAACAAATCTTCTTCCATTTTGTCAAAGAATGTTTTATTATTTTTAGTTTTAAAGATATCTTAAAAATATGTATTTTTTAAAACAGCTCATGCAAGTAGATGATGAGTATTTTTTATGGTTCTAACATAAAGATCCAATCATTTTGTTATGTAGACTGATGATGATTTCACAAAAATTAAAAATATATAATATTTGAAGGGAAAATATGTGATTAAGTAAAAGTATTAAATTAGTCGATTAAAATATATTCAAAAACTCGACTAACATATTAATTGCTTATAAAACGATGATAATATTTTATAATTTTATATAAAGCTTAATAAAAGATTGTTTTTCAATTTTTTTTGGTGTTCATTCACAATATTTTATAATGTCCCTAGTAGCATTTAGAATATTTTATATGATTTATGATTAGTACCTACTTTTATAAAATATATTTATTACAAAATTGCATATTTATTTTAACTTAGGGTACAGGAAGTCTCCAAGATTTTAGAAAAATAATTAAATTTTTATTTTAATTAGTTTTTAAAATTTTATCAACTCATCCGTTTAATCAATGTTAAAATATTTATTAACTTTTAGATTAATTAACCCTATCAATCATATCACAGATTTGTTTATGTGGTATTTTCATAAATTTATTAAATTTTACAATAAATTTATATATTATTTTAGAATTTTAATAATCTTCTTTAAATTATTTATTTAAAATATATTCTTATGAGATAGAATCTTGATGTATCGCATGATAATATTTTTTAAAAAATATTAAAATCTAATAATAAAAAATGTCAAAACAATTACTTATTCAATTACTGGATTTAATAATTAATTAATTTACTTTCTTAACTATATTTTTTTCAAAGACTTCGTACATTTTTAAACCATTTATTTTCTAGAATTCTTTTTGAAAGAAATAAGAGTAAATCAATTACCCTCCTATCTAAGTTTATCACTTATAGGGACCGTATTATATTATATTATATTATATTATATTATATTATATTATATTATATTATATTATGCAAGTGGGATAGTAGTGTAGGCCCGCAAGATTTAATTGCTGGATTCTATTCTGTGTCATATGGTTGATCGATGAGAAAATTAATAACATCAAATTTTCAACCTTCCACTTATTGTCAAAGAAATTAAATTTTATTCTCATCTTATGCCTCAGGGATGGTCCTCACGAGTAATTAATGTCCTTTGGACGGTAGAGGAGACATCTTGAGGTCGTAGACACAGGAGTTCATAAATTTGGGGGGAATAGGGGGGGTATACTTAATTAATATATAGTAAATATCAGATGATTTTTTTAATTTAAATTAATTTATTTATAATATTACAGTTTAATTATAATTTTATTTAAAAATTAACACTTTAAAACATTATACTATTTTTTTATAAAATAAAAAGGGAGAATGAAAATCAAGCTCAAGATTAATGTCATTTCAGACAATCTTACGGTCAAATCCAGATTTAATAATTAAAGTCAATTGAGCTTAATATTAATTACTATCTAATAATAAAATTATTTTTTTAAAATATAATTACAAAAACATTAAAAAAATAAATTAATATTTAATAATAAAAATTCTCAGTAGATAATAATTAGATCCAATTCATAAATATTCCATTTATAAATATATAAACACAAGAGTTTTTTACACGTTTATTTTATCTCTAAAACTTAAAAATCTAAAATCCAAAACCTAAATCATAAACATTTAATTTTAAACTTAAATTTTAAAATTTAAGCTCTAAATTAAATAATACTCTCAAAAGTAAAAATTAATAAAAAAATTATAAAATTTATATAATCGTGTATTAAAATATTTTTATAAAAATAAATTAATATTTTTTTAGTTATATACATCATGCAGTAACGTTGATAATCATTTTTAAAAAGTTATTACGTCTTTATATTATCTTTCGTAATGTCTTTTATCTTTACCCGAATCATGAAATATTTATTTTTATAGTTTATTATATTACTAAAATATAGTTAAGTATTATTATTAATATATAATTTAATAGAATATCTATATTATCTAGCTCTGTTATTCGTAAATTCAAAACAGTGGTGGAGTTAAAATAAATTAGAGTATCAAAATTTAGAAAAGAAGATATTAATATTCTTTTACTGCGGTATAAAATTTATTTTTAAATATCTTTTATATAATTTTAATATTTTTTAAAGTGTGAAATTCAGTGACACCCTATTCTAAGACAAGACTTCGCTAATGATTTGTAAGATATTAAATACTTCAATATATTATGTCTTTTATTTATTTTTATATTAATAATCTATTAATTGACTTGAATTGAATTAATAATATATTTTTGGTGAATGTATATCTTTACATCAAAAAGCTTTATAAGTTCCATACAAATGTACAAAAGTACTATTAGGGTTCGAAATATAGTTTCTCTTCATGCTAAATTACATTTTCATTATAGCTTAAAAGAATTTAATTTGTATTTACATTTTTACTAATATTTAACCCTTTAATTTATCAAATAATAAATATACTCATTTTCATTAGTATTATTTTACATTTTACTATTTTAGAATTGACTTATGTTCTGGAAACCTCTGTCTGGCTATAGATTTCGATCAGTTCTGAACCAGACAGTTGGAAACCACGCCTCGTGGACCTATGGCTCTGGTACTTGAGCCAAGATATCAAACTCTTAGATGACCACCACGTGCCAGTATCAATCATTTTCATGCATTAGAGTTGATAAAGAGTCTCAAAGGTGGCCCCCCTTATCAACTATAACCTAATCTGTGGGAATAAAAAAATAATTTAAATTTAAATATTTAATTTTGTATTCCCAGTCACCTTATAAAGTATAAGAATAAATTAAGTAAATCTTAATATAACTTCTGTTTAAACATATAAAAAACTGTATCAAAGGTGATTGGCTAAAAAGAATGTATTGAAGGTATTTGTATTATTCAATTTTGGTGGATTTACCTATTATAATTTAATTATTTTAAAACGTGGATTATCAATTGTGAAAATAACTTTTCCTGTTAATTCTATCAAATAATCTAGCATTATTTATTTATTTTTTAAAAAATTATCGTATTGCAACATCTATAGATTGACGGTTAGAAAAATGTTATTTTTTCATATTTTTATATTTTTGAATTGATAGAAAGTAGCATATAAAATGGGTCAAATGCATAGACAGCCTCTAAATTACAAGGATATAACTATCGGAGAATAAATTATGTCACAACATTTTAAATAGTATCAAACGGTAAACCATTAACGAAAGTATTGAGATAACATTCTAAAATATATATTAATTAACCTTCATTATTTTACATCGCATCGAGGATATAAGTTCTGGGAACGTTTACATTATGTTTGGATCAATAATGAAAGGAACTTACATATGGATGGTTAATTAGTTTAATACTCTTTGTTTCGTATACATTAATTCTCCCTTTGATATGCTGATATTCTAACTCCTTGACATTTCCTACCCAATTTCTGAAAGGCATGGAGATTTTCATCCTGCACAAATGTTTTGTAAGTCAGAAGCAGAAACATGAAACAGGAACCACTCCCGAAGCTCTTATTTGCTTTGCTTTTTCTTTGATCTTCGCTTGCTCGTTTCTTCTCTTCTCATCCACCTGAGCTCTCGCTCCACATGCTATCTCATCAATTCTCGATAGTTTGGACTCGTAAAAGTCATGCCTCATCATCAGTTTCTTCTCCAGTTCTTTCTGCATATTTCAACCGCTCAATCCAATCGAGTTGTGTAAATAAAAATTTATTTCTATTTAGATCTCATCCAACAAGGCTTGATCCGATTTGAATTAATAAAAAAAGAAATAATTTTATATTACGACTCATAAACCTATGTAAAAAACCGAATTTGAGGGTTAACCTTTCTTCTTTCCATCTTCATTTTGGCTCGCAGCTTCTTTTCCTTCTCCCATGCAAGAATTGATGCTTTCATACTCTCGTACCTAAACTTAATCGTGTATATTAGTAAACCTTAAAAAATTGGATTGAACTGAATCCAATACGACTCTTAGATCCATTGAAATATGAAGGGATTACCGTTTGTTAAGTTTGTCCAACTCAGCTTTCTCCCAAACGTCTGCTTTAGTCTCCAAAGCAGTGCGTTGGGAATCATATCCCTTCAACCTTTGGTCTACAGCTGATGAACCACCACCTTTACTACTTTCCAGTGGCTTTCTTATGGAAGTTTCACCTGAAAAAAATAGATTCTCAAAGCTCGAAATCCAAAACTTTGATACAATGTTAAACTACGGGATGAATCATCGACGAACAAAAACTGTTCAAACTATAATATGCAATAAAGAAAAATAAAAATTCAGACTTTCGGACTGATTCATGAACAAGTCTAAAACTTGTAATTTGACCCTTCCAAACCCAACCTAAAACGGTTTGGCAAGCAAAATATAAAAAATGTATGATTATTACCCGCAGTTCTGACTTCATTGCTAGAGTATCGCCTGGTAACCGATCTATCTGAATTCCGAACCCTGGATATGGTGTCTTGCCTTGATCGCCGTATTGGTATCCTATGTTGCGCTTCATCTTTTTCAACGGAGTTGACAACGTAAGCAGCAGCAGCCACTCCGACTGCAAATTCCGTCTCATACTGTCGAACCTTATTCATTTTTTTTTCACAGGTTCTGAGCCTTGTTATCTGCAGAATCTAGACAATCGAAACACCTTTACTCCATGATATCATTATATACGGAAGTTCCTCCACCATGAACTGTAATGTATGCATTGCACGTAGGAGCGTACCTTGTTTGATTAACGGACTGTCTTGTTATCATGCATATGTTGTTGTTGTTGGATGTCGTGGCTTGTTTGTGAACTGTTTGGTTTTAAATAAGACTTAAGATCCATTGGGTTTTGATTTGAACAAAAAGCTTGGAGATTAAGAAAGCGTCTTTCCTCAAGCTGATGTATACCTTCATTGCATCTTTTAATGAAAGCAAAGAATCTGTCTCCCATGTATTTTTTCCGTTTGATATTCGTATTTTATTACATGCATTAAGTTTGAATATGAGGGTATATATATCTGAATTTGATCCAAATCTTGTTACTAATTAAACCCTGGTGTGTAATGTGTTTGTGAAGAAATGGTGTCTGAAGTAACTTCATCTTTAGTTTAGTATGTTGGAAGAAGGCATCGATCCTATTCTGAATCTGATGCATCAATTTATGCCTTATTGTCTTTGAATGGAAGGGTATAATGTCACATGGATATGAGTGTCACATATACCCCAGCAAAATCACATCTGTTTCTTACCTTGCTTGCTTCATAAACCTAGCTCCATTATTTATATTTGAGTTTGAAATAAGATTCTTCTATACCAATTAGCCTTACAAACTATTCAGATCACGTGTTAAAATATTAGAATTTGAGGTTCAGCATGGAGTCTTTTTCCTCAGTCCTTGGCCTTGGAATTGATGTATTTTTCTTAATCTCTTGTATTTCTTCATTAATCCAATCTTAGTGTGTCAAAATGTATAAACTCCCACCTACAGAGGTAAATTAGTTTACATTGTCAACACCTCGGAATTAAAGAATATATCTAATTGATCCTTATAAAAATTAGGGAGATGATTTTAACTTGATCCACGAAAAAATATGATATAAAAGTTACCCCTTTAGCCTGTAAAAATAAAGAATTCATTTTTAGTGAATTGGAAAATTCGTAACATTAATAGCTAAGATAATGGATGTAGATCTTAACTACTATAAAATTGAATGTGTCAAATGTCCATTTTTTTATTTTTTTTCTCAAATCTAAAAAAATCATAAAATATTTACTAGTATAATATAATAATAATATTTGATAAATTTAAAAATTATTTTATAATAATTTGATAAAATTGAATGATTAATTCATAATAATTTGATAAATTTAATAATTATTTATAATATCATGGTGATTATTTACAATTATTCAAAAAATTTAATAATCATTTTATAATTTTTAAAAGTCTAGTGATTAAAATGACAATTTTTGAGTAATTTATTGACTTCTGATGTACTTTAGCTTTATTGTTGTTATTTCTATGGTATAAACCTTATCTAAAGACGGATTCTTGTTTAATTAATAAACCTAGTTCAATTTAAGTCAAAATTTGTATAATTATTTTTATAAAAATTGACACTTGTTCAACATTTTTATTAATTATTCTTATTAATTTAAATAAAAAAATCAAAATCTTGAAATTGAATAAAATCAATGACATTTAAGTAATGTACCTATTTATTTTAATTTCCCTGAGTATAGTCTTTTTATTTTCAAATTATAAAAATTCCTTTAAAATTAGTTTCCTTGTTATTGTTGTATTTTAATAAGGTCGGTTGGTTGAATTAGAGTTTTTAAAATTCCATCACTTTAGCCAAAATCATTAGCTCCACCTAATTTTAATATGCCAAAATTAAGCTTTTATATATATAAAAAGGAAGACTGTATTCTTGGTAGAAGTTTGGAAACTTGGTGCCTTGGGTTAGTTTGATAGTTGGCATTTATCTCCCACCGGAGTTAACATTTGAATCATATAAGAAACAACTTACTTTTTTATTATTATAATAATAATTAAACTTTTTAATTACATTCTCATATTTTTCAACGAAAACATTGAATAAAACAATGGGGTTTTATTGATATTAACGTAATAACTCATTTCATTATCAAAGTTACTTTAAGGATTAAAATGAAAATGAAGTATAACCTTAGTGTCATTTAGAAAGTTATTGAAATATGAGTGACCAAAATGACATTTGTTTATATATTGAAAAGCCCTTTGTTTGTAGTGTAAAAAAGTACTCTAATTTGATACAGCAACGGTGCAAGTGAATGTAGGCGTAGCTTTGGTTAGATAACAGAGCAAAGGGCTCGTATTCTTCCGATGAATCCAATCTCGAAGATTCAACAATGAGAAATACACCTTCCTTTCAAACTTGGGTCTGCTGGATTTTGCTTTGATATTCATTCTGACTCTCAAAGAACACGTAAAGAAAAGAGGTAAATGCCTTTTTTGTCCATTTTATCAGCTTCATTTTGGGTGCGAATGGATTCTTTGTTGGTTGTTTCCTGCACTTCTTAGATTGTTTTCAAATGGGTAAAGCTTGGATTATTACATCGTTTTCTGGACTGGGTGTTTCTTTGGAGTCTGTTGCTGTTTTTGTTGACGTATAAGCTGTTTGTCTCAAGAAATGGGATCTAGTTCATTTTTTTTTGTAATTTGCTTTAGGTTGAATAAATTTAGGGTTTCTGGACAGTTATTAAGGTTGTTATTGTTTATGATATATGTTTGATTCTCTGAAATTATAGACTGGGGAAGCTGATATAGTTTGTTCCAGTTGAATAAGTTTTTATTTTTTCTACATTTATTTAGGTTGCTCTTGTTTATGATGTAGTGTTTGATTGCCTGAAAATTGTAGATTGAATAAGCTGATATCTGTTTGTAGTTTCAGTTTTCTATTTGGCTGATTTGATATTAAGTTTCTTTGTTAAATTTTTGGGATTGTTGTAGGGATTTTCATATTAGCTTTGCACATTGCATTGTGTTTTATGAGAATTTAGGTTCTGAGAGACAGAGGAGATAGTCTGTTTCAGTTGATTCATGTGCCAGGTTTGTAATTCAAGAAAGTTTCAGTATCTATTTGGTTAATTGTTGTGTTGGCGTGCTAAAGGCTGTTTAACTTGTGAGACTGTATTTTTCATTTCCATTTTGAGCTTCTTGGAAATTGTTGCTTTAGAGGTTTTGGATGTTGAGGATTTATATAAAGGCCAACTTTTGTGGTGTCAAGCTTGGGTAGTATTTGAAATTTCCGTGGACAAGCGGAAATGGATTTGTGGTTTGTTGCAGCAGCTGCTGGATATTTTGCTAAATTTTGGAAAAATCTTACAACAAGTGGTAACGGATTTCCTGAGGTTTCTTCTGCAGACTCTGGAATTGGGAAGGTTGTACCTGGGAAAGATTCAGTCCACAAATTTGCTATGATAAGGAAACTGCAGGATGATGTTTCCCCAGATGGAAGAGAGTTTTCGGATAGGAAAATTTCAGATATTTACGGACTAAATGTTGCTTCAGCTGCTGAAATGGATTCTGCTAGTGGACTCGATAGTGAAAAGATGAGAAGATCAAGACATCACACGGATCGCAATGTGATTTTCCTATCAGGTCTATCACCAGGATCGTTGACAAGTGAAAACCTAAGAGAAGATCAATTTGGAAAAGGGCCAGGTGTCAATAGTGGTAGTGCTTCTGCTAAACCTTCTATCACTAGAATGGACTATTTTAACAAGTCTATGCGGAAAAGAAGCTATCTTAAAACTAAATATTCATATGGGCATTTACTTAAACCGCTAAGCTCCTTAGATAGTTGTCTCATGGCTCAACTACATATGCAACATGTTAAAATGGAGGAGTACATACTTAATTCCGTTCCGTCGTCGGCAACACCGATCTTGAGACCTTTGCTGATAAGCGATGGAAGCCGAATAATCAACAGAGTAAGTGGTGATTTTTTTAATGGATCAAATATAATTGGGGACAGTAAGCTGTATAATCAATCCACCCTTGAAAAGAATGGATGTGTGTATGCGATTCCTCCATTGCCGAAAATCGGTTCTTCGGATCACCTTGAGAAGTTGAAAATTAAGATTGGCAATGAGCCTAGTGGAAGACCAAGCATTTCTTGTAAAATTGATTCCGAAAAGAAGTTTCATACACATTGGGGTACTACTCTTACATTGCTTTTTCAAAAAAAAATCTACTTTTTATATCAATACTATAAGAATCTGTTATTATTACTGAATGCCGCTTTTCAATTTCCGAATTTGTTATCTTGCTAAATGTGTTAGAAATTGAAAGAAAAAAAAAAAAAAAAAATATATGTATGGAAGATAGTGTAGATAAATAGTACAAGCATGTTACCATCATATTTTCAGATATGAACACATTTGCAGTGAAATCTTGGGAGTGTCACTTTTCCTTTCTTTTCTTTTTTCATTATTTTCTGCAGAGACGAAGCCAAAGATGGGCAGGCCAGGGCCTTGCCCCCCTGATCAATGGGAAATTTATATTTTTAGTCCCTCAATATTGAACTTTAAATTTAAGCCTTTTATTCCTTAGCTAAATGGAAAATTGTACTTTTCGCCCGTCCTAAAATTAATTATATAGTTTAAATACTTTTAAAATAATTGTTTTAGCTTTTACCCCTCAAAAATTTTATAATTTTATCTTGATCCCTCTTATGCTAAATTCCAGGCTTTGTCCCTGATTTTCGGGGAGCGGAGGTGGGAAGGCATATTAGGGTGATAAAATATTTTACTGATTAATTGGACCCCTAGGAGTACATCAGATAAAAGGAATAAAACTCAGAATGAATTACCTTCTCCATAACTATAATGAGCTAAATTGTATCAGAAACAGTTCCATATACTTCTATGTTACCTGGACTTGGGAGTGAGTGTAATAAGATACAGGTATGTGTTTGATATAAGTGTTTTTTCCCCTAAAGTGTTTCCTTTTATGCGGAAGGTTGTTCATCAGAAATTTCTTAGATATGTGTTCTTTGAGAAAAATGAATTCTTGATATAAGCCTGTTGGACCATTTATTTGTTTTGGCATCTCATAAGTTCTTTTCAGATATCCGTTAGTTACAAGATGAGCTTAAGCTTGATTTTAACTCTTTATTTTGTTTGCTGTACTTACAATTTTTCTCCTATAGTCTGATCAATTGCATGGCTTAATCCTTTTGTACGAAACAGGTCGTTATGGTCCAGGGGTTCTGTTTTGTCTCGGGATTTCTATCGGAATAATATGTTCTTATATAGGAAATAGAAGGGAAGTTGAGAAATTGAGAGGAATTTTAAAGCAGACTGAGAACTTAGTTCGAGATCTTCAAGAGGAACTCGAAATGAAAGATTCATTGACTGTGAAGGAGCTAGTCAATGATAATTATGAATCACAAAAATCGTATGACAATTCCTTTCCTGACAGGGAAACAGATTTGTCTTCCTTTGAACGAAATGTGGATAATTTAACAGGACTCGATGGTGAAGAATCATATCATCGAAAGGTAGAGGAATGTGCAGTGTCTATGAGTAAAACCGAAGCAGAACTTGAAGCCGAACTTGAGATGTTGGGGCTAAACATGAGTGTGCCAAATCTTGAGCGCAGATTGCCTGATCTAGTCGAGGTAAGTTTGTGTTTATTTTAGCATTTCTGTGGAGTTCTATAGATGGTTTAATGAATTCATTTTGTTCATAACATTTGTGTCACCTGGTCTCATATGGCATTCTCATTTTATTAATTATTCAATAGTTTCTTAATCAAAGTTTCATGGGAGGATTATCCAGTTTACTGAAGATTGCTATCAAAATAAGTTAAAACTACGGGTCCTTGTACTATAAGTTGAAAAGCAAATTACTCCCTGTACATTTAGTTTTGAAGTAAAGAGGTAAAATTGTAAACGGCATAATCTTGAGCATTAAAAAAATTGAATTTTCGTGTTTTAAAGTACAAGGGGAAAGAATAAAAATTAAAATTCATCATTTTTAAAACACGAAAAGGGTTAAATTGCTCACTTTTTTTCACATCACTATAAAACAGAACAAGATTCCTTTTCTAACCTTACAACCATTTATAATTTCACCTATTTGCTTCAAAAATTAAATGTACAGGTGTTACCGTTAAAAAATGTACAAGTATTAAATTACTCATGTTCATAATAGAGTGATTAATTTGTCCTTTAGTCTATACAGTACATGGATCCATCAGGTAATTTTCCGTATCAAATATGTTCTATCTCAAATCTTGAATATTTTGTCATATATTTTGCTTGTTTGTAGCTGGATGTTACTGTTTCTGTGTTTTAGCAACTAAAAACCTGAAAGTCCCAGAACTCAAACTTGAAGGTGGATGTGGGTATGCTATACATTTTTTCTAAGTTTTTCCCTATGTTTGGAAAATTAAATGACGTATCTATATTTGAGAGAGCATCAGATGGAAAGCTTAGGAAATGGAGGAGTCGGAGCAATATAGTTCTCTTTATATAGTATGAAATATGATACGCAACTATGTTGTCAAATTTTGGAGTGATTGACCGGTTATGTTTTTTTACTATACCCATGTTCAAATGTGTCAAATACGAGTGTCCGACGTAAGTACTTTACAAACTGAAAAGTCGGAGAAACTTAAAGGTTTTTTCTCTTTGTATGAAGATGATTCCATTAGCTGTTTGCTTTGGCATTTTTTTGTTTTTAACCTTTCTGCTAGCATGTTTGAATCAGATATGCTAATAATACAGCTGAAATTTCTTGCAGATTGACCCTGATTTTGTAGCAGATTTTGCTGAAGGTGAATTGAGATCTGAGATGATCACCGGAAAGCCTCTTCTCCAATCTATGTCTAATGAAGATAGAAGCGGCACCTTGACTATTCATTCTGCAAATTATGCCGTCTCGCCCCGAGAGTTGAGCTTGCGTTTGTATGAAGTGATTCAGTCAAGGCTTGAAGAACGAGTAGAAGAACTTGAGACAGCCCTTGAGAACAGCCAGAGGAAGGTGAAATTAATGGAATCAGAGCATATATTCCCTAACAACAAATGGAAATATTCGCCAACCCTGGAGACTCCACCAATAAACGAAGATCTCCATTGCATATCAAAACCTCAAGTCCTGAAATTATCATGGGAAACAACGGTTCATGAAGAGGTGATAGAAGAGGGTACACCTTATCGACATAATCATCAAGAAAAGCTGGCTTGGGATGACCAATACGATGCAAACAGATCGGATGAAACATTTTATGATCAGGTAAGAACATCAGAGGATCAAACTTCAAGGGTCCAGGAATTACTTGGTGTGAAGGTAAGTGAAGATGAATGTAGTGATAATGATGATGAAATGGAGAAGTTATTGATACAGCAAATTGTGGAGAAAACCAAGAAAGGATCTCCTGTATTTCTAAATGCACAAAGAATATTGTTTTCCATGGATGAAATTTAACTTTTGAGAATCATATTGAAATGTCGATACTGAATTTTGCAGTTTATTTGTATATAAAAAAAGAATTTTGCTTTGTATACACCTGTATTCTTTACTACAACAGTTTCCGCTTCAACATTTTGATTCTAACTTTCTAACAATTACTCTCCATACACATTGTCATAAAACTATAGTTTGATAACTCAGATTTCAACGCGGGTCAGGCACATTAAGTTTAATTTTAGGAAACCGAGCATTTGAAACAATATGACGCCTAATGAATGCTTCTTTGCTATCTAACTGCCCCAGCTTATTACTAAACTAGGGGGGTGTATAGGTAAACAGATAACAATTCATTTCATTTCTTTGCAAATATACAATTAGACAACTCTTTCAAGGTTCAGATTTGAAACACAAATCTCCAACTGATAGGTAAACAGAGTAGAGGACTTGTATTTGTAACAATATCAGTTTCCAATTCATTGTTTTGATTCTAAGTTTCTAACTAGTGCTCTTCAAATAAGGATTTTCACAAAACTATAGTTCAACACAATCTATTCTGTGTTACTCGGAATCAAGTGTGTATCCATAAGTGCAGAAATGGAAGCTTAAATAAAAATGAAGAGTTGGAACTACATATTATACAATTTCCCTTTCTAACCTTTTCATCCTTAGTACAACACCGAAAAAGTTCAATGGATGATAAAATAAGAAAAAACAATATGAACTCTAATGAATGTCTATCAAATAGCTAACTAGTTCCCCACCTTAGTGTACTAAATTGGGTTTCTCCTAGGTAAACAGATAACAATTCATTTCATTTCTTTGCAAAATGCAATTAGATACCTCCGTCAAGGTATCAACTTCGAATATAGATCTCTAACGATAAAAAAACAGAGTTTAACACAACATTTTGCATAGAAATAGTAATCATATAAGGGAAAAACACAGATCCTAATCAAGAAAGTGAATGATAAGAAGTGATCATAGAGTTAGGAGTACCATATGACTAGGGTTCAAAGGATGAAATAATTTAAAACTTTAAAACATCACAAGATTCAAAGAACATTGTACAATGAAAACTTCAAGTAAGAACCTTGTTAAGAAATAAAACAACACACCCAGTGCTATTGACACAGGAAGGGCTGGTAGAGCTTTCTGATACAGTGCCAATAGCATCAATGTAATGCCCAAACCAGCTACAATAGCAAGATAACATGCATACACTGTCATAAAATCATACATCGCTGCCCTACCGACTAACACGCTGTAGAAGATGAAATCCCCAAGTCCAAGCTTGATAGCACCAGATGAACCTAACCCCATACCTTCTAGCATCAAGCTTTCAGCCGACATACCGTCTTGACCATTCATTCTGCGATCAATCAATGGTGCCGAGAGCTCAGCATCCCTTTCCAAAACCTGTCCCTCTTCCACTATAGAGATTCTTGTACCACTAGGACTGGCTTGAACAATACTAACAGTAGAATTCGAATCAGAAATAACATTAGCATTTCTACTTGAACTATCTTCAGAATCTAGCCTAATGTGTTGCCTTTCTCTCCAAATCCGTCTTTGAACCGACCCCGAAGCAGGGTCATGATGTGTAACTGGCCTAGCCTCATAAACCAAGGCCGGGATATCTTCATCCCTTGACATAGCAAGCTCTACAAGGAGCCTTAAAGGTCCAACAGGTAATAAAACAGCAGCAAGATCATACAATGCCATAGCAACCAATAATAACCAAGTTGTCCATTCAGGCAAAAGAGTAAACCAATAAGCAACCAACATTCCAATTAGAACCAAGTACCCTTGTGTCACAACAATAGCCATTTTTGACATAAAAACAGCCAAAACACCAATAACAGCAAAATTAAACAAAAGCACCATAAAGGTAATGCAATCAATGGGAACACTGAATTTTTCAATAAAAAACAAGGCAATTTCACCACCCATGAATCCCAAAACAACAAAAGAAGAAAAACCCATATAGATTTTCAAGAACTTAATGCACCTGAGGTAAAAAAAGAGAACCAAAATGAAGGTGGCAACAGTGACAATAGCAACAAATGCTAAGGAATTCAAAAGGGCACCTAGGAATTTGTCCCAGGATGAATCGGAGCTGGTTTCTGAGTAAGCTATGGTTGCAATTGATGTAACGGAAAGTGAAGAACTTGAGTTGAGAATTGAGACCAAAAGGACGACTAAAACATTGCAGATTGAAACAGGGGTTAGGATTCTGATGATTTCTTCACCTAAGGAATCGATGAGGGTTTTGGGTCTTTGGTTTTGGGCCATTTGGGTGGTCAAAATTGGGATAAAGTTTTAATCTTGGGAGAGTTTCTTTAATGATTTCTCGATTCTCCAGTCCAGCTTATATTTTGATTTGGGATTTTGTTAATAAAGCTTGCTGAATTTTTGCAGAGTCGGGTTGTTTTAACCAGGGGATGGAGGATCTGGATTTAAAGGATTATGGACCGTTGATTATTATGACTTTTCAAGAAGGTATTTTATTGGCTAAATAATAATTTTTAAAAATTAAACCTATGAAACGTTTGTTCTTAAATGAATATTTTTATATAAAAATAGATATGAAATGTGTAACTTTTGAACAGTGATTTTTTGGGGGGAAAGAAAAGGCAACCCGAAATTCCTATATAAGTCAAGCCTGAATAAATAGCAATGTATAATCTCAAAATTCAGACTGTCAATTATAGAAAATTGTTTTTCGTATAAGAAATATACGATCTTTTTAGTTATGTAATTTCTTCACCGTTTTCTACAAGTAATCAATGAGTCGTGTTTGCTTAAATTATTTGTTTAACATGAAAAGTATTTGAGACAGAGTAACTGACATAACTGATCATGACAAGTGCTGATAATTCGATGAGTTTGTCGACCTTTTTGTCTGCAAAGATGGCTGAAGTGGTACACTGAGCTAATGCGGAAACAATGGTGTTAAAAGTACAGAACAAATCGACCTTGGGTTGGGTTCCAAGGAGGAGATAGGAAAGTTCAGCTTGGCCACTCATTAGCCATGATTCAACATTTCTTGCAAGAAACCTGGGGGAGAGGGAAAAAAAGAAGCATTTAGTGAGGCATTGGCATTGGCATTTGGCAGGGAAAAGCTGCAAATGTTCGACATCTGCAATGACGAATCATTAGCCACAGTTTTAACCGGGACTGCTCCAAAGCAGCTCGCTTTGACTACATCACTTGAGTTTTTTTGACATCTCAAACACCTTGTATCCCAGATAAGGCAATCACACCGTTCCTTGCTTGGAGGACATGACAAACCTACTGCAACAAAAATCATGTCTCCTTCCAATATCGAGCCATGCGGAAGAACAATTGTTTTCTCCCAATCGGAATTGTCTCTGAATTAATTGTCAAAAGTTATTCCAAGCTATGCTCCATTCTGTTGTGAATTGGAAGATGTTTCATTGATGAAAGCAGCGTTCATATCTTGACAAGATTCAAGTCCAGCGTTGTGGAAATTAAGCCGTGTATATACTATATAGAGAATGAATTATCAACTTCGCCAAGATAGTTGGCAGGGTACCACTTGTGTTCATTTCTATCGATGAGCATCCGTTGAGATGGTTTAAGTTGCACGCCTCTTGTCTCAAGAGACTGATGATATCCGGTTGGTTCGCAAAGAACTGGGGAAACTCCATTCCCATGTTGATTCAAACATCACTGCATTGCCCCTTGGTGCCATTCTAAACCTCAAATCAACTTCAAATTTTCAAAAATAAAACTTACGAGTTAAGCTGAACATAAAATTATTCTTTTTTACTCCAAGGAAGTACTAAAAGTTTTACAAAGACCAAGAGTCACAATTTGATCAAATAAAAATTAGTTTCAAAAGAAGGTAACTTCATAACTAATAACCAAACAATTTACTAATACGAAAGACTGACTTGCTTCATGCCCTTTTCGCGAAATCACTTCCATTCTCGTTGTCCTCGTCCCTGAAGTTCTCGTTCACCGGTTCATTTGAGTCGAATGCTTCTCCCTCCTCCTTGAAGCCATCATTGGCACCACCAAATCCCATATTCTGATTTCCATATCCAGCTGGACCACTAGTGGCATCATCATCAATGCCGCCAGCACCACCAGCACCACTGAAACTCCCACCATCAAAACTGGCTGTAGCAGATTGATCAAAACCATCATAATTTCCAGACGAGGGTCTGGAATTTCTGTTGTAGCCACCGCCACCATAGCCTCTACCACCACCACCATAGCCACCACCTCCATAGCCACCACCACCATAGCCACCACCGTAGCCACCACCACCATAGTTACGAGGAGGTCTCTCAGCTGCATAGTTTACTCTTACTTGACGGCCATGGAGAACCTACAACACAGTACACAGATATGATAACCAGAGCTGTAATGTTAAGCATCTGCAAAAAGCAAACAGGGTAGACAAAAATAAAACTACTGTTTACACCCTTATCTATAGAGCTATACCAGACAGATTAACCAAGAATATTATGATGATAAAAAATCTCGCACACCAAACCAATTACTCATAAATACATGCGCAAATTGAGCCTACAACATAATTTTTCAAGCAATGAAAACTATCCGTCAGTTAAGGAGATTGAGAAAATTAAAGTGGCACTTGCACTTCATAGAAAAAAGCAACTGATCAGAGTTACTAGCAGATACGAAATTGATCCCAATAAGTTGACAAGGGGAAACGAGTTATATCATGAAGATTGAGGCCTTGACAGAGGAGACACTATGTTTCAAGACGCTGATAGTGAATTTGACAAGCACATGTTAACATAAAATCAATTTGAGATGCAATAATCCCAAACCTATATCATTCACCATAGTTGTAGTCTCAAATACCGAGCATCTGACATAGGTCTAGATGCAATTTGCAGCCAACACAATGTAAAAGCTTTCACCTTAGTTGCAGCACCATGAGAAGAAAATACTCTATAAGGTTACAAAACGGAAATTTGATGCATCATATTCTAATTTTGATCTCTTTGTACAAAGGTCAAGCATATATGCTCTTATAAAATACACTATCATCTTATGCGGTTTACTTAAACAGCAGCAACCTGCAGATATTCCAAGACTGCCAAATTGTCAATATGAAAGGAATAAGTAAATTCCTCAAACAATAGATACTTAGATGCCTTGTATTACCTGTCCATCCAAGGCCTGTATTGCACTGGAAGCATCCTCAGTACTAGTGTACGTGACAAACCCAAATCCTCTAGATCTGCCTGTTTCTCTGTCCACAATTACTCTTGCTACAATAAATATCAAATTAACCAGCTGTTTAACAAAGATAAAAGCAGTGGACATCAAACAAACTTAACTGCAAACTCAAAGTTAGTACACCATAATCAGCCCACACAAACTTGAAGTTAAAAACATCTACTCATTTTAAAAACAGATCAAATGTGGCATCTAAATGTTCATGGGAGATGGGACATGTCATTATACTAAAAAGACATGAACCAACATGACACACTTGACATGTAGAGGAAAATATTAAAGTGATACTCTTAAGTCCCTTCCGTAGTGGAAATTATAAACTGAAATAAGCAAATGCATTCATCACAGCGTACCTTCAATAACTTCACCATATTGGCTGAAAGCGTCTCTCAAACCTTGGTCATCAGTTTGGAATGAAATACCTGCAATAAAAGGACATTAACAAGAAACTCAAAGAGAAACAGGTAACAGAAAATAGTTTACTCTTAATGTATAAACGAAAGTTGGATGCACACCTCCGACAAAAACTTTCGAACTTGGGGAGTTTGACATGCACCGAAACAGTTGAAAGAGGCCGGGCCTTGAAGCAGACAACTGAGCATTGATCTGCATAGTCGAGGTCTGCCTAAGCATATTACCAATTTTACTTGCCATTGTTACAACCTACAGGAAACAAAAAATTAGACTTCACTTCAATAATGACAACAACATAACAAGCTATGATAAAACATACAAGGTGGCTTCTAAACAGTAAAAGACATGCAAAAGGAAGGCTCGTCAGCTAATGTTAAGATGCCAAGCATAAAAGATAAAAGTAGTGAGAACCTGTATGTTATTTTCCAACTAATGTTACCTACAGTCCCAGACTATTTATTTTTCCTGAAATGACTTCTTCCAATACATATTCGAACACAAGTATAGAAGTATACACCTCCAAATACATTAAAGAACTACAGAAAAATATGAGCACGCACAAACACTAAAGGTAAATCTAAAAATAAACAAACAGGGTAACCTACTTGACAAGATTTAAACTTTCATTTGTATTGATCTCTTATCTTTACCACTCTTAAAACCCTAAACCACAATACCCAAAAGTTTTATTTTCTGTGAAAAAGTTGGTTCTTTTTAAAGGTCAAATGCCACAAAACCAAGCAAGAAAAGAACAAAAACAACAGTTAAATATCGATTTTTAATCATCTCCCAAGAAACCCAGTCCTTCCTGATCTTATGCAACCAAACAAAAAATAGAAAGAAAACAGCCGAAACAGATTATTACATAATAGTATGAAACATCAAAACAGAAATCAGATCCTACAAGAAAATTAGGGGAAATGAAAAATTTTAAAACGATCCAGCAATGAGGAGAAACCCTTTGAAATAGAACGGATGAGCAGCCAAATCAACAGATCAACATAAAACCCGAAAAACTAGAGAAATCGTAAATAAAAGCTTAGGGCTTTTTCAAAGTATAACCTTTTGATTATGGAACTGAACTTCCCGGAGTCTACTACCTCTGTCCTCTGAGTAAAAACCCTCGGGGTTTATGTAGACGGTGCGGCGTTCGGATATTTTTCCTGAACTTTTCTTTTACACGTGTAGCTTTCTTATTGGGTTTTCTTTTTAAGGTCAGGAACATTTTAGTTTTTATACAATATTGCAATATGCTGCTGTTCAATGTCTGTAGGATAAATTACATTAGTGGTGATTGATCTTTTTCTTGTACTAATCGAACATTTTCAAATAATGTGGTCTGTTGTCAACCTAGCCTAGGACAAGTTTTAGTAAATGTGACTTTTTCTTGTACTAATTTGTAAGTTTTGGCTTTAAAAAATAGCGTTGACATTGTGATTTGGGAAAATAAAACCCTCTAGTACTAGTCTATCATTGATAAAAGATTGTTCATTTCATCCAGTTCTATACGTACAGATCAACAATCCAATGGTATCGAGAGTGCTCCTATTCCTGGAAATTATGGAGGCTCACTGCGAAATCATATTCCTGGTATGGATCTGTATTAAACAAGAATCATATTCCTGGTATGGATCTTGATAGTAAAAAAGAGTTTTCATCAACTTGTACCAGAAACCAAAACATACATCGACGACCAAAAGCTATAGCCTATAGATAGAAAGTATCTGTTGGTGATTGTAAGTAATTCCAAGATCTTGTACAGGAACCAATGTGACATATGGATGTAATTTCCCAATTTGACTGCAATGTCGATTGTGTTTTCTTCCATTAGAATTTCAAAATTCAAACAAAAAAATTAACTTGCGAAAGTGACTTGCATATCATGCAAAAAAATCTGATTGATACCAGAAAACATCTTTATCTGGAATGCATCTTTGATTTAAACTTCTTGTCTTGTGAACTCTACTTTAAAGAGATGACTTACAGGCAACTATAAGGGACAGAACAAAGATGCTTTCGGGATGATCCTGAGCTGGAATCGTAACATCATCGATCAAGAAGATCTTTGGCGAGTCAGTAGTAAGATTTGATATGTATACAAGTGAAGTTGGAGCAAAGGACTGTATAAATAAAGGCTTTTCCAAACAATCTTTTGACATGTATGAACCTTTATTCTCCACAAACTTGTCCTCGAATCTCTTTCCATTTGGCTATTTTACCTGTCCAAGGCATTGTTTCGGAATCAAGGGAATCAAAGTCAAAAGGAAATATCATTCACTTGACATGATTCATCGGATTTTGAAACCGACTCCTAGTTTTACATGGTTTACAAATTGGAAAATATGAAAAACCAGTTCAGTCCGTTTCAATCAATTATGGTCTGAAGGCAAAATCCCTGGGAATATGCAAAAAAGGTACTTACATGCAGGTTGATTAAAACCGGGTTTTTAATCTCGGGATAAATTCCAACGACTGTCAGTGCAATTGAAATGAACTCCTCAAAGAGGTAACCATGCAGTAACAGCCAGCAAGCAGAAATGAACTGCTAGTTCCATTTTGTCTCGGGATAAAACTCAAGTGTTAGACTAAACACGGTGCTCGTCTACAGGATTTGTCATCTTTATAGCACCATTATAAGATGAAAAAAGGGGTACAAGTTGTATGCTTCCATACTAGGAAAAAAGCCTGTGGAGTTGACCCCTTGAACATCTTAGGTCCTTTTACGATTCTCAAACTCTTTATGGTCTGCAACATCAGTTGTCTCGTCAAGGGTAACATCATGAAAACATATAAGGACACCATCTTTAGATGATAGGATATCTGTTTCTATGAAGTCTGCACCCTCTGCAAGAAGCGGTATATGGTCAATATACATATAATATATAGCGGAACGACAAATTTACATGAAAGAAAATCCAGTATCTATAATTGATTACAACAGGTAAATTAAGGAGAATCCCAAGTTTTCTTCTACAATTTTGAAATTCCCCTCATTCCCCAAGAAATATTTTCCACGAAACTAGTAGAAGCAATTGATTCCATTGCACAAACAGAAATGGAAAACATATATAGTAGTAGAATGTTCACACTCAAAACATACCATGTATGCAGCAGCCGTTGCTTCAGGGATCTCTCCATTCGAAACTAGTAAGTGGATAGAAAGGCGTTGCAGCACAGGCAGCAATTAGTGATAGGCACAAGAAAGGGAGAAAGCCTGCATTGATTCATGGCATCACATGAGTCATTCAAATTGTTTACTCAAGAATGAAATATAATTCAAATTGTTTACCTTGTGCCTGAAGATAACCTTGGGGAAATTGTGTTGCAGATTGTGGTGGCTCAGCAGCTTTTGCTGTATCAAATTTTCAGAAATCAAGCTGAAATAGGTGTTTAAATGAGCAAAATTTGTATCAATTTGCAGAAATCAAGCTATATTTGGTATTCAACTATCTGACATCCCCAAAGTTTCAGTGTAAAAGTAGTGGTTTTCTACTTTTACATTCAGAATGAATATTATAAAAATCCATTATGGTAAAGATACATTAACATTCTAATTTATGACGTTCTTTAAAGGATCTAGCATCTTCTAGGGTAAGTGTGCTTTTGACCAACTGAATTCCAGAGCAATATAGCAAACTTTGTGTTAACACAATTCATGTTTAAACACATTTTCGCGTTTTTAATATTTTTTTTATTACTTAAACCATAACATTGTGGATAAATAAATTAGGTTAAATGAATATTTATAGTGAATAAATAAATTACTATCAATGAGTCTGTCAAAAAGTATATACTCCTTAGAATATCCATAATTCTTGGGCCAATATGATAATTTCAAGTGGATACAAATCAAATATAAATGTATTAATATGTCAAAATTTATATAAATATAATAACTAAAAATAGGTGAAATCTTCTACTTTTTATTATACCTCTTTCTATGCTTCCATAAAAAATTTTGAAAAATTGAATTTTAAACTCTAACTCTTATTTTCTAAATTCTAAACCATATACCCTACACCTTACCTCTAATTCCCTAAACCTTAACGACAACCCCTAACCTTGAACCTTAAACTTTAAACCATAAACCCACCAATAGAGGCATGATTAGAAAATAGACGATTTGCACCCTTAAAGGGTAGAAATCTTCTACCTCTTTATTGTGCCTCATTTCATGCCCCCTACTTAAAAATGTTCAAAAATTAAATTTCAAACCCTAACCCTTATTTTCTAAACCCTAAAAAATAGACCATACCCCTAATTCTTTAAACCCTAACCACAATTCCTAATCTTGAACATTAAACCTTAAACTCACTAATTTAAAATGAATACACTAATAGAAGTATGACTTGAAAGTAGACATTTACAAAAAGATAAAAATCTTCTACCTCTTTATTTATTGCGGTTCTTTTCGATATCTAACCAACAACTGCATGCACCTGATACTCAATGCAAATAGCCGTCCTATTCCCTATTCTACTACCTTACGAACTATGCTTTGTATTATTTCTACTGATCTTACAATTAATTCAAAGCTAGGACATAATTAATGTCTTATTTATAGCCATAACAAGTAGTTACTTATTTAAAATATGCAGTTATAATAGTCCCTACTATATTGGATCCAAAATATAAAATATACATATATTACTTTATCAATATTTTTTATTTGAAAATTTCTTATTTAATATTAATATTATCAATACATTTTACAATTGTATATAATATTTGTATACTAATTAATATTATAAATCTTATTACATATGAGAAAAAGAATATTCAAGATATATATTATAAGTGTAACATTAAAAAATAACCATAACATGCGAGAAGAAAAATATTTTTTAATGGATGTGTCATTATATAAAATTGTTATATTTGTTTATATGACACTATTATCGCGATATACACTATCATGTAGGTTTTTCACGTCATCTCAAGTCATTTAGTGTTAGTTAACTAATATTTTTCATTCTCAGAAGGTCATTTTTTACCCAAAATTAAACATTGAGAGTTAAATTATTTTCAAAAAATAGGGTAAAAATAACTATTCAGTTAAATGTTATACTGGACAATTTTTGCTATTATGTCTATTTTATATGATTAAAGAAAGATATTTCAATTAGAATCAATTTATACTAATACATTATAAACAAGTATAATTAAATTTAAATAAAAAACTGAAAGACTCGAAATTTATAAATTTGACTTAAATAAAAAAAAATAAAGTTTTAGTCATAAAATAAGATTCGTCTAACTCGAATATACAACGTAATCCATATTCAAAATCTGAATCCAACACTGAATATCACTAATCAATTCGATTTTAAATTTGTCAGAACTTTTATTTTTTTTCTTGGTATCAGTAGGAAGAGTTGAAGGTGTAGTTAGCTTTCTACACTTGCAGTTGCAGACCTTTTTAGCTTTTGTACTATTGCAGCAGGAGAAGCTGAAGCTGCATGCATTTTTCAATGAGCATTGATACTTTGTTGCTCCCAGTATCCCATGCATGTCCGGATATATAAATTTTTAGAGAGTTATATTAAAATTTTAAATATTATGTAATTATAAAATTCACTTTAATGCTATGTTTTGGCTTGTATCATGTACTAAAGACAAGTTTAGCTGTAGAAAAAGGTACTTTAGCGGGATAGGTAAAACTCATTTTAATTATTCATATAAGTGGCAAGTTACTGAAAGCTAACCTACCATGCAAGCGTAATATTTGATTAAATTTTTTATAGCTATCAGTATTCAGTTTATTAATGAATAAAATGAAGAAAACAATGATTAATTATTTATTGGTTCAAACTTTGTTTTTTAGAACATGCATGATCGCACAGAAGAATTATATAAAAGAGAATTGGAAGTTGCAGATTAATCATTAAAGATTGGAGCAATTGCATCATGGAAATCAAACACTAATCTAAACTGATGGTTTGTGGAGATTAATGGCTGTTGCGTGTCTGTCTAAAACCGGGACCATTTTAATCTGATAATCATAAAATCAGAAATATATTTGGAAAAAAAAAAGATGGAATTGTACAATTAGGATTCCTTGGTTTTCCCCCCACTTCTCTTCACCAACACTACTTTAATGGCTTAAATGGAAACATTGAGTCATTGACTTTACCTTTTTAATTAATTCACTTGAGAAATTAGTAAAGAATATTTTGTCATTTTGATTTCCTGCATTTACTCTCATCTAGGTTTCACAATGCATGCACTGTTTTTCTATCTGCAGATATCTTCCAGAACTTCATATTCCAAAAAGATATTGTCTGATATAGGGTTTTTAGATACACACACACACATGCATATTGTAATGAAAAATGAAATGGTTATCTTCCAAAACTGAAGTTTATATGTTTTTGTAATATTGGAATATTACAACTCTATAAATAACTAAAGTAAACAATATAATTAAGGGTCCAAGTTGTCTGGTGTAAGAGTCTCAGAGCAGCCATAGATGTAAGTGGTCCTTGAATTCTACTCAGTGTGTAGAAGTTTTAAAGAGCCCTAGCTATGTTTGGTCCATCCTATTCAAATCCTAGAAAGGTGCTTATCTCAAGTATAACCAAATACATTTATCTGATAAAATTTCACCAGCTTCCAATATGAACCCTAATTCTAAGCTCATTTCGAAGGGGATTGGTTTAAGGTTTTACCATCTTTTCTTCACTTCCATTGGTGAATTAACCTTAACTTTCTATGTTGGTATTTAATTGTTCAGTTTCAACTCATCTTGAAAACGAGGCATGTATTGTATAATAGAGCTACTTGCAGTTGCCAATAAAGCATAAGCCTTTCTTTTTCTAGCATGTATTGATTGGTCCCCAATATATATATACATATGTGTGTGTATGAAGTTAACCTTCTTGAAAAATGCATGAATTACCCAACAATTAAACCTGTGATTGTTCGGTGTGTGGTATGAAACAAAGTTTATGGAGATTTAATTCTTGTTTTTACTTTGGATATTGACGTGCCGACGAGCGTGGGGTGTGACCGGATTCCCCTTACCTTTCTCTTTCTCCATTACCACCAAGGAACATGTATTTACAGTGAAATTTCAGCATCTTCTTCCATGCATCCCTACAGCTGTGATTTTCTTTAATTTGCTAGGTTTTAAGCCCTTTTTATACAGTTCAACCATAAGCTCCAACAGAATACCTTAAAGAAGCTTTAACAGTACTCCAAAACCAATTTGATCACTCATCTTCTGCAAGCTCTGAAACATTTTTATCTGTCGATTATGTAAGTTTATTGTGCATCAGTCTGTTTTTTTAGAATAAAACATGTACACACACATATCTTTTGGAACTTTTCTCATGTTTTGAGTGAAGAAACAAGCACTATCTGATCCATATATGTATTTATATTTGCGTGTGTGTGTGTGTATACATATATATACATATATATATATATATGTATACTTTGAGAAATATAATCTAATATATTGAAACTTTGCATGTATGTCACCTGAAATGGAGAAGCACCCTTGAATTGTCATGAACAACTGAATTTTGGTGCTCTATTTAATCCTTGTTTCAGTTGATATATACATATACATGACTTTTGAATGATGATGAGAGTAGTTATATAAGATGATTTCAAGTTCAAGAGAGAAGCAAGAAGGTGAAATCAATGGTGAAGGCTTCAAGGTCTCCATGTGGCCATCGAGTTCGAGGCAGTGGTCGGTGTTTCAGAATCCGAGGATCGTACGAGTGCCGCGTGCTTCCAGCGGGAAAGATCGACATAGCAAAGTTTATACGGTACGGGGACTAAGGGACCGTCGGATTAGGCTTTCGGTGCCCACGGCCATTCAATTATATGATCTGCAAGATCGGCTTGGCCTTAATCAGCCTAGCAAAGTGGTGGATTGGTTGATTGAAGCAACAAAGGATGATATTGATAAGCTCCCACCACTTCAGTTTCATTCGGCGCCATTAATGGCAAATAATCCATCTCAATCATCTTCTTTTTCTCCTCTTTTCGATCCAAATTTGCTGTTCATGAAAGATCGTGGAGGGGAAGATTACGAAGATCATCAATGCAAGGGATTTCCAGAGAAAAACATGCAAGCTGAACGGGAAAATATTGCAGATATGAAGGGAAAATGGATCAAGTGGCAAGAAAATCAAAGTCTACCATTAACCAATCCTGGATTGTTCGACAACGGGGCTTCCAACTCCACACCTATCAACTCTTATACTAACTACCATTGGGAGCCTTCTTCAAACCTATCCTTATCCTCGCTTCAGTTTGGAAGCTATGGATTTCCCCTCCAACCTGAAAATTACTTCACTGTTGGTAACACTTGTCCGCCATTGCCATCGGCGCACTCAGTTTCTCTTCGGCACACCGTCCCTTTTTCCAACATATCCTTTGTATGGAACGACGTCTAATTCAGGTACTCATGAATCATTTCTCTTTATTGAACTCAACATCATCCCATCCCAACGCGTGTGGAATGAAAGATTTCTTATTGAAACGTAACATGTTGCACTGCAGGCCTCAGTCATGCAGGTGAGGATAATGATACGGATTAGTTCCTCATGTCTGGTTCAAGACTTGAGATTTTATATCCATTTGATTTCTTTAGACTACAGACACCCACCATCAGAATGAGTTCCATATCCATAAATAAAGGGTCATTACATTTTGTATGAAAATACATCGAATTTCATGGGGAGAATGTAATATATAACTGATTCTAAAGGAATTTTCCCCCTAAGAATGAACAACTTATATCATGTAGAAGAACCATTTATTGTTTTGTTCTTGTCTTGTCTTTTCTGGATGCCATGTTCGTGTGTAAGATTATATTCTATAAATTATATAATTTCAGTAAACACATTGATCATATTATATATACAAGTAATAATCCTATCTCTCTCTATGATCTTCATAAAGAATAAGGTCAATTAATTCATAACGGTCAATGAATATTTAAACCTATATTGTTGGTTTTTGTTAATCAAAATAAATGTTAAAGCTACTAAGAATGGGAAGTTTGGAAAATTTCAAAACACTATACATATTTTCTTTTTTATATAAAAATATAAAATTATAAAACAATCCATGAATATATTAAACTATTAAAAAAATATCATTATAAAACATCGATGAATTTAGATAATATAAGTTTTAACTATAATTTTATAATAGTTTGATTACGTTCAATAATTGTTTTATAATAATTTGTTAGTGATTATTTTGTAGTTTCTAAAGTTTAGTGGTAAAGTATCATTTTTATTTAGTATATCGGTCATTTTATGTACTTTACCTAATATGACATGTATGTTCTTTTATGTCAATAAAGTTGAAATGTTGTAGTTTGGAGCCTGATTGTCACCGGATCCAAGAAATAAAATGAATAGAGGTTCAGTGTGGTCCTATAATATATTAAAATATGCTTAGTGTTATGAATAAAGTAAAGAACAATAATAAAATAGGAGAATAAAGATGAGAGACAAAAGGGAGAGAGATTTTATTATATTCTCAAAGTAGGGTTGTGTACAATGCTTTGTCTAAAAGTCTATATTTATAGACATAAGATGGAAACCCTAATTCCAATGGGTATTAAACCCTAATAATAAAACCCATTAAACTTTAACTTAATATATGGATATCCACCATGAATAAATATATTCATAACACTCCCCTTTGGATATCCATGAAGATAATGTGCCTCGTTAAAACCTTGCTAAGATAAAAACCCTGTGGGAAAAAAATCTTAGTGAAGGAAAAAGAGTACACACATCTTTGATACGCATAACATGTTGTCTCATTAAAAACCTTACCAGGAAAACCCATTGGGACAAAACCTCGGTTAAGGGAAAAAGAGTGCAACGCGTATTTACTCCCCCTCATAAAAATATCACATAAGATCTTTGAATCTTCATAATTCAATATTGAATACAATCTTCAATTGTTGAAGTAGATCATGCACTAATGGATAAATCTTTCAAATCATTGCTTGAAATGATTCATTGAATACTATTCATTTGAAAATCATGATGGACGAAACTTGAAGAAATATATTTCGTTTTATCATATTTGATATATATACCTTGAGATATAAATTTTGTATTATCTCTATACAAGATAGCTTGCATCTTATCTTGTGAAAAATATTCACATATCTTCAAGATATGTTTAACCAAACACACATTTCGGCTTTACCTCTTGCATAACAATTATTTAAAAGGTAATGATCTCGTAGCACTTAAATAATATTTCTGGACTAGCTAAGATACGATACTTCCAGATCAAATAATGTGTATATTGTGCTTTAGACCAAAAATATCATTACCCTTTTCGTGAGGCGAAAAAAAAAATATTTGTTTAAAGTAAGAGACTTAGCAACAACCCTAAGGGTGATCAATAGATATGCGTTATGCAAGTAAAGTCTCTTTCAATATTTTTCTATATGTCGATAGATGCACAAGGATTTGAGGATATCTCTTCACGAGTCTCAACGATATTCAAATCATCGACATACACAACAATAAAAATTCAGAGCTAAACCTCTTAATAAAAATGCTCGGGGAAATAATTCATATAGCATTATACTAATAAGTATTCAATGAGGCGATCATATCAAATATGCCTAAATTGTTTCAAGCCATAAAAAGATATATTCAATATGATTGAATAATGTTCTCGAGAACTTGAATGAACTGCTTATGGCAATCTAAATCTTTTCGAAAGTTTCATGTAAATATTACTGTCAAGAGGCTCATTCAAATATGATGTAACAACATCCATTAGGCAGAAACCAAGTAATTTTATTTATTGCCAGATTGATCAAAATCTAAAAGTAGTTGCATCCACCACCGAGGAATATATTTTCCTCATAATCAATTTCATGTCTTTGTGAGAATCCTTGTGCAACCAAATGAGCTTATGTCTCATGATTTCCCCTTTTGATTTCTCTTTCTCACAAAGGCTCGTTTATATCCATGAGCTTTACATATTTCAATGTATGAGCTATAGGCCCAAATACTTCTCTTTTCAGAAGAGATTTTAGTTTCGCCTCAATTGCCTCTTTCATGTTGGTCAATCATTTATTTGTTTACATTGCGCAATTGACAATGATTCATGATCCACATCATCAAATAGAATCTCTAGTGCTATATTGCATGCAAATATATTAACGACGTCGATTTAATTTCAGTTCCACTTATTACCAGACATGACATAATCTATTGAGATCTCTTTATTATCAGGTACCTGAGTCATGTCAATGTCTCTATTGGAGACCATTTAATCTCTTCTAGAGATTTTCATAATCATTGATTCCTCGATCAGACCATCATAAAATATAGCTCCTTTTCTTTTTCGAGTATCTCTTATCTTTGGAACTTACTTGTCTACTACGCTTTAAGCGTAAGTTAGACCCATTAGCAACTAGAGTTTGTCCTTCCATGACATCAAATTTAATCGGAGCATTCATAGCTGGTATACGTGACTTAGTCACTCTTTTATGGTCAGCAAAATATCTAGCAATTGATTTGCTAAATGAATTATCCTTTGAACTTATAGTTCACATTGTGTAGTGCGTGGATCAAAATGAGAAAAATGATAATTCATTCTAACTTATTTCTTTCCCCAGCTATTTATTTTCTCCCCCTAATGTTGGGTAAACTGACTCATTAAAATGATAGTCAGTAAATCGGGTTGTAAATAAATCCCCTATCAGAAGCTCTTATATATATTCCCAACAAAACTCATCTTTGTGCGTTATGGTGGAGCAATTAAAACATATATCGCACACAAAAAAATCTATGACGAGAAATATTTGGTTCCTGACCAAAAACCATTTGTAATGGGGAGAACTTATGATCATTTGTTGGCTTGATGTGAATTTGTGATACTACATGTAAAATTACATGTCATCAACATTATCAAGACATATTGTCTTTAGAAAATAATCTGGAAAATGTGCTCGTAATTTTATCAACTGAGCAAGTAGCCTCGCAAACACCAAGTTGTGGGTTAATAACAAGGATACACATAACCATCTAGTCGATGCATCGATAAAAATCATAAAATATCTAGATGGATTTTTAGAAAAGGTGTATGGGCCCATATATATCACCTTGTATCCTTTCCAGAAAAGTAATAGATTTACACTTTATCTTAACTGTTGATGATTGAATAATCAAATTGCTTTCATAGCAAGTATCACATGAAAAATTACCATGAAGAAAATCTTAGTTCTTCAATAAATGACCACATGAAAGTGTCAGCTAATTTTCACATCATAATTGAACCAGGATGGTCTAACCGGTCATGTCAAATAAAATTATCAATAAATATCTGATTTTCAATAGCATGAACTTCAATTTGTACTAATTCTTATGTAGTACAATATGGATGACAATGCATGTAATTTTGCCAATATTTCATTATTGCCTTGAATTGTACTTGTAATATTGAGATAGTCAGCATCCCTTGACTAATATTCTCAATATATTTCTGTAAATATCTTTAAAATTCAATAAGTCTCTTTGCTACTTTGACGATCATAATATAATGTAAATATGAGATAAAGTCTCATTTGTCAATAACATATTTTCTCAACGAGCATAGTACACTGTAAATATGAGATAGTCTCATTTGGCAATAACATATTTGCTCAACGAGCATAATGCACTGTAAATATGAGATAAAGTCTCAATAACATATTTGCTCAGTCAGAGCTTTCTGTGATATTAGTACTTCCGGATATAGTACTTATATTATTCCCTTGCATTTAAAATGGGAAAATATGCATAATTATGCACATTTTAACATGTGCTTTATTTCATTCATTTCAGGGAATGAAAAATATGTGCTCTGTACCATTCACTTCGGGGAATGGAAAATATTAAATATAACACATTATATCAAATCGGTTATCTATCAAAGATAAACTCTCAAAAGCTCTTCCGAAGCATTGATATTTCAGTACTTTGAGATATAGTACTCACATTTTCCCTTGTATTTAAATGGGAAAATATTTCTTATGCTTGAGTATAGTATGAGTACTTGCAATGTCTGCTTGGCATAAATAGCCACAATTCATTGTAGATTTCATTCTGGAAGTGATAATATTCTTCAAAGGATAAATTAACATAGAATGTAAATAAATAATATGTAAAATAAATTAACATAAATATATAATAAATAAAAATAAATTAACATAAAACAAAATAAATAAAGATCAATTATTTCCTTTAGATGTTATAAGGAAAATAAAATAAATGACGAATTATTCTCTAGAATGACTATGAGAAAAATTATCAATATCCAATTGAGTTGGATCAATAACGCCATTATTTTTGCCACAAAGAAAATCTGATTATATTTTCTTTAATTTATCATTCATGATTATGAATAAAGTCCATAATACTTCGGCGTTTGACAAGTACGAGATTAATGGTTTATACCATCACATTGATAACATAACGATTTTTAATCTGATCTCTATCATTCTTGTCATCTTTATAATTCCACTCATTGTCGATATAAGTATTCTTAAAATAATCATCTTATCCATGTCTATTTTATGATCTCAATCATGACCACAATGACTAATGTGGCTTTTATTCATTCCGCTATATAATGTCACATTCACTTCAGTGAATGGAGCGGAGCCTGTTGGGCGATATTCATGATTTTTCATGAGCAACTCATTATTTTGCTTAGCCACAAGAAGGTAAGAAATTAACTCAGAATATTTCTTAAAGCTTTTTTCACAATATTGTGTCTAAAGGACAACATTGTTGGCATGAAAAGTGGAGTATTTTTTTTCTAACATATCCTCATCAATGATACTCTGGCACATAATTGAGTTTTATTCACTAACCATATAGTAAATTATCACGTTTGCATTCACTTCAAGGAATGAAACAAATTCAATAATCGCATGGAATAAACATCATGCTTGCATTCACTTCAGGGAATGACATAAATCAAATAATCGCATGGAATAATCATCATGCTTGCATTCACTTCATGGAATGTCATAAATCTAATAATCGCATGGAATAATCATCATGCTTGCATTCAATGTCATAAATCCAATAATCGCATGGAATAATCATCATGCATGCATTCACTTCAGGGAATGCCTCCCATAAAAATTCTTTGATCAAGACAATTTTCGTAACTTGAATTTGAGAGAAGTCTATAGTCGAGTTTTTCGACATAAAAAAATATTGCTTCCAAGCAAATATAGACTTTATAATATTCATACTATTAAATAGTAATTGATCAACCAATATATATACAATATATACAAAGAACAAAAAATTTAATCCTCATACGCGGCGTTGTTAAACCAGTCTACAAGGTCCTTTAAAAAAAGAACCTCCTTTGAGACCAGTAGCCTCGCAGAACGGGATGTCCAGCCAATATACTCGGATTAAACCAACATAACAAAGAACATATTAATTGATTAAAGGTTTAATATTTGTTCTAATATCATGTAATACTTAAAACATGGTTAAAACATAAACTTTCGTCATAATAATAAAATAAACAAATATTGGTTATAAATAAAGATAAAAAATCTCAAATTAAATAAATAAAACATACCAGACTTTCCACTAATTTGAATATATGGAAAGTTTAATCACCAATATTTTATTAAAATCCTTTTTGGGAATTGTCGACAAGCACCACGGGAATTGAGTCACTTTATCGCTACACAAACACAAAACAACCAAAGATTTTTAATAAATTAAAAATCAAATCAAAGATCAAGAGAGAAAAATAATCGGTAATTAAAATATAATTGAGGGAGAAAAACTTATCTTTGATTTATGCTAGTAACAAATTCTTGTCAATAACTCCTTTAAGATTCGAACGACAAATACCTCCGTTGGTTAGAGTCTCGTTCTGATAACGTGTTGTGAATAAAGTAAAGAACAATAATAAAATAGGAGAATAAAGATGAGAGACAAAAGGGAGAGAGATTTTATTATATTCTCAAAGTAGGGTTGTGTACAATGCTTTGTCTAAAAGTCTATATTTATAGACATAAGATGGAAACCCTAATTCCAATGGGTATTAAACCCTAATAATAAAGTCCATTAAACTTTAACTTAATATATGGATATCCACCATGAATAAATATATTCATATAACACTTAGAATTGTATAATCCTTAAAATGATCTATTATTCATTAAATTTTTAAATAAAAAATAGTGTTTAAACGTATCTAATTTTAAGACTTCAAAAGATGTCAATTAAACTACAGCTCAATCAACACCTCTATCTATATTTAAAAAAAAGGCTTAAAACATAAATCGCATCCTGAATTTGACAAGTTTATTGGTCAAAAGAAACTGAAGTACCTAATTGCACTAAAGAAAAAACTCAAGTACTTAATTGCACAAAAATTTTGAGTATACGTTGAATACCAACACTAAAGTAAATGTATGGATATTTCTTAAGGCTGAATGTATTGGTTAAATGCGGTCCAAATCAAGGCCCAAAACCTTAGAACGACACCAAAAGTAAAAATTATGAAGCCCCCGGCGAGGACCGAACTCGCGACCTTTCGCTTACGAAGCGAACGCGCTACCACTATGCTAAAAAGTACTCCAATAAGGTAACCTAGTTATATACAGTCATCTAAAAGATTAAATATATTTATGTTCGATACACGTTTTTACTTACACACTCATTGTGAAATTCGGATAATATACTCACAATATTTAAATAATCTAATCATATTCTAAATCTTAGACGAGTCTAACACACAATATATATAGAATACGGTAAATTCCGATACTTGTATAACCAATTCCTAAATCTTGTATTCTTCTGACTTCTGAAGTTAACGTCATATTGATAATATTACTAATTGAGTTCCGTTAAATTTATTATATTAACTGAAATTTAATTCTTAAATACTGTATATCCAATTCATAATTCTACCTGTAAAATTGAAGTAAGCAGTCCAGTGAATGCCTACATATAGTCACTTCATTGAAATGAAGTTAAAACTGCCGTTAATCTTACAAGACAAAGCACAAAACATAGACCATAAGCTGATGATCATGGGGAGACAATTAGCATATATAACATTAGTTCATATACAAATTACAAAGGGTTTTCATACAAGTATGAATGCTGTCAGAATCTGAGAGAGTATAATATAAAACATGACCGCCTTAATTCTTATCCATGAATTATTATGATTTCAGGAAGAAAAAAAAAAAAAGATGAATGAAGAACGATTACAAGGCATTTTGCAAATAGTTCACTTGGAAAACAGCTGCCGCCGATGCCTGCTTTGCTTGGCTCGTAAGCTACTTTCTTCGCCAATCACAATCTCATTAACTAAATCTTTAAAGACCAATCTTTCAACATCGAGCACCATCCCAGAAATACCACTGTTAAAATCCGTCCAACTCTCAGATCGACTCATTACATCTTCCCACAATATTCTTTTAAGACCATCCTCATTTTCCTCCAGGTCACACTTTGCTTTCTTGGCTTGAAGCTGCTCGATCTCGAAACACAGTTCTTTTAGAAACTGATGTGCAGTGAGGGACTTTTTTGCCAATTTGCTCAAGTTAAGCGTAGGCTCCGAAAACACCCCAAATAGAGCCATCTTTCCCAGTAGAATTTCATTAACAGAATCAAATATAAGCTTTCGATGGAATTTCTCATGGTCTGGCTTTGAAAGGGAAACATTTCCAGTGTTACTATCTTTTTTTGATAACAAAGAGCTAGCTTTGGTTTGCTCCAAAACGAAAAACAACTCTGGGTTGATGGGAAGGCCTGATGGATGGAGCTGAAATGTAGTCAAGCCAGAACCGAGATCTTTCAGTAGAAGACCAGAGGCTAATAATATCTCGGATATGTATCTGTGATCAGGTTTTGTATTCCCACAAAGCGAGGCAATGTAATCTGTACTGGCTTCATCATGTCCAGAGTTCAGCCTTCTAAGTTTTTGGACCAAATGCTCTATGTTCTGTAGTTTCTTGCGATTAATCTTGGATGTAAGACCAGACCCCGCGTTGTTAACCGAGCATCTATCTGCAGGGTTCCATTGCTCATCATTGTGATCTTCATTCAAACCTTCGGCACCATTACCTGATGCAATGAATATTCGAGTGACATTTTTAGTTCATTGATCCCTTTGTAACAATTGTGTTCTCTCTTTCAGGATGATGTAATCAGTAGGGGGTACAATGCTAGCAAAGTATTGGGAACTTTACTATATTTACAACAATAGCAATGGTAGTGAGTACTGTCCACAATAAAATGATGCCAATACTATTTCCTTCTTAAATTTGCCTTGCATTTTGTTATTGTACTTGTTATTCCAAGTACGATGATAACTAGTATGTGTTGCTTTTATGCATTGCTTTAAATTTTATCTTCATGCATGACAAAACAATAAAAAATGCATTGAATGGATAAAACGAGAAGCATTTGCATCTTTATCTAATTCACAACAGTTTATACGTCCTAATCAAGTATCTTAGGAAACAGAATTATTACCTTCAGTGGTGTTCAATAACTGCTTAACTGGGGACGGTTCATCATCTCTATAGATTGAGGTATCAAGGACAGATACCGGACTTGGTTGTTCAGGAGCAACCATGGCAGATTCTTCTATAGATCCATCCTCAACAATCCTCGATGCCAATTTCTGTTTGTAAGGTAATATGAAGCAACCAAAAACGCAAATGATTGAATTTTAAAGACTGTAAATAAAATGTCACCTTTGGCATTATGCTGGAAATTGAACACTTCGGAGCCTTCACAGATGGGCTTTGACTACCAATGATCCCAATAGATCGTTCATGACTGGGGACTTCCACACCTAACTTTGACAGTACGATAATATTGTTGTCTGATTGCAGAGAAATGGGGTCTCCTTGGAAACTAGAAGTCTGTGATTCTGTATTTAATTGACTCAGTTGGTCATCACACTGCTGCATGTCAGGAGATTTAGGTCCATGCTTACCACCACAGGTACCTGACTCGGACAAAAGCCGGTTGGATTGCCTTCTGGGTTTGCTAGGATCAGATGGTGGAGTAGGTGGACGAGATCGCCTGTTTGATTCAAGCTTTTTCGGCTGCAGTCTTGGGTTCACCTGTCCTGAATTCTTTCCTGAAGTTGCAGTGTTTTCTTTTGGAGATTTCATTGACGACTGTATGGCCTTATTGTTCCTGCTACTAGCTTTCTTATCACTAGAGCCGGAAGCAGAATCACTATGACCATTTCTGGCAGTACGGTCTCGAGCTGCTCGACTATTTATGGAACCTTTTTTGTTATCTATAGGTCCCCCACTTTGACCCATAGGAAGACTGGAAAATTCATCTATCGGAATTACTTTTGAAGCACAAACATCAACTTTCTCGACAAGTTTTGCAGGTTTCATGATCACAATAGGAGATTCATATGTTCTATTAGAATCTGGACGTCTAGTAGCGGAAGTGTTGAAGCGAGTACTCTGTGGACTTTGCTGGCGTCTCAAATTCTGACCGAGATTCGTACATTTTGGTTCATAGTCTCTTTGAGTCACCAAGTTTGTCGTTTGTTCTTCTTTATGGGCCTCAAGGAGTCCCTTTGCTTGCATTGCTTCTATTATCTGTTTAAGAGCTCTGAAATCTTTTCCAGATTGTTTAAACTCCAGATCTTTCAATTTGTTTTCAATCTCACTATAAACTGAAGGGAAAGTGTTTGGATTCTTGGATGGAACTTTTACATGATTCAGAGGTCGTTTTTGGGAGCCTTGACTTCCATTGGCATGTCTCCATGGTGCTGGCTCAATTGGGAACCTTGAGCTAGAAATAGGTTTCATGACCAAATCAGGATTTTTCCACCATGGTGATGTTGGATCTTTCAATGAGTTTCTTGTAGAGCTAGTTCCTGTCAGCCTGCTTGGATCATGTGCTCTAATAGACCGTAAGAAAGGATTGTTATCTTTAACCGAGCAGGTTTTAGTAACACCCAACTGACCATCACCAACCGAGGAAGAACTCGGAAACGACTCCAAGCCCATCAGCTTGGCTATAACATTAGGACGGCGCTTCTGAGCCCCCGGTGATTGCAGCTGATTAATAACTCTGACGTCCAAGTTACCACTACTATGAAAACATTCCGCAAGATAACTTGAACTCCTCATTGACCTTTCACAACTATCCAAAGAAAGTCTTGGCAGATCTTTAAGTTTCGGTGCCGATTTGAAAGTGTCTCGTGATTCGAAAGATAAATGATTAACCTCTCTTCCATCATAAGAAAATCGAGGAGCGTTAGTGTCCCTTGAAATCGAGTTCCATGATCCATTTGCTTCGTGTGATGATCTTTGAGGTTCCCTAGCTTCATTGTTGTAGTACCAAGGTGTTTCCCGAAGTTTGGAAAGAACTCTAAGAGACTCCTTCAAATCATCACGCACATTTTGCTTTCCATTGATCCCAGCACCATAAGACCCATCCACTAATTTAGGAGGCTGAAACGGCCTTGGTGAATCTCTATGCTTCACCGTACTACCAGATACTTCCTCTCTAGTTGTTGTTCTAACCAATAGTCCCCATGCTTCTCTATACATTGAGTCCTTAACCACATCTCGGAGGTCAATGCATTGAGACCCTACAAGTGGAGATGTAGTAGGTTGGTCCATTATTGTTTCCTTATCAGGAGTTTCAGGGATAGAGACGTCTTGCTAAGCTATCTTGTTATAATCCAGCGATGAAAAGGAAGATGAGTGTGATGATGAAAATGAGGCCCTTGAAGATTCTGTCGAAATCCTTCGTTGCTCATTCCCGCTTCTGTTTATATTCATTTCCTGGAAATCAAAAGACTATAAGGACAGATTTCCATACAAAAATGGCATCACCTAGTTAACTTTTCATGATAAAGAAGCAATGAGTACTCAGCATGCCCTTTCAGAGTGTTTCTTGTGAACATAGTAACAGCCGAGACATCAAGATAAAACCGTTCAATCTCAAATGACATAGAAATGGTGGTGGGATGGAGGATGAGAAAACGCAAAGCATATTTCCAGGGTCTTACCGTAGCCGTTTGTCAATGAAAGGCATTATTTGAATCCCCTTCAAGGATCCCATTGTTCAATTGGGAATTACCTACAAATACATGAAAGAAATATTTGAGTGCAAAAAGAACCAAAGAAAGAAAATAGAAAACAAATGGGTTGTGCTTTAAATAGAATCATGCCATGGTCCGTTGTTTTTGATCGAGTCACCGGGCAATTAACGGGAACACATTTATTCGGTGCGGCTTCAAAAAAAAAAACAATGAATAAATCTCATTTTTATAAGAAAATTCAGTTCATGTTTCGGCTACCAAACAAAGTAGTTTAATTAATCTAAATCTGCATATAGCTATTTTACTAATTCCACATTCATGCATCTATGTACACATAGAAAACAGCTGAAATCAAAACAATTACAATGCGTTTGTTAACTGTAAAATAACTTCGGTAAAATGTTCTATAAATCAACCATTGTGAAGCAAATGGACACATAGTTGGAGCATAGGCTGATTTGTAATATGGTAATACTTGCTATAGGAAAGGCCAAATGAAGGTGACAATGAACCGTAAACCTTGCATCACATCAATCACCGAAAAGTAAATCAGATTCTCATGGCTGAGGCGCTTGGTGGTAAGCATATGGTGATTATCAAAGATTTGATAACCCCCAACCATGCATCCCATTTCCTTCTTCAAATCGGGATTCTCATCTGCTAATGAATGTAGAAGTTTTGCAGCCATAATTTTCTTCCACTAATCTAACCTAAATCCCACCCTTCTAGATTCAAAGAATATAAATTGCAGCCATTATCTACTCTTTCACAATAACAAAAAGAATTCAGAACTAAATGAAGTATCAAAAACTAAGATTTACAGAGAATCAATTCAAGAACCGACGGCTCTCCTGTTATATCAACAACAATTCCCATTAATAATGAAATCCTCCAAAGCTCAAACACGAGAGAGGCAAAAAGAACTTACCCAGACACCAAAAAGATGTCTCTAGTGAATAGCATACATATACTTATGGAGAGATTCACAGGCAAACCAGACAATGAGTGGTGTTAAAATCTCTTAATAAGACAACCAAAAAAAGGGGAAAAGGAAGGGACCCAACACCCCATTTTCAGAAGATGAATCAAAGATCAAGTCTTTGAAGACATGGCATGACACCCACTGGTCCAAAGAATAAAATGAGAAGAATTATTTAGATACAACAAGGAAAAGATGAAAGAAGTTGAAACCCGGAAGAGAAATGTGGTTAAATATGGCGCAAATAGAAGAAATGGAGAAATGGGAGCTGTCATCTTATCTCAGGAATCCATGTGGGATGGAGAGAAAAGGCATGTGATTCTCTCAGGAGTCAGACAAAAACAATCGAACAACAAGCATTCCCCCTTTCTCCTTCTCTTTTATGTCGACTACAAGTTGCTTTCTTGGAAATCTTTATAATCTTTTTATTATTATTATTATTATTATTATTATTATTATTATTATTTATTTTAATTTTTTTGCTTAAGATTTGTTTCATCGTAAATCTAGTAATTAATAATTATTTTTAAAAATTGAGGGCTTTCTCGGTTCCTCGGTCACCCCTAATAATTAAGTGTCGGTATAGAAAATAATCGTTTTAAATTAATTAAATTAATGAGTCTTTATCTATCATTTAAATTTTCTTTAATTTTTTAAATCAAGTTTATAAATTTTATGTTAGGAAGAGAAGTCTTATTTTATATTTTTTCTTGGATAAATGAGAATTATTTATGTACAATAATAATTTTAGATATTTATCATTCAAATTTTATTTTATTTTTTAAATTAAATTGTTTGAGATTCTATTTAAATATAAATATAAATATTTATAATATTATGATACAATTACTTCAAATTTAAAAAGTTATAATTAAATAATTAAATTGAATAAAATACTAACTTGATATATTAAGTTATAAAGAGAGTAGAGGATTTACACAAGTTTTCTAGGATGGTAGATGAGCACGTGGTTTAAATATAGTTTTCTAGGATGATAAGTTAACTATTAAAAGTTACGAGTCAAATTATATTCTATGATATATTTTTTTTATTTGAAATGGAAACAAATTCTCTTCATCCCTACTAACCATACAAATCATTGTTTTGTTTTCTAGAAACATTTGTTTTGCTTTAGGCTCATAAGGAGGGATCATTTAATCTAGAAAAAACAAGCAATAGCCAATACCGGAGGGATTTGTATTGTTAATAAAAAGTGGATCAGGATCAACATTTAAAATAATAAATGATTTACAACTCTAAAATTAAATTTGACTTGTAATCCAATTGAGTAGTGAGAGGCTAAGACACCAAAAATAAAGATTAGAAAAACCATTGCAATTTGTGAAATATTACAAGACTTTTCTCATCTCTTTGTTGGTATCAGTACAACTTGAGGGGTTTAACTAATAAAATAGCGTTGAAATACATAATTTATTATAAAAAAAAAAGTCATTGGAGAAATACAAAATGGTTTAATTAATTTCATATTTAGAACAGAAGAAACGGAACGGCATCATAATTTCCAACTAGAAGACGGGACATTTTCTTAGACATAACAGTAAGACTTTAGGGGGAGGGGGAGGGGTCCAGACAGATGTATAAAACACTCCTATCAAATTCATATCTATGCTCTTCCAAGACTACTTTAAAAACAAATTTATCAAGAAAACAAAAAGAATGAAGTACTGATTTTGTTTTTATCATGAAAAGCAAAACTAAGAATGAGCTGGTTAATGCCTAATGCCTAATGGCTAATGGGTGGAAAGAGAGCATAGTTATTTTGACTAAAAAGGAAAAGACATTTGTTAAACGGAAAATCAAATATGCACACGGCTGACCTACAGAGTTGTAGTTTGGATACATGTAGTAAACTTAGAGACGAGATTTCATACACTCCACTGCCACTGGTCTAAAATCAGTATAAAACAGGATCTTATCCTGGATAGATAAATATTTCCCACTACTCAAAACAAAAAGATAAAGCAAAGACAACAGAGTTGAAAAGAGTTTAATTCATCTCAAAGAGAAAGACAGACCATGAAGGTTATATGAGCATCAAAAATTAACACAGGAATACCAACCAAAACTTTAGGATAACAATGGAAAACAATCTATAAAGGCAGATCGGGTAATAAAATATCCAAAAGACTTAAATACCCACCACCCAAAAAAAGATACGGGAATTACCGAGACACCAATGTCTTGCCTTCTATAATTTGGGAATAGAAATCCCAATGGGGATCTGCCTCTGTGATAGCTGGTTGACCAAAGGGATTTTGCTCAATGAACTTCTGAACATGCTCTGCTTCAGATAAACGCTCAAGATAGGTTCGAAGATCTCCTCCAGGTGCTGTTGCAAACAGTAATTAGCAAGGACAATCGATATAACATGCGCACAAGGAAAATAAAGTTGGTGTAGGAATTACATACACTACAGAGGACCGTCAACACAAATGGTATATTCGAATAGGTAAATGATTCATAAAACCGTTAGCTTTCGTCATTGTTATTGTTTATGGAAATATGAGTATATCCAATTACTGAAACATAACTAAACCATCACTAGGGATATGTGCAAAGTACAAGCAAAGCAAACTCAGTTATCTACATTGGTCTTGCAAAACAGCAAAAGTGTTGATGAAAAAAATTAGCCACAGTAGAAAACGTCACCTGAAACTGATTTTAACTCAATGATAATATATTTGTGATAATGACTCAAAAAACATAATGCATGCAAATACAAAGGCTGACTTTGTAATTTTGTAGTTCCCTAAGAGGAAAAATATATTTTGACACAAGTTTATAGTTTCAACAGAGGTAAGGGTAGGGTCTACAGAACATATATAACAAGATCCACTATTACTTTTTTTATGCTGTGAAAAGGTCAAAAATGTAAGATCAATAAAATGCCCCCGTGAAGGCTTGGATACTATATAGTGCGGTCAATCTGTTTGTGTACCGTTAATTCCCTAAACATGTAAAACTCATGTCTCACCTAATGAACAATCCCCAGAATCTGTGTACTTGTAAGGATATGGAAATATAGCAGTATTTGCCTACCAAAGAAAAGAAAGTTAGCATTAGAGCATCATTTGAATTTCAATAACCTGAAGTGTTAAATAAGCCATAAGCAAATATAGGAAAACAGTTAAACACTCACAGGATTTCGCAAAGCCTTATACGGGGAATCGTCCAACAAAAATGTGTTTGATTCATCATACTCTCCCTTCTTCCATGGAATGTGAGGTAATTTCTTATCCCATAATTTTCTAAGTTCCTTCAAAACAAGTGGTTTATCATCATTCTCGAGGGTTTTGAATTCTGTAATTGTACACAGCTTCCGGCCCTGCATTAAACCCGCATCAGGAAATCAATAAACCATACACAGCACTTAACCAATTGGTGCAATTACATCACAGATGATAAAGTGGATCAAACCTCTACCAAAGATGATAAAGATCAAGAGAATATTAACGTCACAGAGGATGGGCTATAAGGTCCATTTGTTAGGCAGAACCTCTAATGTAAAGGTAGCTGGAAACTATTTCAGTATATGCTTGTATAACAACAGACATTGCATTTGAAATACATACCAAGTTGTTAGCAGACTTTAGGTCCACCCTAATGTCAACCCTTTAAGCTTGTTCTAACAATACGTATTTTGCTTATACTGTTAAACATAAAAGCTACGAAAGCTAGATAGCATATTATTGCAGCTAAAAACAAGAACAATAGCATACCATATGAAATTCCAGAGAGTAGAATATAAAATCTTCGTGATTAATTTACCTAGAACCAATTAGTTTGTAATTGCAGTAACAGAGTAGCCATCAAGGGGAAACCTTGAGGGATTAACAATAAAAGGATCAGCTTTATGTTGGATGAAAAGAAAGGAAGACACCGAAAAGATGGAAGAATTAAAATGAGAAAGTAACTAGTAACCCCATAAGCAGATGTTGATAGAATAAGAAAGCTTACTAAAAGGTTGGTTATAACATAGTAATATTACAAAAAGTTTCACACTGCTTTACCCCACATGAGTTTTGCATATCTGGTTTCCATTCCTCCTAGTCAAATCTAAATTTATGGAACGTAGGTTTGTTAGAACAAGCCAACATAGAAAGATAACCAAAGCTAGATTACTTAAATCTTGGTTGTTCATACTTGTCGTTCAATTGGCTAAATTGGATGGGTTTAGAGCTGTTGGGTATTACTATATGTGTTTAAGTACTATATTATTTTATGTTCATGAATAATAGATGTATTAGTATTTAAGAAGATATAGGAGTACATAGAATTCTATTTAGAATAATATACAATTTGTATATTATACAGTTCAGTTTCAGTATGTCATTTATATCTTAAAAATACAAACGAATTCTTAATAGTTGCTACAAAATATCAACAGAACTGAAATTACCAAACATATAAAACCATTGTACAAGATTAATTAAGCACACAAGTGTAGCTCATTGATTGAAGGCATACATAGAATAAAATGACAAGGAAATGATATAGTCACTACTTAGCTAAACAAAACTTGGGCGATTATCCCATTTATCAGCAATAGTTAATGCTGCAGGGAATGCTACTTACATAACAGAAAACCAGTTCACGTCTCCGTTTGCTGTCCGTAAGAAGAACAAGCACCCCGATCAAATTTTTACTGCAACAACAATTAATTGCAACATGGTCAAGGCATGGTGTCATTAATGTCATTCATGAAGGAACATTGCAAAGGCTCAAAGAAAAAACAGCTAGCTATGGAAGACAATTCCCAAGCAAAGGCAGGATCATACTGAACTCTTGATGACCAGATTCCAACGTTAAATGTCCTAAAGCAAAAGTCGAGAAATTCTTCATAAAAAGGTCTCCTGAAAACTGGTAAAAAAAGAAAAACAAAGGTGGACCGCAGTCAAAGTAAGATTAATGGAAGGAAAACAGAAATTTCAGATACTTCTATTTTAATCACCATATATTACCTCCTTTCCCATTCACTCTAGCATCTGGTTTGATTTTACATGGTAATTGAACAACATCTACAAGAATTCCATTCAAATCAAGAACAAGAAGCTTTTTCTTAGGACGGGTAATGCAATTTCTTTGAAATGAAGAGTGCAATGTTTGTGAGAAATTGTTCTCTTTAACATTAGCTCTTATTGTAGCATCATCTTTTGTGACAGCCAAATTCGAAGGAGAAACATTAGATGTTGGTGTAACATTGTCTTTTGCAACAGCCAAGTTCAAGGGAGAAGGAGTAACTTCTTCCATCTTGGATTCTATCTCGATATCCTTTTGGTCTTCATCCTTGCACAAAGACTCCTTTGACTTCTTTTGTTTCTTTCTTTTTCTTCCCTTGAGATCAGATTCAGTGCCTGTGTTGTTGCCCATTGCCACCTCTGAAACCTTGGCAGTTAGTGTAACATCATCTTTTGCAACAGACAAATTTGAGGGAATAAATTCTTCCGCCTTGGTTTCAATCTCTTCATTGTCGCACAAAGACTCTTTCAACTTCTTTTGTTTCTTTCTTTTTCTTTCTTTGAGATCAGTTTCAGTGCTTATGCGGTTTCCCGATGCTACCACTGAAACCTGTACAGGCATGGCATGCCCAACCGGTGCTACAACGGACCCATTTTCCAAACCAGTTGTATGTTCCTTATCTAAATGGTCAACTGAAGTCCGCATATGCTCCGAACTATCACAGGAGAGATTAGAAGACTTTTTCCTTTTCTTGAGATGGGATTTTTCCTTTTTCCCTATCTCAAAGGTTTCCTTATCTCCATCAACATGGGAATATTGACTTTCCACCAAACCAGTACTAGCAATTATCTGAGAATCACTTTCCTTATCAGCTATCAAAAATACTTTCCCCATATTTAGTGACTCAAAGGCTTCCTTACTATCCTTTCCATCAGAATGCATGTTGTTATTTTCAGCTTCATTAGTATCCTTTCCATTGTTCTTTGTGCTAATACCTTCACCCTCCACAATACTAAGAACTCTCGCCTTCTTTCCTTTCCCCTTCTTCCTTTTCCTTTCGGATTGTTCATTCAACTGAGACCCTTCCAATCCTAGCTCTGAACTAATTTTTTTGGTTTTGGACTCCAAATGAGAACCACTTGCCTTCTTTTCATCTTTCAAAGGTTTCCCTTCCTTATCATTCAACTGTAAAATAGATTCCCCCTTCAAGTTGTCAAATTCCCCAAATATAGACCCCTTACTCTTCTTCTTCCTCTTTTGTTTTGAATATGAAGGAATGGATTGTTCATTCGATTGACTCTCCTTCAATGGAGACTCTAAACTACAATTTTTCAAAAGCCCTAAACCTGAACTTTCCCTTTTCTTCTTCAATCCAGACTCTAAACTAACACTCAGTTTGGACTCCAAATGAGAATCACTTACCTTCTTTTCATTTACCAATGAATTTTCTTCCCCGTCCTTCAACTGCAAAACAGATTTTGCATTCAAGTTCTCTAATTCCCCATATTTCGACATCTTACTCTTTTGTTTCGTTTCTGAAAGAGTCGATTGTTCATGCACCGGACAGTCCGGAGCCCGTACACCTGAATCTCTTTCCGAAAGCGCATCCTTCATTAATGAGTTGGTTTCTGATACAACGAAAGAATCGTTTTGCTTTTCATCAATGGAGGAAGTTCCTTTCTTCTTTTTCTTCCTACGCGAACCACTCGATTGCTCTGTTCCTAAATCAACATCTTCCCTCACCGAATCTGTTTCTAAACAATTTTCTTTCTCAGCATTTCCCCTTTGAATATCCGGTTCCGTCCTCTGTTTCTTGGGCTTCTTCTTGTCAGAAAGACTCGATTTAACATCCGATCCCGATGAGTCTGCAGCATTTTTTACTTTTTCCATCCAAATGTCTCTCCTGTTTGCATTCACCAAACAACGATAAATATAAGAAAAGATAATAAAGGGGATTAAAAATGTAGAAAAGGGGGAAATGTTTTGAAGAATCTCAAAATGTTTAGCAGCAATGAGTGACTGCAGAAGTGAGAAACATGCCGTGGAACTGGAAGGGGAGGGTGGAGTCAGGAGTGTAGGTTAAACCCTAAGGGCTAAGCCTTTGCTCCCAAAATGTTACTTCTGATCTGAGCCCAGGCCGGATGAGGGGTAAAACAAAATTCAATTCATTAACAAAATTTGAATAAATATTAAAAATCTTTAATTTTATTGAAGTGATATAATATTTAATTTTTAATATAAATAAATTAAAGTGAATAAAATTAAAATTTCTGACTTAACTTCGTATAATAAAATTTAATTTAAAATAAATTATAATTATATAAATATAATTTAAATGAAGTTTGAGTTATAAAATTAGATTTAAATAAATTTTATAATAATTAATATATTAATTTTTAAATTTGAGTTGAGTCTATTTATACTATATATAAAAATTCTAAAAAAATTATTTAAAATAAAATCAATTAATATATACCATCATAACTATTTATAATTGAGTTTTCCATGCTAAGAAAAGACCCCCCACCTCGCCTGTTTTCCAATTCTGAAGAGAAACATTCCTGCCAAAGGTATAAAGGAATGTTTATTAAGGAGGTTGTCTTGAACATCAGCTTCATTCACTCTTTCTTTGTCCCACTTGGTCACTTAGAATCCCATCACTGGCTAAACTTTGATGAACCAACTCTACATCAAAAAGATCATGCACTATACCTGGCTGGGTGTTGGCTGCTACTGCTAGACACCTCTCCATCCTATATGAAAATCTAACAATCTCTTCTTTGATGTATCTCCACCAACAGTCTCTTCTTAAGGAGGCAAATCAGGGTTTTGTGGTAACTGGTGGAATAAAAAACTTTTCATGATACTTGAATACTTCTCATCTTGCACAGGGTGTCGAAGAATGTCTTCAGATCTCCTATGGAATCTCCTCTTGCACTCTACAGTCTTTGTTAACAAGAGAAAATATGGAACAGATTGGGTACTGAACTTTGTTGCAAACACTCTAAGCATTTCCAAAATAAACAGACTCCAATTTATCTTATGATTCCAAAAAGTATAGATTTTAATTTAGAGTTTAGAATGTGTAATTTAAATATCAAGAGCCATGTATAAAAATATCTTGCTAAGATGTGATTATAAAACCCATTACAAGAAAGAAGAGAAAAAAACTAATTGGCAAATGAAACCAGAACAACGATGACAATCAAATGGAAAATATTAAAGATGAAAAAACATACAGAGAAAATACTGGCAAATAGAGATTTCACTGTTTTCTTACTTCGAAAGACAAGGTAACCTGGTGAACAGTACTCTTGAGTAACAACATTGCAATATCTTGACATTTTCACACTTTCCATAACATTTCAACTCTTCCCCATATCCTAACATTACAAACTATACAAACCGAGTTTTGACCACCAACAACTCAAAAATCTCTCAACACGATGAAACAAAATGAATTACCAACTTGCAAAAGATTTGATGGCACATGAACATAGTCCTCAACCTCAAGGTACAAAGGAAAGAAAAACTCGTAGATGAAAGTATTAGGAATCAACATCGACGCCATCTTAACAAAAACTCACCCGTTGATGAAAATGTTTGGGATTATCATCGATGCCATCTTACACGTTAACATACTTATCAACATAACCCTGCGAAACATGAAGAGGAAATAATGTTACAAAATTGAAAATTTAATTCATCTTCGTCAAAAAAAAAAATCCGAGGCAGTCTACAAGTCAATCTTTCAACTAATTGCTTAAGCTGGTATGGAACTTCATGAAAGAGAGTGAAAACTTGATTTCTTGAACTGATAATGATCCAATAAACAGCAACTAAATATACAGCCGAAACCAATGCACTGATCTTGTTCAGAACCAGATGGTAGAAAAGGAATGGGTTCATCAGACTTCTGACTTTTCCCTTCATATAATTTTTTGTTCCAGAGAAGAGTTTTAGGTTACTTGAATGCTAAAAACAGCTCCATACCTTACTGTAGGGCATACACTACACTTTACCCAGACTTAACGGCAATCTTTTCACTTTAGAATTGTGCAATTGTATGTGAGAAATCATTCCATGCCAAATCTAATGGTAAGGGATCGGTCGTCACTAAAGGGTGTAATTTTCATAAAACATTACTATGTCTTCTCTATTGCAAGATACCTATTCCATAAGGAAACTTGTAGTTGATTCCAAGCATGGGTACTCGAGAAGTAAAATAATCCAACAAAAATGGAACATCAAATTATCAAAATAACCACAAACAAAATTGGAGAACAGCATCCCCTTGATGTAACAATACTAGTTGCTAATTACTGCAAGGGGGAAAGAGAATTTACCATCACCAGTTTCGTCAATTTCTGCTGTGATGACTCGATGTAACGATCAATCTTTGCACGAGATTTGGGAATATGGTGGCTCTTTATAGCTCCTGATACTTTATCAACAGTCTTCTTCACAATAGTCTTAAACGCCTCCTTGCTCATATTACCCTGTTGCCATGATGGCTTTAAAAGCTCCTTCACAAAACATGCAAGGGCAACCTTCAAATGCTTCATTGATCTGGAATCTTTGCTCTTCCCATGAGACTTTATCTGGTCAATCTCAACCTCACTAGCAACCATGTTATCTTCAACCGGATTACTCGGGCTTCCACTCTCAACCGCACCAGCTTCACCATCAGCAGTCTCACCTAATTCCTCACTGACAGCAGATGCCACAGAAGCAGCAGCTGCAGCATCTTTCCTCCGATTGTTTTGCCCCACGTTCAATGGTTTATTGGAACCACTAAGCCCCACTAAAGTATCAGAGTCACCTGTTACTTCCAACTTCTGAATACAATTATTTGTTCTCAATAAACTTGAAGATGGCTCGATGCTATCAAAAAGCGGGTCATATTGGTCACCACCTGTTCTGAGACAATTCTGCCCAAAGGCCCTGGTAGAATTGGGTGACAAAGTTGCTTGTTGGTATCCAATACCTCTCCCATGAACAGGATGATGCGCCAAACTGAAAGGAGTATTATTGTAGGCTATATCTTTTTCTTGCGGGAGAATATCAGAATTAAATTTGGTATTCATTGGCTGAACAAGAGTAGATGCATTTGGATTAGGAATTGAACTACCTGATCCTCCAATGTCAGCTTGGTGGGATGACGTGTCACCAATATTTGGTGGAACTTTTGATGAAGAATTCATCTTTCCACCAGGAATATAAATACCATCTATCATAGGGAGGTGTGAACTGTGTGGTGGTTGCTGCTGTGCAAAGGGATGAATACATGAAGATGAGTAAGATAGTCCAACTGGAGGCAAACTCTCAGTGGGAAATGGTTGCATTTTGTTTCCTAGAACCTGTTGTGTAAAGGGCAGAGTATGAGGATGAGTTTTGCCCTTGGAAAAGGAATTTGCAGCAATAACGTTCTGCATTGGAGGTCGTGTTAAGCCATCATCTCTTGACATACAAGGAGCTCCAGGCATACTACACACAGGCAAAGAAACCTGCAAGATAGGTTGATTAGCATCCTGAATTGGAGGATAAGCTCGCTGATGAAACCCATCAGATTGAGAACATGCAGACAATTCTGTAAGGTAAGGTCTTGGGATAATCTGGGAACCAAAATCATTCCTCGAATGACAGTAACTCGGCCGAAAATGTGAAGAAACACTGGGAGTTACAGTTGAATCCAGTGATGGTGGTGGGGGTGGACGTGGAGGTAGAGGTAAGGAAAGAAAAGACAAATTTGGCTGTAGAGCAAGGTAAGACTGTTGGATAGGTAACATGTAAGAACGAAAACTTTCCCCAGAAGACTGAAACATAGAAGTTGAAGTTTGCTGCTCTTTCATATGTGGTTTATCTTTACCATGTGAGCATACGACAGACGGGGAGGATATATGGAAGGGATGGTTATGGAGCTCCATTGCATTTGGATGAACATTACTCTCTGGAAGCCTATTTAGTGGGGATGTTGACGGTTTACCTGATAAAGAATCAGACATGGATGAGTTATCTGATTGTTGAAGTTGGCAATTAGCACTTTGACACAGTGGATTTAAAGGACTGGAGAAAGAAGTAAGTACTTCCTGAGAAGCATTACCACATGACTTCAGTGCAGTTATATTGCCAACTGATGAGCTATCAATAGTTGACAGGAGTTGAGATTCTGTAGCTGCTTCTTGACAATTCTCATAACTGACAGGATTATTAGTTTCCTGCTTGTTTTCTAACAAGTGTGTTTCAAATAAAGAAGCCGGGGTGTCTCTAGATCTATCAGATTTAACCATGTGGTGCTCATTTGCTTGATTATCTTGATAATGAACACCTCCATCAGCAGAGTTTTCTCTTTTCTTAGAGTTCTGCTTGATCACTTCACAAGCATTATTACTCCTAGAAGTATGAGGCAACTCCAAATACGGTTGTTTGCTCCTTTGCCACCTTGATTCATTACTCTTGCCAAAATCATGGTGCAGATAACGACAAGACACTCCACGGTAGCACTTGCCTCGACGGAAGTCAAAACAGAATGGCATCGGTCCCTTCACCCATCTCTTTTTTTCACCACTGAATTTGTCTGTATGCTGAAAACTTGGAGATCTGCTCCTGCTTCTCCAGTTTCTGGGAGATCTGCTCCTGCTTCTCCTGTTTCTGGGAGACCTGCTCCTGCTTCTCCGGTTTCTGGGAGACCTGCTCCTGCTTCTCCGGTTTCTGGGAGACCTGCTCCTGCTTCTCCGGTTTCTGGGAGACCTGCTCCTGCTTCTCCGGTTTCTGGGAGACCTGCTCCTGCTTCTCCGGTTTCTGGGAGACCAACTAAAACAACAAGAAATTTAAAATTTTCCACAGATCATAAAGAATGGCAATGTAAGGAATACAACTTTCTTAAGAATGTCAAATTTCCTAAATATCAATTTAAAAAATAAGACAAATTTAAAACCACAAACCAACAAACAAATAACCTGCGAGATAGGCTGCGCTTCTTCCTTCTTTGTGGACTTCTTCTCCTTCTATCTAGAGGTGAGTGACTCTGATTTCTGCTCCGAGGTCTTCTCCTTTTATACCTCCCGATATAGCAAGAATCATCAGAGTCGCTATCACTAGCACCATCCCGGACCAATCGCCCAAACTTGTCCAATTTATGTTGAGAAGTAAGATTCACATTTTCATCATCTAGCCTCAATTCTTTTTGTAATCTATCACTGTCAACACTAGAACCAACCTCAATATCCTCTGATTTGTAATTGGAAGCATAGTCTTGGATAAGTCCAAATGAACACACACTTTTTGCAAGTTGACCAGAAGTATTTGATTTCTCCAAACTCATGACAGGAGGTTGTTTAGTAGGTACAGTTGACTTGAAAGAATTAATTTTGGAAACAGATGCCCTGAATGCCATTTGGTCAGCATTGGCTATACCTTCAAGATCTGAAATACAGGGAAAAAATGCTTAAGCTCACCAAACATACACCAGATTAGATAAAACTACAAGAAATAAAGACATGTCAATGAACAATCTGGGACATTACAGAATTAGGTAATAACTGCATTCTGGACTCTGGAGCTATTGGCTATAAATAATGATAAAGCAAGAGAACCAGAAAAAAAAAAGAGATTAAATAACAAATAGATGTTAAATTTACCTTCTTTAACCATTCTTGAACAGCCAGTAGATGATTCTTTCTCAGATAAAATGTCTTTTTTTGCATTGCCATCTGTCGATATTTGCACTGGTTGACAGTATAAATGCTCTTCTACATTAAGCATGTTGTGGATATCACACCGACTGTTCAGTCCTTTGGGTGAGTGATTCATTCCCTGGTCATCATTTTGGGTGATATCATCTTGAAATCACCAATCAGAATATATAAACAAATATAAAACAATCAGCATGCAACAGTAAACAGATACTTAGAAATACACTTAAAAATACAGTTCACAAGAAAAACATCAGTATTTGTTTCTTTTAGAGCTCATAACATGTAAATGAACTTAAAAAGATTTAACTTTAAATAAACTGAAGATAAAAAGATTGTAAACATTAGGAAGCGTAATCATAGTTAAAATGCCAACCTTCCATCTCCATGTCAGAATCACCAGGCGAATGAGATGCAGCTGCAATCACCAAAGGATAGGGTTGCTCCAAAGACACGTTTTCTGAAGGCCTCAGATGAATTGTCCTGCTGTCCATCTGATTTATAGGTCAGAAATCAAAATACTTTTATTTTTTATCCACTTGAAAAAGCCATGCACTATAGCATCATCAGTTCCGGGCTGAAGAAATTTATTGCGGAGTTCTGGAGTCCAGTCTACCTGAGGATTTAGACCCAGAAAAGTACTTAATTTCTACACCCATACATAATTGTATAAAAAATTACTTAATCATAATGTTCAAAGGAATAGTGGGTGTTACACATTAACAGAAATAGTGCAAAAATTATACTCTAGCACACAATAGATGAGTCTAAGCTATGACCCATCCGGCCAACTTGCTACTATCCAATCAATCAATATATAAGTTTATATACAAGTAAATCACAAGAACTCTGTCACTATCCAAGCCATGATAGTGCCAAAAACTATTGCTCATTGTTAATTACTAAACAAACAAATATCCAATAAGAATTAAGAAGGAATGAAAAGAATTTATTGAACTCACTTGCAACTACCAGCTATGACAGCAAGTCCATTAGTTGAAAACCCTTCACCAGAAGAAGGCACCAATACTTTCATGTCCTTAAACAAATTAGAGATAAGCTCCAAGCTTTGTAAATTAAGCTACTCTTCTAAGTTGAATACCACCTCAAATATGTGCTAAATTTATGATTAAAATTTTAGCATTTGTAACTCTCAAAAGCAGGTTCAAAAACATAATTATCTCTTCATGCACTAGTTAATCTCCTTAAGGATTTCGTTAGCTCTTTCTAGTCCAACACAAGCAACCAGGAATTAAAACCAAGATAATTTCCATCTAAACATAACAAATAACGAAATTCCATTGGGTGATAAAAGTTCCCAGACAAGACAACCTACTTACCCGAATAGGCTTCTTGAATTTTCTGGAATTTATGCTTGTCTTCACCCAATAGTGGAAGTGTTCTCGAGTCTCGACCACCCTTAACCAAAAGCATTCTAAATCGTTACCAAACCTAACCTAACACTCTGTCATCAAACCAACGCACTATACCTGAACCAAGAACCAAAAATCAATCGACCAGTAATAAAAAAATTAATCAAGTAAAATGATTAAAAACAGAATGAAAAGTGTATAACAACTTACCTTGCTTTCGGGGTTGGAGACTTCCGGGAGACATATTCAAGATCATAATTTAGAACAGTGGAAGCCTTCCTTGTCCAAGAAGTGGCATATATCTCGCAACCAATACCATCCGAAGGTCGTCGGCGTAAGTCTTGTGTAGATAGAATCGAACTTCAGGTGTTAATTTTGTGATATCTGAAGAGTTTGTAGCAAATCCTAAACGGAAGAGGTGGAGTGTACGGGTTATTTTCTTTGTATCATAGAGATGACAGCAGTCAGCAGTGTTAGGGTTCCTAAAGGGGGAGTTTTTGGGTGGTTTATGAGGTGGGAAGTATTAAAGAGTAATGACTCTGTGCGTGGGAAAATTTTATTTATACAAATGATTTAAATTTAAGGTTAAAGATTGTAAGAGTAATGATACAATTAAAGATTTAAGATTTATAAATTAAATTTTTAATTATACTATTTTAAAATTTAAATATAAATCTTAAATTATAATAATGAAAATTTTAGCAACATATAGTATCGTTTTAGGTATAATAAATTTGTCATTTATCATGTATCATTGTGTCTGTAATTGAATTGTGGCAGACCAAGTTTTTGAATTACTTTTATAGATGAATCAAAATTTTATTTCTCTTTAATTATAAAATTAAAATATGACCTTAACTAGGTCTCTTTCAAGTTTTTTAAACGAATTTCTAACTCTAGAGTAATCGATTTTTGTCAACCCTAACCAGTAACCAAGTTTGTGTTTCAACTTTCAATGTTCGTTTCGTAGTGTTTGATCCAATATCTGCAGTCTGCAGTCTGCAGACGAACCGTTTACTTGGAAGTTGGAAGTCAACAACTCTGTTTTGTTTGATGAACAAGATAAAATCGCACAATCAAATCAAAACATGAAATGGAACAAACTAAAAACGTCAAGGACATTTAGTGGTAGACTAGTGGAGCTGTTTTCCATAGTTTCCAAGTAAAACGTCACCCTGGTGTCCTTATCACGTGCTACCCAGGCAGAGGCTCTTTCATACTCTATACAAAACCCTCGATCTCCCTGTCCCTGTTGCATCTGAAGAGTAAGTTTGTTCTCCAATGGCGACCGTATCAACGACACCTCTCTTGAAAGACGAGCTCGACATTGTCATCCCGACCATCAGGAACTTGGACTTTTTGGAGATGTGGAGACCTTTTTTCCAGCCATACCATCTCATCATTGTTCAAGACGGTGATCCTTCAAAGGTCATTAAAGTTCCCGAAGGCTTCGACTATGAGCTCTACAACAGGAACGACATCTACCAAGGCTTCTTGCATCTCTTTCAAGGGCTCTGCTTGTAGGTGCTTTGGTTACATGGTCTCCAAGAAGAAGTACATATATACCATTGATGATGATTGCTTTGTAAGCTTATCACTCTTCTTTTTACCCTTGAATTTTGAATCTTGGGTTTGTGTGAGGAAAAAAGTCTTCATCTTGGAGATCTGGGTTTGACCCAATGTTTGGAATCCTATTTTGCATGCGGGTTTTAAATTTGGATCTTGATGTGATCTTTTGATTTTAAGGGCATGGAGGTTTAGATCTTGACTTGTTTTTTCTTTTAATGTAATTTGGTGGGACTTCCCCATCTTTGATTTTGTATTTGGATCTGCAATTGTTGCTTTTGTGTATGCTTTTTAAACTGCACTTTCTTCAGTTGAGTACATAACATCCTTTTATCTGTGTTTCATGGTATTTTTACATTCAATTTCTGCTTTGATTTGTTCTTATTTTTGTCTCTTACCAGTTACCAGTGTATTGTAAGTATTTGCAGCCTTTCTGGTAATGTATTGAAACACGGTCCTTTTTGTTTTTGTTTTCATGTTTGATTTGTAAATCTTTTGAAAAGATTAGGATGTTCTTTAGATTTAGCTGTTTTGATGCCCTTTCATGAGATTCGACTGTGAAATGTTTGCATGTTTGAGGTGGTTTTTGGTTTTACAGGTTGCTAAAGATCCATCCGGCAAAGATATTAATGCATTGGAGCAGCACATAAAGAACCTCCTTTGTCCATCCACCCCATTTTTCTTCAACACTCTTTATGACCCGTACCAAGATGGAGCAGACTTTGTTCGTGGCTACCCTTTCAGTCTCCGTGAAGGTGTTCCCACTGCCGTGTCTCATGGTCTCTGGCTCAACATCCCGGATTATGATGCACCGACCCAGCTTGTCAAGCCACTTGAGAGGAACACCAGGTGTGTGTGTGTACACATATAAACATTCACATTGTGTGCTTCATGTGTATTACTCATTGAAATGAGGTCTAAATTCAATGCCGAGTTCCTATTAGGTATGTTGATGCTGTTATGTCGATTCCGAAGGGAACCCTCTTCCCCATGTGCGGGGTGAATCTGGCATTTAACAGGGATTTGATTGGCCCGGCAATGTACTTTGGACTCATGGGAGATGGTCAGCCGATTGGTAGATATGATGATATGTGGGCTGGCTGGTGTACCAAGGTCACTTTTTATTTTATCATGCTAGTGTTTACCTGGATCTTCTTTGCTATCGATATGCTTTTTCATTAAACTGCACTGTTCAAATGCACAGGTTATTTGCGATCACCTTGGATTGGGAGTGAAGACCGGACTGCCTTACATTTGGCACAGCAAGGCTAGCAACCCATTTGTGAATCTCAAGAAAGAATACAAAGGGATTTACTGGCAGGAAGAGTTGATCCCATTCTTCCAATCTGTCACCCTTCCAAAGGACTGCACCACGGTTCAGAAATGCTACATCGAGATCTCTAAGCAAGTTAAGGCGAAACTTAGCAAGGTCGACGACTACTTCAACAAGCTTGCCGATTCTATGGTGACATGGATTGAAGCATGGGATGAACTGAACCCCTCAGGCGCAAAATCTGCTGAGTTGCCTAATGGTGCTGCCAAGTAAAGCCTATCCTCCGTAGAAGGTTGAAACGTTTATTTTTTCCGTTTGGGTATCTGTTATATTTGATGAGCTTTACCGAGCTTAGAGAACAATAAGAAAATCATGGATTATGTATTGTAGTGGATTCAGATGATTGCATTTCAACTGGTTTTTGGTACGGTTTGATTTAATTTATTTCTCATCTGTACATTTTTTCTTCTTCTCATTTTAGATGGCATTTTATTGATTAATTAACATTTCAAATCTTATTCTTGAAGAAATATACGACTGTTGTATATGGTTACAGATTTTATAAATTCACCTTGAAAAATTCAAATTAAATTTAAATAATCCAAAAAAACTTGACTCAATTAAATATTTAACCTTAATCCAAAGTATTCGACTTTAAAAGATAAAAAAACTTACAAGAAGTTGGGGTTTGATTTCGTTGTTATAGTGTCGTTATTTTCTTGTTTTTCCATCACTTTGACAGTAGGCATAGTTTTGTTTTACTGTCGAAATTTGCTCCCACTTTTGGTTTTTCCTTGACACAACAAAGGTTTTGCCGCCGCTATAAATTTTGATGGTAATAATTGGTTTTGTAAGCTTCTGTTTTAATTTTTTTTGACAATGACAATTTGATTTCATTAAAAAATTCTGAGATTGATAGAATGTGATGATCAAATATAAGTCTTACTCTGGTGCATGTAACTGCAGACAATAGCTGGTCATTATGTAAAACTTTGATGAAATCATTCAAATACCATGGAAGGAAACATTACAGAAAAAGCATTATAGCCATAGGGGATTAATAGTGAACAAAGGTTCAGACTTTGGGGGACATTTTGTATTCAATTCTTGAGCAAGCAGATGAGAATGTTAGATTAGAATCTGCATACTTCTAATCATTTTCTCTACCTAATATTGTTGCTCCCAGATCGAGTATGAGTTTCTTCCAAAATAAGCATACCTTCTAGCATGGTTGCGTTCTTTTAGCCCTGAGTCAAGTTCCAAGGTAGAAGAATGATGAATAACAGAAACAGTTGGTTTGAAATTCAGGATGCAGGCAAGCAATAATGAAACAGATTCATTCGGTTTACAGTAATGAACATTTAAACACCTTTACTTACCTCATTTGATCGGCTATTAAGTGATTCGGAGGCAAGAGAAAGTGTCGCTTTCCGGCTTCACTTGCATAGATTGTCTTTGATGCTCAACTTGATGAAGCTGTGACGAGAGCTGAAGCAAGTCGATTGTTGGTCCATCTTCGCATGATAGGCGATCCTTGGTGTTCATGAATTCCAAACCTTGATAAATCACATCAGTGATATCGAAGTTGGTAGTTTTACCAGCATCGGATATCAGTAGGGCTCCACTAGTTGAAGCCAGTGAGCGAACTCCAAAGTGCTTTCCCGAGACTTGACTCGTATTGTTAAGGTTATGACTGCTTGGGATAACTGGGGTATGTGCAAAGGGAATTCCGAATGTGTGGTTTGATGAATTCTGTGATTGCAATGACAGAAGAGAGAGAGCACAACCAGAATCCAAAATCCCAGATAAGCCATGAATAGTTGAAGCTGCATCAAAAACATTGTTATCTTCACTTTCGAACGAGGTGTCTCGGAATAAAGGATGTGATACGGAATTCGGTTCACCAACATCATGAGGATAGCGTGCATGGTTCTCAGCCAAAAGAATTCCCGAGACTGCATTTGCTCCATGATCAGGAAAAGAGTGAAACAATTTGTTGTTACCACTAGGAGGATACGGCGATCTCAAATGAAAATGTCCATTCACGGGAATAGCTGAAAGAGTGCTATAATCAGTTCCATCTTCGACTTTTAACCGTTTCCCCCATTCATTTGTCACATATTTCTCAGGATACACAAGGCCATTAGGAAGTAAATCTTGGCAAACGAAGGATGTAGGTGTCAACATATTCCCATGAAATCTACCACCACTAAATCCTGCATAATGTATAGAACATAAAAAATTAACAGATAACTCATGAAACCAAAAATAGAGAGATACAAACGAGGCACCCTCTCAAATAATTCCATATTAATAGCATAAAAACTTCACATGCAAGGCAAATTATTAGACAAGTAAAAACCATTGTCAAACTTTAAAGACATGCAAAAGTTTGAACAACAAAGGACGAAGAGTTATTGTAAAACTTTAAAAAACTTCCGTTTTTTATGTTAATGTGCTACAAAGTTCCATAGAAGTAAGAAAGTGAAGGTACAACACATATTAGATGCATTATTTTGTGTTATCCAATCAAGCATCGGTAAGGTGTATCTTTCCCTGGCCTAAGCACACCAATTATATGAATGATAAATTGGGTATGATGTGGGTTTAGTACCATTATATTGCATACTTTCAGGTCTCCCTGAGTAAATACCAACTTGAGGTTTTCTCCTCCGCTCATTGTGGCCGGCAAGGCGTTTACGACAGCTCCGCTTACCATCGTCAAATTCAGCCAGCAAATGAAACCTGGATGGTCAAAAGCTAAGACATATTATGGCATGAATGATGGCACATACATGGTAATCTGCGCCAAGTTCTATGATATCAAAGTTGACCTTCAACTAGAACTGTTGAGAATCCATATCAGACAACCTTTCAAAAATGGAGGTTTTATACCTTTCCTGTAAGACATCAGCACAAGAGAAATCCACTGGAACCAGGGTACTTGTTTTAATAAAATAGAAAGTGTTTTAAGCAATCTGCTAGAAAATTAAATGAAACAACATATTCGGTTCAAGTGTTCATTAGACACCCCTCCTCTCAACCTATGTTACACATATTCGGTTCAAGTGTTCAATACGGCTATGTACTGAAGAGACATATGCTCGATATCAGTTCTCTATCACATCTCATAGCCCAAAAGGTAAGTTGGAATGCACAGCAATGAGTCCACATATTGCCACGAATAAAACACCGTAAAGTGCTGATTCAGAATCCATGTAACATAGTGCACATTCCCCCACCAACCAACATGAACAAAAAATATACTAGCAACATGGAAGGCAAAAACAGCAAAAGAAGAAAACCCGATTTTAATCAACTAGATACAAGATAAAAAGAGTTGTGCAATGGGAACAATTCCAAACTCCAAAACCCTGTTTTACTAATGAGTTGTGAAGGGAAAAGGGATAGAAACATACAGTAAATGAGTATAGTCTCTTTGGTTTTATTTTCTATGCTATTTAAGGACCTTAATAAGCAAAACTGACCTGCTGCATTGTTGACAAAATCGTTGCTCAATTCCATTAACAGTAACTTTTGCAGTTTTCGAGTGAACCTCACAAACTTTGTGCCTCTTGTGGTAGTCTTTTGAGGAAGTAAGATCCTTGTTACAACCGTAAACTTGGCAATAAGCAGTATGACAATTCATACCTGCTGCTCGAACTCTCTTCTGCGGAGTAGATGAAGATAAAATGGCGGCTGCTATCGAAAAGCTAGACTTCTGGTCATATTTATGGTCAAGAAATCTTCCAAGCTTTAAATCTATCAATGGATAGTCCTTACTATCAGAGTCCACAACAGAGCCTGAAAGCTTTGAATTAGACTCATCATCATCCCCAGAAAACACATTCAGGTTAGCCATTACTGGATTTATAGTCCTCCCCCCACTAATTGAATCATTTGGTAGCTGTTTTGCTGCCAAATCCCCATACCCAAATCCCCCAAAAGCTTGTTCAGGGACTAAAGTGTTGTTACTAAAACAAAAGGGACTCTTATTTCTTGCATAAGAATCAGAAGCTGAAATTGCTGCATCAGACATTCCTGTCCCCCCATAAACATAACTCCAGGACTCCATTAGAAGAAATAGAACTACCCCAAGAGTTCAATTCCAGGAAGGGGGAAAAAGAACACAAAAAAGTACACTTCTCCTCTTTGAAGCACCAAATCTTGACAGCGAAATGCACATACAGAAAATGAACAAACAAACAAACCCAAATCAATAAACAGCTCAAAGAATTACTTGACAAAACCCAACCTGTATTCAATCAAGTGAAATATGAGGAACAAGAGAACTAATGTTAGATGCAAGAGTACAAAGAAGCAAACAGCAGAATGAGAATAACTGCAAAACAACAATAACCCAACCCAGAAAATTGAAAAAGGAAGAGCTTTTTGACTGAGTTTACAATATTTTATTACAACAACATAGATAAAAGTTGCTCAATGATTATGAGAGAGAGGGGTCGATAGATTACCGATATAGAGTGAAGAGTGAGGCACTGATGCAATGTGTGTGTGAAAGAGAGACAGATAGAGAGGCAGACACAAAGGAAAGGAACTCACTGAAAATGATTTGTTGATGTCATCCCAAACCCCACTCACTGAACAAGATGGCACTATGTGATTGCTATTTAAGAGCATGTTTTTTTAAGAAATCATATTATAGATTATAGAGTTTGAATTAATCGGATTGTAAATTTGCAATATACGTAGATAAATAAAATTTATAAAAATAAAAATATATTTTAATTAAGCTAATTTAATTAAAATTTATATCGATAAAAATATGTTTTAATTAGGTTAGTAATGTTAGCTAGTTAGATGTAATTAAATTTATATTGATATAAATATATTATATACACACTTAAGCAATAATTAAAATATATAAAGTTTTACTCTTTTATAAGAGTTTTTAATTTATTTTTACACAATTCAATATTAGTAGTTGTTTGTAGACAAATATCAATGGATACAGTTTGAGTAATAAGTATGAGGATGAATTTGAGAATATACCTACGTAAACGGGTATGAATTTAAAAATCATATCCACTGTGAATCTGAATAAATGACAGATAAGAAAATTTTAGATCAATGCAAATACGGGGAAGGGGTATTCACTCTTAACCCGAATGAGAGAAAGTAATTGAGGATGATGCGTAAAAAATAAGACTGCCAGGATCTACAAGACAGACCCCTCAGTCGCACCTACTACTCTCCAGTCTCCTCTTTCTCTGCTGTCAAAAAGCATAAAATAAAAGTAATAACTACAGAAAATAAATAACTATACAAACATCGTAAAATAATAATTTAAAAATAATTATAATATAATATATAAATTAATTATCATAATTTAATATAATTATAATATAATATTTATTCATACTTTTTATGAATTTTTTTATCGTTCATCATTTTAGTCTTTCATTATTTTTAAGTTCAAAAATATAGTATGGCCCAATGAGGCGCTACTACTTGTAAAGATAATAGAAAACATTAAAATTTTAAAAAATAAAAAATCAGATTTTTTTTAATTATACTTTGTTAAAGTATATGAATACACAAATTAATAAATTACTAAGTTTAATATACATGTTTTTTATTGTATCCAAATCCTAATGGCTAATAGGTTATTTATAAAAGAATCTATGATAAAATTAGGTGATAGTTTATGAAAGAAATGTACTTCATATATATTTAAACTTAATATAAATAGTATATTATAAATTTTTAATAATTGATACTTAATCTTGTAGAAATTTATAGTGGGATAACTCTACAATCAAATTTACTCGTAACATTAGAATTTAAATTTTTAACTTTGTTTAAGAGATCTCAGTAGATAGTTTTGCACTAATTAATCCAAATCAATTCACATTATACGTTGGATTTTTTGCATACATAAAACTTCAAACTTGAGACTTATTTAAACAATGTTAAATCGTCTACTACTTAGACCAACCTTATTATTAAAATAACACTTTATTTGGCGATGACTTAGGTATAAGTATAATAGTAGATATTTAGGGTTTTTATATGAGGATTTATAAAAAAATATATAAGTTTTGTTTTAAATACTGATAGACTTCAAAGATGGGTAGAAAGTTTGGATACTTGCCCAACCTACTTGGGCATTTAGGTGAGCCCCTGCCCTTTCTTTCATGATCAACATACTAGTTACTACAGAGACATGAAAGCACCCGTACAACAATTAGTCATATGGTCCCCCTAGTATTTTCTGTTTTCACTACAGGATCCAGGTTTGTCAACAAATTTACTAGTGAAAGTAAAATATCATAAATTAACAAAAATATTTTTTGAACTTTCAAATAAAATTTCCCAAATAATAATAATAATAATATGTTAGGTGCAGTGATGATAATGTTGCATTGGAGTCGGAGATGGGTTAAGAGAGCGGTCGTCCTTTAAAAATTGAAAATTCTTATATAATTTTATAAGTCGTCTCCTAAAATTTTATAAAACTAAGAGTATGTGTAATTAGGGACAAAATCAAAATACCAACTTAAGAGGGTAAAGTGTACTTAATAAAACATAGAAGGGGAAAAAAATAAAATGTCTAAAAGATAGATATTCATATATTTTTTAACAATAAAAAATAACCCAAAGAAATAACAATAAAAAGATGGTATGAAAAAAATAATGATAAATAAATAAAGTTTATGAGTTGATTGTACAAATGGCATGATAAAAATACTCATGTTATAATTTCTTGTGTAAAAAAAATTATACAAAATCAACATTATCTTAAAGATTAAAACATATATTTCAAAAAATCTTAAATCTCCCATTAATTTTACTAGCACACAAATTCTATAAAATTATTTTTGCACAATTTTATCTATTTTTTTAGAAAAATGTTACTGAATTTTTATTAAATCTATAAAATTTATAATTACATCGCCTTCAAGAAGTAAAAAATTGGATTAAACAATCCAAACATTTTACAACCCAAAAACAGAGAAAAATAAAATTCTTATGAAATTAAACATACCAATAAAATTCAGAAGCTTCTTGAATCTCATTATCTCTGTCCAAACGAGACACATAAAGAAGGAAGGAGTTGTAGACGATCCAAATTGTCATGTAATAAGCATTGCTACCCAAGACTGATATCATCGGCAAACAACCATCAAACGGAGCGGGGATATAACTTTTCGAAAGACCACCTAGGGGTGTGCATTCGGTTCGGTTAACCGACCGAACCAAAATTATTTTGGTTAATTCGGTCGGTTAATTTTTGGTAAAGTCGGTTAACGGTTAATTTTTTTTTTGATAATTTGGTTATCGGTTAATTCGGTTCGAAATCGGTTAATTAATCGAATTAACCAAAATTATATATATTTAATATTATATATATTATATACATTTATTTTTAGTCATTTAACTTTTAAAATATTATAAAATGTTCATTAAAAAAATTATATTATAAAATGGTCACTAAATTTTGTATTAAATTAGTATAAAATAAAAGTTTAGTGACTAAAAAATTATTTTAACTTAATTTAGGGACCTATTATGTAATTTAACCAAAATTTATAATAAATTTCGGTTAATTTGGCTAATTAACCGAAATAATTTCGGTTCGGTTAATTCGGTTAACGAAAATTCGGTTCGGTTAACGGTTAAGATTTTAAAAATTTCGGTTAATTCGGTTTTGGTTAATTCAGTTCGGCCACCGACTGAATTAACCGAATGCTCACCCCTAAGACCACCGACAAAAATATAAATCAGAAACTAACGTCGATTGAATCAAACCACAAGAGCAGATAAATCAAACCATCGGCAAACAACAATCGATCGCTAGGGTATGCTGCAACGTGCCAAGAGCAGATGAATCAAACCACAAAACAAAAACATGTCACAAAGATGGAAGAAAACGTGTCACAAGGACAGAAAAAGCGTGCTATAAAAGCAGAGTTTCTTATTAAAATTAAAAATAAAAACAATAGATTTTTATCTATTTAAATGTCGTATGTCATATTTAAATATAAATTTTAAAATTTAATTATGTACAATATTATTAAATAAAATAAATAATAGATAATAATATCTATATATTTTTTTAAAATTTGAGTTGTGAAATTAGAAATCTTTTACCATTAAATATATACAATTGAAATCATATTTATAACGCTTTAATCCAGTAGGTTGACCCACAGCCACAATTCCTTACCATATTTTTTTTCAATATAAAGACTATCAAACTTTGCCACAATTGTTGACTTTTTGGACTTTCAAAGTGGGGCTAAGCATAAATGAGATATTTATATAAAAATACTAATATACACTATATATTTTTAATTCCTCTTATGAAATTGAAAAACATTATGAATATAAGAAAATCAACCATTTAAAAAAAATGCAAGTAAATGAATTTTTATCGTAGCAGGGTTTCACTTATATTAGTGTAAAATTAAATAAATTTTATATAATTATATAAATTTTTATACAATGCAATCCGAGTATAATTTAAAAAATTACTTGCATAACAGTTGAATTTATCAAATTATTGCATTTATTATGCACTTAAATTTTGAAAGCAATTGCATATCCCTATTATATCACTTGAAAATTTTATTAATATATATTAAAATATATATTTTTCTATAAAATAAAAAATTTAATATATTTAACTTACTCAAAATTTAACATATATAAATTTTATAAATAAATTTTAATCTTTAACCTTTAAAAAATAATTTTTCACCCTCAACCCATCAAATATATATAAATCGTACCAATCTTCCCCACAATTGTTGACTTTTTGCTTTTTCTCCTCCAATCAAAACAAGGGTGAAAGTTATGATTATAATATTCGGTGTCAAATATTAAATTATTAATCAAAATTAAAATGATATTTCTTAATTAGTTAATAATAATGATAATTGTATCTGTTTTGAAATGTAATTTTTATCATTTGACATTAATCGTTCCATCATTTTACTGATAATTCATATTTTTTATTAAAAGTTTAATAAATTAGTCCTTATAAATTATTAAAGCAATTCAACTTTTTTACTCCCCTGATTATTTAACATAGTGTTAGATTGGGGGAAGTTTTGCTCTTATTACAAGTTGAGAATTGGTCCCAAAATTCAATTTAATTTAGTCATTAATAGACGTTAAGTGTTTGTTAAGGTCAACCCCAAAACAGGGATTATTATATACTAATCTTTAAAGTGATGTAAAATTATACTTACAATTCATAAATGAATAACTACGAGATAATTATTCTTACAAAACATAATTAAAATAATAGCCATAATTAAATCAATATGCATTTTTTTCTTCTTTGTTCAATATTTTTATTTTATAGAAAAAAAAAAATTAATTTTCTTCCAATACGTTGAAGTGTTTAGGATGTTATAGAATTAAATGTTGTATTCATCGATCCATAGACATTCTTAATATGATATGTGATTAATTTTTTGTTTGAGTTAAATAAATCAATACCAGTCGATCAACTTGTATCATAGAATTCCCCATCTAATCTATCCTCCTAGTCCTATTGGCTTGGCTACAAGGGCTGCACTGATCTGCGTGTCTCTGGGATTTTTGTTTCCCAACTTCCAACCAACAAACAAAAATATCAATCTCCAGGCTACAACACAAAAACATGGAGTCAAGGGAAATGAATTCGTAGGAGTTCAATCAGAATCAGTGGTATGGGGTTATGTTTCTTATTATTAATTGATTTAATATTATATTTCTTAAAAATTTTGAATTTAAATTTTAATATTATAAATGAAATAAATTGAGTTTAAATTTGTTTTATAGTGAATCTTTACAATATATAATCTAAATTAATCAATCAACAAGTTAGACATCAATATTAGTTATCATAAAAAAAGTCAACCATGATCTGTGATAGGTTAAACTCTTCTAATACTTGAATTCAATCAATATAATATTTACATTTATAGTTTTGAGATTAAAAAAATACAAATCTTGAGATTTGGCTAATTTTTTATCATTCACTACTAAGGAATTGGTTAAAATATGCTCCAAGTTCAGTCTACGTTTGGAGTTTAGTTTCTCTACTTTTTAAAATCTAAAAATTGAAGTCGAATTGGTAAATTCCTTAATTTTGAAATAAAGAGACCAAATGTAAGAAAAAAGGGCATTACATAGACCTGAAGTAATCTAAGAATTTTAAATAAAAGGTAGTGACTAAATTCCTGAAAATAAAAGTAGAAAAACTAAAGTATAAATATATGAAGAGTATAGGGATCTATAACATATTTTAGCCTAGGGAATTAAGTTGCATTCATGAGCGCGTTTCATCGCAACTACAAGCTTCTGAGGCGCAATAAAATCATACTTAGAGATCTGTTTAAAGTTTAGAGTTTACATTGTATAATTATTCATTTGATTATCATTTTTATTAATATCAGATTTTGAAAATTAAAAATCAATTATACATACAAGTTTATTTTAAAAGATTCTAGTATTTAAAGAATATAAAATTATCATCTGTTTTTTAAATCCTAGCTAAGTTTATCCTAAAACATTTTAGTACATTTACAGTTTTATATCTGGAATGTAACATAAAAATGAGGTATAGAAATAAAAGTGCATGAAAATAGAACTAAATATGAGATTTATATAATATAAATAAATCACAAATAAAAACCGTCATCATTTATTAAACAATCATACGAGAAATATAAACTACGCATGTATTAACAGAACTAAACATCCTGATAGACCGAGAAAGAGAGGAACTTAAAAAATATAGGACACAGGGATACGATCACACACAATCGTGAAAACTAGATGATCAATTATGTTTTTTAAATTAGATAAAAGATCAACTATATTATAATTCAGTTAAAAAATTAATTATATGTTTTTATCACATCATAATCACACCATATTATATGTTAATATAATGACTCAGCTAGTATTAGGGATGATAATGATTGAGTGGGTAGGGACAAACTTTTGTCCGTTCGATTCAACTAGAAATTTTAAAATTATAATTTCATCAAATTCAAATTCAACTTTATTTCGATATAATAAAAAATAATTTTAATAAAAATTTGATAAAGTCTAACTCGTTTTTTGAAAAACTTCATAAATTATTGAAGTTATATTTTGAATACTAATTCTGATATCCCAATTTATAAGTACCACTTGATTATCCTACCAAAAAGTGCAAGACTCCTACTCGTGGAAACCACTTCCAAGTTCCACCTTCCCAGTTCCCAGTGCAGTTTTGTTGGTGTAGTGAATTTGAATGATCAAATGGGCTTAAAGCTGATCCAGTACCAAGGACAGAAAACAAGCGTAGACCTGATTTACGGAGACAAAGGGAGGGTTCGCATTATGGACTGCTTATCGAGCGAGCTAGACATTGTTCGATTCATGTTCGTTAAAAATTTTATATCTCACTAAAAAATTAACCTTATTTTTAACTAAAAGTATAATTTACTAATACTATATGAGGCTTAATAATAATAAATTTAAACAAAAATATCAAAAAAATATATAAAACACTTTCGAAGTTTAAATTCGAAAGTAACAATCCATAATACACCAAACTAACATATTAAAATTAAAGTAATGATTCACAAATTAATAATTATTATTTAAATTTATTTTTAAACGAAATAATTTTAAATTAATTATTAAAATATTATTTTAAAAAATTAACAAACTTATCGAATCGATTTAGACTTTGTTCGATCTAACTCGTTAAGGTATTGAGTCAAACCAATTTAAATTAAATATTTATCAAATATTTAAATTCGAGTAACTCACGAGTTACTCAACTCGTTAATAACCCTTATCCATTACATTAATCAACTATTCTTTCGGCGTACTAAAATTTTCCTGTAAATTTCAACTTTCTTTCTTTCACTGTTTTACTTTGCAATCCTTTGCTTGTTTACGTCGTTACTCTTTGTTTCTCATATTTTACCTTTAAGAGTCGTGTTATTATTTTAAGACTTTTATTGTCATATTATTTGTTATAATTCACAGTAAACAGGGGATGATGAAAATATATAACTTCAAAAACTAACTTTATCTCATTACATATAAATATTTTTATAATTTAAAGTTTAATAATATATGACAGAATAAATAAATAAATAAATAAAATGTGGGATCAATGGGCCCGCACCAATAGTGTTGCAGGAGCAAAGGACATCCAGAACCAGACGGTATAGAGGAGACCAATGGTTGTTTCAGGTGTTTGAGCCAATGATAAATCGACAACTCTTTTGACGAAACCACTCTTGTTTCTCAAAACCACCTTTTTCTCTGTACATCCCAAATCTCGTATCCTCTCCGTTTCCATATATATACACAACTATCACCAAGTCTCATCCTGCGCATTTGTTTCAAACAGATGATAAGGGAACCACGGATGAAAGATACGCAGAGAAAAAGAAAGAGAGACATCATATAGGCTACAAATACTTTCTTTCCCTTGTTTAATCTACCAGGAATCTGGAATCTGGTTAGTTTTTGGATTTAAGTTATGGGGAGGGGGAGGGTTCAGCTGAAGAGAATCGAGAACAAGATCAACCGGCAAGTCACCTTCTCCAAGAGAAGGTCCGGTTTGTTGAAGAAAGCCCGTGAAATCTCTGTTCTCTGTGATGCTGACGTTGCTTTGATTATTTTCTCAACCAAAGGGAAGCTCACTGAATACTCATCAGATTCCTGGTAACATCTGTTTTCTTAATCTTCTTTTGATCCATCCATGTTAGTAGTTAGTAGTTAGTACCATATGAATTGTTGTATGTTCTAGTAAATCTTAGGACTACTTGGTTCCTACTAAAAGAATACGAGACAACTCACCCTATCAAATCATAGTTTATTGGTTTATAAGAATTGGCACGTTAAACAAGAGAAGTGTTGAGAATATTGATAGCTTTGTTTCATGCCACCTTAAGATTGGTATATAGGAGATGAGATTTTAGGGAAAGTTTGGAAATGTTCGGCATGTTTCTACTTGGATATTATCCAGTATAAAACATCTTTTACATCTACATGTGGAAATGATTGGCCTCCATTAGTGCTAGTGGTGGAGTGGCATGTCGTACGACTCCCAGTCCCAGGGTTCATACCCCCAAAACGGATTCAAGTTTGTATCTGTTGAAATGTCCTTGGAGTCTGGAGGTGCATGTGTTTAACTTTTTACTTCTCTCATGGACTTCTTTTCCTTTGGAGCTGGACAGCGTTAACGTTATCCATAATAGAGTATCAACTCAATGAAATCCATTTTTTTATTAAAGATAATAAATATAGTTACAAGAAATACTTCCACATAACTTATAAGTAGAATAACTGAAAAACTATTACATATAGCTAGCTAGAATTCATGATTAATATATTTATATATATAAATCTTTATCGTTTTATCATTATCAAATATTAAGTAAATCTTATAGATATATTTATTTAAATAAAATTTATTATTCATTTACGTTGTGCATGACAAAATCTAGTATGTATATATATTATACATGATAAGAGGTACAAATATAGCAATACAAGACTTAGCTTTGGACGCTCTTGTAGTCTTTTATGCGGTTATTGTATGGAGTGTGCAAAACTTTACATTAGAACACAAATTTATAAAATTTTAGGGGTAAAATTAAATTTTTAATAGAAACTACATGTAATATTTTTTTTATTTTTTAAAATCATAAATGAACTTTAATTTTTTTAGGTGCGATCGTCCCTTTCTGCTCCCCTCATTCCATCCTTGGTTGTGGTGTATATAAAATTTAGAATTGATTCAATATCATCATTATAATTAGAGACATTATATGTTAGGGTTTTTTATTCGACCAGTAGTTAAATAGTAAAAAAAATTGAACTTTATTATTATTATTATTATTGTTACTCATTAGTTTTATTCCTCCATAATTAATAGTATTATTTGCATTAGTTCTAATTGTTGATAATTGAAATATTAATAGCATATATACTAATAGCATTACTTGTCTATGGCTAACCTGGCATTAGTCCCATAAGGAACATTTATTTATGAAATGCATGCATGCATGCATGGCAAGTATTGTACGTGAGGAGGCATCGAATGTGACCACTATTGTGTTAAAAAGAAGATAATAAACCCTCTATTTGAAAAAATAAAAAGCTTTAATATAATAATATATAAAAAGGGTGGAGCAATATATACACTCACAGAGTACACACACAACAAAAGTATATGTATGCTCCAAATCCTTGTGCTTTTTGTATATTTAGAATCTCATCGTTTTATTTTCAAGAGTTAACCATCTGACATTTGACTCTGTTTTTATTTTTTTCTCCCCCTCTCTGCCTTTTCAAATGAATTTCAAGCATTTGAAATTTCTTAGGATAGAGATGTTGAATCGTGTTTGGATTATACGTAGAAACAATTAAATATATTTGTGCAATGAACATATATCATACATGTAACAGACACATTCGAATCTGTTTCCTATGAAACAAATAGATAGACTGAAAAGTTGGGTGTGATTTCCCATTGAGAAAGAATCATTTCTCAATCGTTTTCATCAGTTCCGTTTTGATTATTGTTATGCTTGAGGGTTCCATAAATCATATTGTGATCTCTTGTGCAGCATGGAGAGGATCCTTGAGCGATATGAAAGGTATTCTTATGCAGAGAGGCAACTTGATGCAAGTGAAATTGAACAAAATGTAAACCACCAATCCCCTTATTTGACATTTGTCCTATTTTCTGGAAAGTTTCATACAAGGGCGAGTGCCCTGCCAACCCCATTCAAATGGTCTAATTACAATCATAGTCCTGTTTCTCCCTTGGTTTTATTCATTCATCCTTGGAAATGTCAACTATGTTTAAAAATTGGGTATTCATCCTGTTTCGCCAAAGCGATGCATATTAGAATATAAGTATAGGGACGTGACATTTTATGGACCTTTCAAAGCATGAAAATGCTTAAAAATTGTACACATTCATATCTAACTGATGCCTATATCCATCGTTTACTCAGAAATGTTAAGTACCATATCATTCAATGAAGTATGTCATGATAATTTCAATATGCTTTACAGGGAAGTTGGACTCTGGAACATGCAAAACTTAAAGCCAGGATGGATGTTTTACAAAGAAACCAAAGGTATATATCAAGTTGATTCCAAAGGTTTAAAAATTCAAATGGATTTGGTCATTTTCACCATTAAAAGTAGAAACCAAGTTTCTTTGTGTACTCTTGCAGGCATTACATGGGGGAAGATGTTGAGAATTTGAGCCTTCGAGAGCTTCAAAACTTGGAGCAACAGCTTGATTCTGCCCTTAAGCGCATACGTTCAAAAAGGGTACATCCGCTTGGAGAATATATCTAAATGATTACAAAAATTGCATTTATCTCTGCTATAATTTGGCCTTGAAAATTCTTCCCTTGCAGAATCGGCTCATGTTTGAATCCATTTCTGAGCTCCAGAAAAAGGTATGGCTTTGCATCTTGATTCCTGAACCAGACAAGTTAAGTTTCGCATTTACAGATTCGAAGTATTATATTTAAAAAACATTTTAATAAAGTAATGGTGTTAAAGTGGTTGCATGAATCGACTGACTTAATTTCCGGATAGAGATTGCTTTGACATTGTTCCTACTTCCTATGCAGGATAAAACCTTGGAAGAGCAGAATCATATCCTTGCGAAGAAGGTAGAAGTTAACTTCAGTGTTTTTTTGATTCAGTGAACTTGTTTCTGAAATTGTGCCCAATCTAGGTGAGGGAGAGGGTGAAGGAGATTGTGGAGCATGCACAACAAAACAACTTCCAAGATTCTTCCTTCATGCTTCTGCCACAACCAATGCAGTCCTTGAACATCAGGTTTCTCTTCTCTCTCTTTCTCTTTGTTCTGATGTACCAATCACACTGTGTGTTCTAACTTGTAATTTGTAAGTCAAGAAATCTTGTTCTAACATTGTGCAGAGTCACGTCTGGACTAGAAGATGAAGGTCATCCTATTCCTACTCCATCCCATCGCAACTCCAATGTGCTGTTGCCTCCATGGATGATTACTCAAACCAAGTAACATCACCTTCTTTGGTATGCATATACTGATATACTATAACAAGTCATGCATGGGTGCGGCTTGTAGCTCTGTGTAAGACAGTGACGTAATATAGTCTATAGTTATGGAGGATGGAATAAATGAAGTCATACGGCTCCGGTGGGTGTAAATTGATAGTCGTGATTCAGATTTAAATAAATTTTTATAATAAATGATTCATATAAGATGACGCATTTAAAATTTTTTGTTGATTCCTAACATTTAAAAGTTCAATGAACTTTAAATACTACATAATTTAATGAAGTTTACACAAATATTAAATTAATATATTATTATTTTAAAATAAACTCATTTAATAGTATAGTTTATCCTCTCGTCAAGGATCAAAAAGAATCCCTCTGCGTTCGTATCTTCTGTTTGGCATCTCAATCTTTCTTGATTGATTTCCTGATCTTGTTTGTACATCATTCAATGTACTTGTTTTCTTGCTACGAACCTTAAAGACTTTCAGATAGTCAAACAATGTACTGAAATTTCTTGTATTATTTAATACAAATTTTTAATTTATAAATGATTTATTTATCTAAAAATGATTTAAAATACACAAAACAAATTAAACCCATACATAAAAATAAAAACTTCATAACTAATATGTCAATATAACAGAAATCTTACCCTTTTCTAAGTTTTTTTAATATTAAATATTATTTGTCTAAATAAGCTGTAGGCTGTAGCCTGTAATCTTATTATTTACGCCTTCACAGCTCTCTGCTCCGCGTCCTCCACCCAAGGAATCTTGGAGTCACGAGCCATCCAATCTTTTTATCGCAAAATATATTATATAAATCTATTGTGTTTTAGATCTAGGAAGTAGGAATCATTTATTTGTATGGTTTAGATAAAGTTGGTTATATTATTAGCATTAGGGTGTCTATTCGAGTCACTAGATAATACTTTATCCTATAAACGGGTCTCGATAATAACACAAAGACTTGTCCTCGTGTGTTTCATTCATTGTCTCCATCACCATGGCTGCTTTTCTACCCCCTAGGCCTACACAGTCTAACAACAACTCCATCACCCACACCCACACCCACACCCACACCCACAATCAGCAGAAAGGTTCAAATCTGATCCAGAAAAACAGTGAAAGGTACAAAGAAACACTCCCAAAGCTACCAAAAGCAAAGGGATGGATGACCGAACAGCTGGTACAATACCAAGGGGTTTGGCTAACACCTAAAGCGGCACTGAAAGGTTTAATCATGATCCAAGACCACTTCAAACATAGAACGAACGATATTCTATTAGCCAACTTCCCAAAAACAGGAACAACTTGGCTCAAGGGAATTATTTTTGCCACAATCAACCGCACACGCTACAGTTTCTCCGACCACCCTCTGCTCAACACCGGCCCTCACGACTGCTTCACTTTCTTGGATGCTTACGTATACGAGAACGACCGATCTTTTGACGATCTTGACAGGCTTCCTACACCGCGTCTCCTCTCAACTCATATTCCTTTCACTTTGTTACCGATTTCAATGACAGATAACCAAAGGTGCAGGTTCGTTTACATCTGCAGGGACCCCAAAGATGTTCTTGTTTCGAAATGGTTGTTCATGAACAAGCTGAGGCCTAAACAATTGCCGCCCATTGCGCTTGAGGAAGCGTTCGAGTTGTTTTGCCAAGGGATATCCCATTACGGACCGTATTGGGACCATGTTTTAGGGTATTGGAATGCAAGCTTAGAAAACCCAGAAAAGATACTGTTTTTGAAGTACGAAGATTTGAAGAAAGATCCCTTTTCTGTTGTTAAGAGATTGGGTGATTTCACTGGTCACCCTTTTTCAGTTGAGGAAGAGAGTCGAGGTGTGGTTGAAGAAATCGTACATCTGTGTAGTTTTGAGACTTTGAGCAACTTGGAAGTGAACAAGACAAGTGTACAGAAGTTCAGTAGTGATCTTGTGGTAGATAATCGCCATTTTTTCAGAAAGGGAGCAGTAGGAGATGGGGAGAACTACTTAACAGCAGAGATGATTGAACGTTTGAATGCAATCACATCTGAGAAGTTGCATCAGTCTGGGTTGGTATTGGGCTACTAGTTTAGGGTTTCATGGTTTGGTATCTATTGTATTGATGTCAGAATCTAATAATGTTTTACAGATTTGGAACATCACTCGGTCATTTTCTTTCTTGGGTTATAATGTTAGTCATTGTTAGTGAAATGTAATACTATTAATTAATTATTAATTTAATCGTTTAGTTAGTGTTAAGAAGACATGATTTTTATCTTGTAATAAAATTTTAATGATGAAAATAATTATTTTAGAATAGTTTAATGTTCTATATAATTATTTGTGCATCTAATCTCTACATTTGTTTAAAGTTTTATATTTATCCCATTCTGAAACCATATCTCCAGTCTCCACACCAACGCAAAGGATACTGAAGAGATTCGATGACATCCAAATCTTTTAAAACCTTCAAAGTCAACTCATCACATATATAAAATAAGGAAAGACATTATAGGACTGAAATTATAATCGGATTTAGTTTCCTTATACGTGTAAATCATAATCTTTATTGAAATAAAAGAAAAGTATAAATAATACAGATTAAAATTGTTGATTATAAATGTAACAAATTAAATGTGTCCCATCATAATAATGTTGTAAAATTAATTACCAATTAGCCTAATTAGATGAATCATTGAACCATTTTTAATAACCTCTAAGATTCGAATATTAATATTGTGAATGAAACAAATTGAGATAAATTAAAGTGGTTATTCGATATAACCAAAGTTTTCTTCAAGGTATTGTGTCGGAAGGATCATCATCAGACCCTTTATAACGTTGTTCATATAACGAATCAAATGACAACGTTTATGTTTATAAATTGGACGTTTATGGTTACTGAGTTTTATTGATATTTAATGTTTTGAGCTGTCCATTTATTTCTAAACCTTTTTGCTTTTTCCTCTCTTTTTTGGAACTACCTCTTTCCTTTAAACATCCTTTGGCTCAATTGTATGTTACTCTTTCACATCTCTCTTTCTTAATGCTCATACATTTTTTTAATTAATGACTTGTTTTCAGAAGAAAATGCAGAAAACTTCTCTGTTTTTTTCCTTGGCTGATTCAAGGTAGTGTTCTTTTCATCCTGTAGGGCAAACTGTTTGATTAATCTACTAAGAGATTGTTACATTTAGTCCATCTGCATTTGTTAAATCCTTAATCTTTTTTGAAAATTTGCAGAATTTTCATGTGCTGTGTGTTTTATTGTCATCTATGTGCCTTTCTCTTCACTGGGTTGTCAATTTCCTAGTTCATTCCTTTCCAGTGAATACCCAAATTCAGCTACTTTTTCCCTCCATTTTCATTCTCAAATCTTATATGATGTGCTTTTCTTTTTCTTCGTGATTTTTTATTCTTTTTTGTCTTTGATTCTTGAGTAAAGCAACTTAAAGGTGACCTGTTTTTCCCTTTCTAATGATGAATTTGGCCTCTTTTGGTTTAAATGGAGCTAAATAAATCAAACTTTGTTTAGAGACCTTTCCTCACTTCGTGTGCTTCCTATGTCACTTGTAATCTCTTTGCAGTTGGTGTAGTGACCTAACTTGAATATATAAACCACAGACAATGCTCAATTTAACCCCGCGATTATATTCGATTAATGCTACAAGGAACTGAATTCCCTTTTTGTTATGGTCTTGATCACAGTGGATGTATATTGACATTTGATTCATTTTGGCTTCTTGGATTTCAGGCAACTGCGGATATTTAAGTGAACAATTTTGTTTTTGCTATAAATTAGTACCAGAAGAAGTATATTGATTTGGTAAGTTAACAATGGTACATACCTGTCCTGCATTCTTTTACCTTGTTTGGTTATCGGTAAACTCTTTGTAGAACCAATTCATGTTCTTGATTGCTTGGATAGTCATTACAACGGTGGATGATACTCGTTGATGGATTGATGATGAGTTCTTCACGTTGATACACTTTTGGCTCTGAAATCTCTGCAGGGATGAGAACATATAAGGTAAAGACCAATAGAGAAGTTAGCAGCCAAAAGGAATATGGGGGAGGAAAGAACCATGGATTTAACTATTTCACAGCTCGGAAGAATCCGGTACAGGGGACATCATATACTGCAAATCCTAGTAAAGCAGGAACAACAGAAGAAAACATAGTTCATGATATGAGTGAGACCTTTCCTGCATCTGATGCACCGGAGCTGGTTGTATTTATTCAAGAGAGTGATTATCAGTCTATCAAGGATATCTTCATTGACAGTGAAGTTCCTTCACGGAGTCGATTTAAGTATAAGGGTATCCATTCCAAGGATCATACAGATGTGAATAGTGATAGTGAAAACCCCGGAAAATCTCTTAGGATAATGTCCACTATTTCCAATGAGATTGAACAGGATTTTCAGAAATATGTAAAGAAAAGACATGCTCTTGAGGACTTAATGAAGCATGCTGAAGAAGATTCTGACGGAAGAGATGGTCACTTGCATGATAAGTCCAAAAATATGACATTAGGGATGCATCACTTGAAAGAGGTAAGAAGCTACATGCTCTTGTGATTGATATTTCAACCATCTCTTGAAATGATCCTCACATAAAATATTCAGAATTTGATTCCTTGAACACGTGCAGTTCCAAATAGTAGATTCGATTACACTGAAACCAATGGAGCCATCTGAGACTAAAACAACTGATGACATCCACTTAAGTGAAGTCTCTTCGAATGGCGAAGCCGAGAGTGGAAGCACCATTCATCTTTCTGGTTCATCTTTAAATATCATGAGTAGCCTTGAGGAACTTTTACAAGGTTCCGGGTGTCAACAGCCCCATAAAACCGAAGGCTTATCAAGGACCGAAGATAGGATGTCAAGAAGCCTAACAGTTTCAGGCCAAAGCATTGTCAACGAAATTGCTCATGGCGATTGTGATCCGTTTGCCGAATCCTCTTTCAGGACCTATACCATGTTCCGGTAGCGTTTCTCTGCGATCAAGTAGTAGCACTGCCAGCTCTCATTCGTTTGCTTTCCCCATGTAACTTGTTCCCTCTCCATGATTTTTCATTGTGCCTTTTCTCAGTTATCCTGTAAAACAGCATGGTCTCATTGTTTGGTGTTTTATGAAACAGATTGCCATCGGAATGGAACGGCAGCCCAGTAAGAATGGCAGAAGCTGACCCGAGACAGCCTAGGAAGCATCAAAGTTGGAGAACCTGTTTTCTCTGCTGTATGTGACCCTTCCCTTGCTTCTTTTGTACAGCAGTAATTCTAATGTCTTGCCGTCTGATTCCGTTTTGTTGTGTATACTATGTAGGATTTCAAAAACATCGTGCTTTTCAACAATGGTGTGAATGATGCTTTTCAAATGTCATACAAAGTGCTCTTTTACCTTCCAACATTATATTCAGCAAGTTGGGAAGTCTGTTGGGTGTAAAAAACAAATAAGACAAATATTGCCTTTTGTCTCGTTATACTGTCAATGACTGATACAAAAGCTAAAATTTATAGAATTCAGTTCTTTTTTTTTTTTTTTGTCATTTTCATTAGTTTTCCATTTCGCAATCTGCTGTCCCAGATGTGCAATGTTTTGCCAAGTTTTACCTGAGAATCAGTAATGTCATTGTTTTTTGTCAAGGGTTTGACTACCCGGATTCAGTCGTGACGGATATGTAGGTATTAAGAGAATCATACTCCATCATACTCATGTCCAAATGGTATCAGACACCGACACACAAGTACTAGGTAATCAGGTTTTCATCAATGGTGCTCTTGAGTCCAGAGGTTTCTTAAGAAAACCAGCAGCCATGCTCGATTATAACGGAAATGGACAGACAGACTTTCATAGCCAAGGCTGAAAGTCTCTTGCTGCTTACGGCATTACATATGCCATCGTTTGTTGTCTCTGCTTCCTTTCATTTTCATGCCATAACTATGCTTTCCTCTCACATGTCCAGTTAAGACGAGCCAATTCTTGTCGCATTTGATAAGCAAATCAATGCCGGCTCTTCCCTTTCAGACCTTTGCACACACTGGCTTCTCTCACTTGAACAGGAATGGCAACCGAGAAGGGCGGTTTCACGTTTGCACTAATCCGAAACTACATGATCTTTTATCTCATCTGAAACTTTAAACAATATTTTACATTATATATTTTTTTGCAAAATTCAATAAATTCATCTAGGCAGAATGGACCTGACATGAATCTAAATTTTTTAATAAAAAACCTTAAAGCCCGATTTTCAAAAGAAAAAATTGAGCATTTGCTGGTTTCCCACTTGCCTCAGTTGCATATCAGTAATATGAACATGTTGATGTTCAAATTCTTCAAATTTGATGGTAAGAAAAATCAAATCAATTCAAGTTTAGGGTATCTGTAAGAAATTGAATCAGAAGACATGGGGTCAGTAAATTAACAATGATTCATCTAGTGGGGATGCTTACTAATTTATGGTACATCAAAATCAGTGCTACCAAGTTGAGGGCTAAGACCATATAGGCAGGAGTGATTGGGTGAAGGAGAAGGACCACCTCCATGTGCCAAACTTTAGGTCCTAGTTTTCAGTCTCCATCTATGGACACAACATGGTCCATTGCCAGTGAAATCTTTAAATGTTTCTTCCATTTGGCAATCAACTCAATGTTCAATTCACTGCTTACTCAGATATTTCTCCCTCACTACTTCACCAATAATAGCATAACTCAAACAATATCTATCAATAAAAATGGAGCAACTTGGCTCTTTGACCCTGTGAAAAATCAACGATTTCAAAGAGACAGACCCCGGATTCTGACTATTATCAAGTCGAGCCAGGTCAGAACTCGAACGGGAAAATCTCCGCCCTTTTATCACTTGACAGTAGACTTTTGTTGCTCCACGAGGAAGTCTATACCCTGCTGGTTGGGGCATCTGGTTAAAACAAAAATGGCAGGTCGGCAGTGTCAGCTCACATGATTATGAACTATCAAGCCTAAACCGGCCATATTTCCCCATCAGGGAGTTTCATAGCAATGACCAACGTTGTTAATTTGTTGGCCTTTTTCTAATAGTAAATTTAAACAACCCTGAGGTTGATGGTACCTTTAAGTAGTATTATTGTACTACATCAAAGGACAACATATAATGAAAAACTATTCATTTATAGTTAAGAGATCAATTAATTGAGATTTGAGAAAAACAAATATTATAAGTCTAACGTTAGAAATATTAAAGTTAAACTGGTTCAAAAATCGAATCGAGTATGAGAAAGAAAATTTATGTCCAAGGATTTGCTTGATTGAATATGGTCCTTGGAGCATAAACAGGTAGATTGATACTTGAACAAATCTAGTTTGGATTAAGCATGTGTGATTTTCGGCTGTGAAACTTGACAGACCATGAGCAGGCAACATTTGGCCGAACTAGTCTAGAAGGACAGCAGAGGAGCAGGTCCAGGACCAGTGGTGGTCCAGCCTAACTCCTTGTAGCCAAGTTGATGAATGATACCCCTCCCTAAGTTTAGACTTTGTAGCAAAGGAAGGCAATTTCCTTATCAGTATTTTAGCAAAGAGATGGCAGCCCAAAACTCAACCCCTAAGTCTAACATTGCAAAGATGTCAATTTGGGACCACACCAAAAACCCTCACCTAATTTAACACCCCCACTACTTCAACACCTTACCCTAAAGTCCAATGGTTCCAAATCACACATTTAATGTCCGTTCCATCATCCATTCATCGACAGGACCTTGAATTATAATTAAGATGCAATGTGACATTGTGACATGGGAAGGTCACTTTCCCATAATAGTCTCTTCTCAAAAATAAGAAGGGCTTGCAAAAAAATGGTGCGTGGGATCACTCATCACCAAAACTGATTTTCTTGACTCATATCATATGGTTATGGTGGTAGGCGGAGTGAGACTTGAGACCACTTCTCCACATGACCTGGTCCCATCCATCAAACCTTCACCCAATAACCACCCTCATCATGAAAGTATTGAATCACAAAATAACGATCATAATATTACGACTCTAAATTCTTAATCACCGTACCAGGGTGAGGGAAGGAGAAACTGACCCTTTGCTCGGCCAGGGGTCAAGGCGGTCAGCCGACCACTCGTCCCTACGCATTAAGGCTGTTTCCGGTGTCTCATCACCACCAATGGTGGATTCATAATCACGCATGGGACTGGTCACTAACTCTCCCAGGACCCACCAAAAACAACTTCTTCCTAACCCATTCTATCATTCATATGTAAGGACTCTAGGAGTAGTCGTACGCCCTCAACAGTTTCCTATCTTATCCTATCTCTTCCTCTCCATCTAAATATACTTAATAACTAATTAAAACCGAGATTGTTGATGATGTTGATGACTACCACTAGTTCCATGCACAAAGCTACAACTAAAAATATCAATAAAAAATAACACACTCAATTTTTTCACATAATAATCAATCAAATTCAGAAAATAAGTAACATGAAAATTAGCAAGAAAGAATGAAACTGAAGAAACAGTTACATTCATATGTATCTCTGTAAATTACACACCTTGATGATATATTATCACAATTAACAACGAAAAAGGTTTTAATCCTAGAGAGGTTCTTTCTTTGCTTGTACTCTTTCAAATTTGTAGTTAAAACAAATAATTTAAGGGGGAAAGGGAAAGGGAAAAGGGGTCAGAGATAATTTACGGGAGATAGAGGGTAGGATGATCTTCATCGTTCCACTGAGCTTGACTCCAATATGTCTTATCAACGTCGTTAGGAAGATCAAACAAACCTTGATCTCCATTCCCTTGCCAATCCAACGCTCCAAATCCATTCTCCGATCTACTAGCCACATTTGATAACTCGACCTGCACCGTCTGATCAAGCAATCCTCCGGGGATTTCCTCCCCTCCCATACTCATCATCTTTTGCTCCTCCTCCTGCTGCTGCCACTGTCCATCATTTAATACCTTGTCGAAACCGAACGGCATCGTTTCGTTGATTGATGATGTAATCAAGCCCGTGAAACTCTCGATTCCTGAAAATATGCCACAGTCCGATCCTTGTTCCAGCAATTCTGGCTCGAACCCTAAATTATTAGGGCTTCCATAAAACTTCGGTTCGCTCACATTTATCAAGTTAGCATGAGAGGTTACCGCCGACACCGCATCCGCTGTGCCACCGGCATAACTGTTGTTGTTGTTAGTCGCTGCAACGTTAGAATTTGTTGCAGTGAGACTCGAACTCTCGCTGCTAGAATGAGAATTTGCTTTAGCTTGATCGCAGTGTCGTTTCTGATCCGGGATCGGTATAGCTGAAGCGTCCTCCACGTCCGTTTGGGATGAAGGTTTTGTTTTCGTGCGCTTGGCTTTGCGGCACCCACCGCCGACTGGTACGTTACGGAGAATTCCACCTTTTGTCCAGTAACGTCGGCAGCTCTTGCAGAAATGACGTGGTTGAGATAGGTTATAGTTGTTGTAGTAACAGAATTTTGTGTTGAGAGAATCGCAACGTGGACACTTGTGTGCTTGGTGATTGTGTTGAGGTCGTAGCCTTCTATCTCCTCCTTCACCGCCTCCTCCTTTTCCGCTGACTATACCTCCACCTTCTATTGAGTGTATTTCTTGCATTAGTTGTCTCTACAATTCCTTTTCAAATTTTGTTATAAACTGAGAGATAAATCCGTGAGTTGGTACTTGAACACAGATTCCAGGGCAGAGGAAAATAGGAAATAAAACAGAGTCACATGAGTGAAGAGTGCTTTGTTTTGAGAAACAACTGAAGATGGAGATCCTTTAGTAACAAAATTATAGTCCAATGACCAAAGTATCCTTGTACAAAAGTAAAGGGGAAATGACGCGGCTAATCACTCGACTAGACTTATCATTTGATGACAGACGTAGACTATGAAAAATCACAAAACAGTCAACGAGGTAACTCAAAAGTAATTTATTTTTGGGTAAGGTATAAAAATGGTACCTGAAGTTTGTTTTAAAAAATAAAATGATACTCAAACTTTTAAAATAATAATTAAATTGTATATTTTCAAATAGAGATGTTAATCATATTTCCACAAATAAAAATCTTTTTTTATCAAATAAAAAAATTAGATATCAAAATCAGATTAAACTTAACTTATATTTTTTCATATATTAAATCAAAAATTTAGATGATAACAAATCATTTAAATTTTAGATCCAATTAAAGGATCAAAAATCTGTTCCACCCTCCCTCCCTATTCCCTACGCCGTCCAGTACCAAATTGGTGTATGGGAATTGAGATGATACTTTCTAAATCATACATTTTTACCCAAATCGTTAGATTCGAAGCAAACACTTCCAAAATTACCATCCTGATTCCTGAAATGACTGCTTCTCAGTATAAATCCTACCGTTTTGTTTTCTACACAACAACATGTTTGGTAAAAATCACGTTCCAAATGCGTCTTTAGATGAGAAACATCTTTGTACTAAGTACTTACGGTCCTCCATGTTAACAAGGCAGTAGGTCATGAAGAAAATGTGTTTTTTAATAAAATACGCCCTGAAAAAAATACTAGCCTTTTCTCTATTTGATCTTTATGGATCCACAAGTGAAATCTACTTTTAATAAACATACTGAATGAAATACCTAAATTTTTCCCGTAACAAGATTCCAATGACTTGTAGTGTAATTTCATAAAGTGTCACGAGTCCTATCGCAATGTGAGGATCGTGTTTGTCTACGTCTGCCCTCAAATATCTGTGCAATAATAACAACACAATAATTGGTCTTGGTCAGTGGGACAAACACAAAACCCACACACAGCAAACCATTCAATAATCTTGTAGATATATATAGGGATAAAAAAGATCTATTGAACCTTGCAGTTTGATTTTGATATCTATAGAATAAACTCAGAGTATGAAAATGGGTTGGGATGGGAGGGTAGTTACATTCTTTTTTATTAAAATTCGTTAATTTTATTGAACAAAGATATATTAAAAATTATAAGAAAAGTTTACAATCTAATAAATAAAAACACTTCATTCAAATATAGTCTAATAAACAAAACTAGTGTCTCGAGATTATAACAAAAAAAATTTAACTCACCAACTCGAAACAAAAGAAAAATATATCAACAAACAACATAAAAACGTATAATAACAACACGATCACTATCACATATTTACTGTGCGTTGATATAAGTGGAAACCTGATCTCATGCACATGGGGCCGTGTGGTTGAGAGTAGGGCACTGCCGGTATTTTCTCAATTTCAATTTTGAAAGCTTACAAGGAACATTTATTTTACTAGGAAGCATGTCATCTTAGGCAGATCCCATTTAGTTTTGTTATGAATTAATTTTTCCATAGGGGTTAGGAAAATAAGCTTGTCATGGATATGAAGACAAACTTAGGGTACCAATCTAGATATATAACAAATATAAAAATATCTTAAGAATTATGAAGGGGGTTAATTTTATATTTAATAATTATATATAAACTTTACAAGAGTATCTATTTCAATATTTATTTCGTTTAAGAGTTAGAAGTGAACCATATTTTGATATATAGGAATAGGATGCATAAATCTTACTTTAAACAATTTGTAATTTTAAATTTAACCATAAAAAATATAATCGTCTTTTCTGCTTTAAACAAGCTATTATCCATACTTGATCGCCAATTATATCCAAAATCTAGTGATGACGTTGCAATCAAATGCAAAGGTCTTATTGAGTCGATGGTCCAACCCCCTAAATAATTTCAGAAAATGATGTTCCCATATGAATAGGGATCCAATCGAACAATTAGGCAATGTGTATCATCTTTATTAGATAGTAGATACCCTCCTATGTGTCTTAGGTCCCACGACCCTCATCTCAACTACTTTAGTTTTATTACACTTAGATAGGCCTTCGACGAATCCATAACGCCAACTACATAAGGATACGGGTATGTATTAGTACGTTCATCTCGGAACATGGATCAAATCGAATACGGGTGTCCAAGGCATATATTCTGCTTCCTGGATCAAGCTTCTTAAATGAGTTTCATAGACACTGCAGATGTTGAATGCTTGACGATCTAAATAAATAGCAATCAAGACAAGTCATAAGCATATTCTATGAAGGAGATATGATTAAGAAGAGGCAAAAACATGTCAAAAGTATGCATAACGTCTCGGTTCAATATTTGAAGGAAAGGTCAAGACAATGTGGCTAGCATGAAACATAAAATTCGTACCTAAGCTTTGATTGTTGACGTGTATGTTCGGAATAAAGAAACAGTTTCACCGAACCATATGTAAGCTATGCAGAAGCATTCTGATACTTCTAAATTCAGCAACATAAGCATGATTATAATTAGTAAACTGAATTATATGTCTAAACAAGAAAAGAGTTTCCATTTCTGCACAAACTACATGCACCTATAACTATAGAAAACAAGGCTATGGAGAAAGCTCTCACTAAAGAAGAAAGCATTACTGCTATCGCACTCTAATTTAGACCCAAAACTATTGTTACTTAACAGAAACAAAAGCAACCCTTAAGTTCACATAATGTACATATTTAATAATTCAAGCGGACAGTGGCAAAGAACACATAAGACATACAAACGTATGACCTGGTCACAAAGCCAGGAAACAAACCATGTTAGGAACTCCGGAAGTTACATGCATGCCTTGACACAGTTGTTTCCTGCACAAAAGGGAGGTGAAGGACAAAAAGGAAAAGGACTACCTACAATATATTCAAAGTGTTTTTAGGAAGAAACATCACATCCTCTTAGTTGTTGTATTGCAGTGTACAATTTCCGTCGATGGCCTACAGCAAATACACCCATCTCCTTGAGATCATCCAGAGTAAGCAGAGGCAGGGCTTCCTCATCAACCTCGTGCATTTCAAAAATGCTGGCATACCTGCCAAACCCCTGGTCCTCCAACCATCTTTTGACATTAGTTACATCGTTACATGTATTTCCCGTTCGGTCCCATTCGTCACTGGATCTAAGCACATTATCTTCTTGATAACAATCATCAGCATTTCCTTGTTGCCAACTATCATAACTGGGTTCGTCTGCATTGTATTCACAAACATCTTTGCTGGTAGTCGGAGCATCATGATCCGATATGTCCTGAAAATCATTAACCAGGTAATCATCTACACAAGCATTTGATTCGATTCCCATAAACTCTTTCTCCTCACCACACTCCTGATGCTCACTACTAAATTCAGGGGCCACTTTGGAACTCTGAGTCCAAGCACTGCGAAGAAATGCACAATTATTGCCTTCCTGGCTCCGCCCTCGCCGTTTCATGACCCTACTCTTCCTGGTGATGGTACCAAAACTTATAGTAGCCTTCATCATGTCAATTTCATCAGCAGTCACCAAATCAAAACCCAATTTTGACGAATTGGGATTCTTATTCTCTCTGTTCTGCTGCAAGTCGGCAGATATCCGCGGGGAAATACCGGGGTCGGAATTCAGGAAATACCGGGGAAATACCGCAAGTTCATGTTCATGAGAGTTGGGAAAATCAGGTTTCCATCTTTTTTGAACCAAATTTTCCCTAGTGTTCTGAGAAAACCCACATGCAAAAGCAGCAGATACATCTCCTATTTCCCCCAACCTAACATTAGGCCGCCTTTGTCTTTTGGAATTCATGCTTAAAACCAACATTTTTACACCAAACCCTAATTTCTAATCAAACCCTGTCAGCGCAAAATCAAAGCTCAAAATCAGCCCAAAAAATTAGAAACAAAATTTGCAGCTAACAAGAACAACCCAAATTCAAATGTCACCTAAACAACCATTAATTACCATACAATTATGTAAAAACTATCATTACAACTACCATAGTTTACAGCATATTCAGTAGATTAAAAAGTGAAGTGCACCTGGTAAAGAAGTAACTGTGGCTGAAGAGTTTGAACTTTTGCATGTTACCAAGACTGGAACAATTGCTGGATTGCTGACTTAAAACAGAAACTATATTGATTTGTTCATATATTAAGTAAAGAAAAGTGAAAGTGCTAGTTTTGGTTTCTTTTTATGAACAAGCAAAGCAAAGCAGAGCCGAACTGCCGAAGAGCAAAACTTGAAGAAAGAAAAAGGATAAAAAATAAAAAACCGGAGTTTTTGGTGGGTTAAACTTTTAGATTTCCATACATAGATAAGGACAAGAGGGCATGCATTAAGGGGAAGTCAAATTAAAGAATTATCCTTTTTTCTCAAACAAACAAAGGATAAGGCAAGAAAAGCAGACATCTTTTTGATGTTCCATGGACATTGATTTATGGAGTAGTAATTTTTGTACTGCTGAGGTGCTTGTCTTTATCTCTTACACGTGGTCTATGTATCCCCACATGGCATTAGATATGTGGATGAGAAAGAGTGAGAGCATCTCAAGTTTTGAAAATCATGAACATGTTGTGTTTTTTTAATTGTTGGAAACAGTGGGCTGGAAATAAAAATGATTTCAACATTTGGTGACTAAAGAAGTTTAGGAAGACTCTTGAAAAAACTAGGTTCTTGGATACTGGATAGCATAGGACGAATCTAATCCAAGGATGCTGACTGCTGGGTAGGTGAGGATAGACATGGGCGTTGAGCCCAAGGTTTTGAGAGTGGAAGACTCAAGGAAGCTGTACACTTGTTCGATGAAGTTGTTGAATAAAAATATTAAAATATAAGTAAAAATGAAAAAAGTAAGATATTTGATAATTTTTTTTAAAAAGCTGAATAAAAAAAATAATATTTAACCAAAGTTTAGTTCATTTAATAAACAATTATTTAGAAAAAGTACTCAAGGGAGTTGTCGTGGGTGGGGAGGGAGATGCCGGAGTTGTCGACGCCATTGTGAATTTTTTTAAGTTTAGATTAAAATGTAAACAATTAGAATTATATGGATTAATTTAAAATTTTAAAAATGGACGCAAATTTGATGTAATCTCACAATTATATTACATCCTGAAATATTTTCTTGTAGTATCACAAGGTAACGTGGATACCTCAAACACAGCCTCAACAGAATTTTCTGCAATTTTTTTCTAAGCAAGGAGAAAGATGGAGAGAATTTAAGATTGAGCATTGGGCTTGGGCCGTAATGGATTTATGGAACAAGGCTCGCACCTTCGCTGAGGAAGCAGCCGAACGCTACGAAGGAAGCCGCTCGCCGCTCGTCGGAAATTTCTATAGGCCACGAAGCTTGGGGATGTAGTAACGGAGGCTATGAAACGGTCCAAGGAGATCGCGGCTGAGGCGTCCAAACGGGCCGAAGAAATCAGAGCCGAAGCCGCGAAGCAAGCCGAAATCATCAAGTCGTCTCTCGCCGATGGGGTCGCGCCGTCAGAAAAAACCGGAGGGGATGGTGGAAAGAGAGAAGGAATGTGAAAGTTTTGGAATTACTGAAGAGTTGAGGGATTTTGTAAAGGGGATTACAATGAGCACCTTTCAAGTTTCAAGATTTTCCTTTACCTGGTAAATGAATGCTTTGTTTTGGATGCTGAGAAAATGTAGGCGGTGGACAAAACTTGAGACTCTGATTGATCTGACAATTTAATAACTGAGAAAGAATTTCGAACTTTTCATTATATCATATGCAATGGTAACATCTTCAGGCTTAATTCTAATGTTGTGTCTTTGGAATTAGGTAGTTCAAATAGAGTTTTGAAATTTGAAAAAGAAAAAAGTTGGACCTTTTTCTTTAACCTGCTGATAACCTTGAGCTGATTTCATGAATATTTTCTGTTGGCAGATGATTCCCCAATGTCTGATGTTCCCACAGTCTCAAATGTAAGGCAGGATCTTACAGAGTGGCAAGAAAAACATGCTAAGCTTGTACTTTCATCCGTTAAGGTAAATACATGTTTATGGCATGCTTAATTCCTTAGACATTTTTAATCTTTTTTGAATAAACCGGTTCTCCTATTCCTATATATAGTAAGTTTGTAAATTCATTTCAAGGTTTTAGAGATCGTAAATTGTAATTCGAATGATTAGAATATTAACCATATGCAAATGACATTGAAAATGCTATATTCAAGAACTACATAAACTACATATCATATACCTCCATTACTTTTCTTCCGCTCATTCGTGTTTTTTCTATTTAGTTATATGTGATCTGTTTGAACCAGAAAACTTTCCAAAATGCCCCGTACTTATTTTCCAATTTTATGAAATATTGTAATAGAAAAATGGTAGTTACAGAATTCTGGAATCGTCGAGAAAAGAGTCTGCTAGGCATTGAAAGATACAGTCCAAGAATAAGAATAAAAAATCCAGTCCTCCTGCATCTAGTTAAAATGCAAAATTCCCCTGTTATTTTTCAATGATCCATATTTACTGTGGTTTGGATTGTTGAACTTGATTAAGGCAAGATTATGGTCTTCTATCTCCATCTTTGTTGGATATTTGGCTTTTTGTCAGGATTGGAACATTTAATGATCACTGAATTTTATGCATCATTATGCGATGCTCTCTTTTTATGTTGATTTTTTAACAGAATTTCTTTTCTGAATCCTTTATAGGCAAAATGACCAGTTTAAAGTGTTTATTTCGTATAAACTATGAAGTTAAACTTTGTACTGTTAGCTTGGTAAGCATACTCACACATGCACGAGCATATTCATATAAATTGATTGTTGCAGTAACTTGGTATCACATTTCTTAAGAATATGTTTTTATTTTTTTCACATTATATTCCAGGAAATATCAAAGTTAAGATTCGAGTTGTGCCCGCGTGTTATGAGAGAGAGGAAATTCTGGAGGATATACTTTATGCTGGTAAACAGTCATGTTGCACCGTAAGTAATCCGTCTTTGGATGTTAAGCCTCCATTTTGTCTTTTATTGAATTTACGCTATTTGTAACAAGTTTGTTTAAAATGATCTTCACCTAAATATATGTAACTTTGATTATGATTGCTTCCGTGCACTTCTCTTTTAATTGATGTATTTTAAGAATTCATAAAATTTCTAACCAAAAGTAAAAGTTTCACCAGATTTATGATTCCGGCAAATAATAGTTTGGCCTTCAGAATGCAGTTATTTAATTGTACTATTGATTTCTTTTCAATTGACTCTTGAAATTCATCAAAACACATGTTTTCTAGAATTAATTCTTTTTGTCATTGTACATGTCTTACATTTTACAGATTTCCCTTATTGTAATGTGCATTTGCTTATGTTTCAGTCCACACTATCCTATTACAGTAAAATCTACTAACATATGCTTCCATATAGGTATGAAAAGCGGTATATGGAAGAGGTTGAACGAAATGCGACAGAGAAAGTCTGGATAAAAAAGTGAAGGAATCTTCAAACATTGAAATGACATCTCAACCACAGGCAAAGGGAACCAAACTGCACAATAAAACTCCGACCTTATTTACCGAGCAGGACCTGGATGTATTTCTTTTGGGTGGTGAAAGTGATGAAGGCCCTGGTATGAACAATACTTGCTTTGTTCCTTCTTTTTCTTCTTGAAACATTAAGTTGGTTTGTCAGTTGTCCTGATTCAGTTGAAATAGATTATGTTTTTTTCCTGGATTAGAGTCTGCATCACCGTATTTACTTTTTATTTTTTACTGCCAAGATTGCTGATATACCTATAAATCACTGACCTTTTTTTTACTTGACTTGCTGTTCATAAAATGTGCTAATCATCTGTTTGGCCCTTCAGAAGACGAAATTGAGGGTTTCGATGATGATTTTGGTAAAATGGCTGACAGTTTGGTAAGCACAGTTCTGTTTATGAATTTGATCTGTTTGTTTCATATCTCTTTCTGATTGCTTGTGGGTAGATTGGACTTGCTAAAAGTGAAAGTTATTCGGTATATGTTACTTCATATCCAATGCAATTTGATTTCTGCATTTTCACTGCTTCTTGATTTTCTGTCTTTCTCTGTTTCCACTTCAAACTGAATCATTTTACCCGAATTTATGATTTTAGTCTGATCACGCATTTGACGGTTTATGAGTGTAATCTTGTATGCATAGCGCAGTACATCTTTGGCTTCCTTGCTTTACGGTTTGGTTTGAACTAATTCCAATTTTGATTTGTCAGTATGCTCAAAGCTCCTGCAAACTCTTCATATGATTTTTTTTTCAATCTTTCAAATGAATGCTTGTACATATTCGTCATCGTTAACTAATCCCGAGTTTGATGTGTCCATCTGCTCAAAACTCCTACTTACCCTCCATATGAGTGATTTCAATGATTTCATTTACATTTGTTTTAAAACTAGGTAGACCTGGAACATGGTGGATGAGGGTGAATCATTGTCATTATATCTGAAAGAAGATGTCTGGATGTTGCCACATGCCAATGACTAACATTGAGGGAGTGTCAGGTGATTCCTACATCCTAATAAACCATTGTTGTTTCTTTTTTGCTTATTCTCGTTTTCTAGGTAACTCTTTCTGTTGGTCTTATATTTTTATATTATATATTGGATAGGTTAACAATTCATATTCTATAGATTTTGACACGTTCATCTATTTTCTAATGGTATCCTTGTATTTAAGATATTTTTATTGATGGAGAGTTGATACTTGGTGTTCTATAAATTTTTGTCCCGTTGAGTATGAACTCAATCTAGTGATGTGAATTCTATGTAAGCAATGACGTTGTAGGGTCAGAAGTAGATCCATTGGATCGTTTTTGCAATCCGCTGATGCCTGATGCCTGATGCCATTCCATCCAATTGTTTCTGGATCACCATCCTACTGTCCTGAAGCGCATTCCTTTTGTGTGGGGTGCCACTGACACCTGATCAAGTTCGACACCTGTCAGTTCCGAGGGAGTGACAAACGAACGACGTCATAACGGCGCAACCGACACTCTCACGGCACATGACTGTCGACAAAATGGTTGGTGGACGGATGCTGTCACACTTTAAAATACCTGGCATTTACAATGGATTTTTATAAACGAATTTCAGATTGCCTCGCTTCTAATTTCTATAATTTTTTAATAGATTGATAGAGTATGTTAGTTACGTAATAGTATTTATATATATTTTACAAAATACATATAAATACTCAAATTCAAATATTTTAAAATAAATATTATGTTTTTTATTAGTTAAATCTGAATTTATATAAAACTTTGTTTACATTTAATTATAATATCCCAACACAAGAAGTAGTATTCTTTTTTTTAAAAAAAAAGAAAGGGTCTCATTAAAAAAACCCTCTAATGTTAACATTAGAAAATCTAATGTCAACTCTTAAGGGGAAAAGGAGTACCCAATTCGATCATCCATTAATTGCATCATCAATTACAATATATTCAATATCACACGGATAATCAGAATAGAAAGAAAAACAAGAATGATCATTAAATACCTTATGTGCTAATTCATGTGTTGCCATATTTGCATATCTCGAAATAAACTTCACACTCAGATGATTATGTTGCCGAATAAGATCTCTTGCTCCCATATTCTTACTTTCTGAAATTTGTGTTCTTGGTGTAGCAGCATCACCAAGATTCCTTTGGATCGAAAATGACGCTTTGAAACCTACCGTCGGCGTTACTTCCTTAGACGGAAAAGCAGAGTCAGGTGAGACAGTAAACTGCGTTGACTCGTCTGTATTGGTTACCAAATTGTGCTGCTAATAGTACTAAGCCAGGGTAAGCTACTAATAAGGCATAAGCTGTAACGACTCTGTAGAGTCATAAAGAATTACGAGAGCTATAAAACGATTACATCGAGTAGGAAACCTATTGAAGTCAAAAAAATTTAAACTAAGAACTTAAGGATTTCATGTCAATTAATCTAAAAATAATATTTAAATAAATCAAAATAAGAGTAATCAAAAGATAAATCCCATAACTATAACAAAAAAATTTATAACATAACACAATCAAATCGAATTTTATTTAGGAGTATTCATAGTTTAAATACTCAACCTAAAATTAAAAATCAACCTTTTAATTGTTAAATTATTTAAAATTTAAAAATTATTTATATAAATAAAATTTATAAAATTATACATCACCTTAAAATAAGTGAAGTGTTTTTTTAAATCAAATCATTTAATTTTTATATGTTGAATTTTACCCCTAACCGGCCAAAGCAAGGCAACCCAAAGACTGAGAGCGTTATATTTCCTGTTTAGGGAATAAAAAATATTTTATTTTCTCCCATTGATTGAGCTTACCTTTGAAGGCAGGCACGGGTTTCAACGGCCACTCCTAGTCCTCCTCGCTGGGAAACGGATTAGATCGGTTAAAGACAGAGCATTTGGTTTACAAAATATATATTTTAGATCGGAAATTGTTAATTCATTTGTGATTGGGGAGGAAATAGGATCTCATTGATAATCGGATCTCGAAGATTCTGTTAGGTTTTATTTTTGAAAAGAAGAAGAAGCGAAATCCAATTTTGGTTGAATTTTCCGAGAATAAACCTACATTGGTCGAATGTGAAATGAAATAAAGCGGTGTTGATTTCAACGGGGGTGGGGAATGTGGAGGAGGGTGGAGATTGAGGCTATTTCTGGAAATGTGCGGCGTTGAAGGGAAAGGGAGGAAGGGAGGGATGGGGATGATGAAAGGCGGAGGGGAGAGAGTGGGGAAGCTCAAGAGCTCGAGAATGAAGCTGTGGATGATACGCGCCACCACATCGGTATTGCTTTGGACTTGCATCGTACAATTAACGGCCGTAGGGGAGACGTGGGGACCACGCGTCCTTAAAGGTTGGCCTTCCTGTTTCACTCACCAGGATTCATCCTTCTCCGTCATGGAAGACACAGTCCCCTCCGTTCCCGCTCGTGTACTTCCTCCCAAAAGTAAGTCTCCCTGCTCTCAATCTTTCTTTATGTAAAAAAAATCTTAATTTTGGGAAGTGGAATCTAGGAAAAGCTGTTAATTACTTAATTTGGTCCAAATTCTTATTTGTGGAGAAGAAAGCAATAAAAAAATGTCAGATTTTCGTGGGAATTTTGCTTGAGTGCATTTCTTTTGATATAATGATGCGGATTGAATTTATATAAATTTGATGCTCCCAAGTGATCATACATCATATGTGTCAGTTTTATCAAAATTTTCCCTAGTCTTCTTGAGTATCTTTTGTTTTTATTTTCAATTAATTAAAGTTTTAGGAATTATTTGTACTTCTGTGTGTATGTTTTTTTGTTTTGTTTTTGTTATGGAAAATTGGATTTGAATTTGATATGGTTTATTGTTTGTTGACATTAGGAGTATATAAAAACAATGGTTACTTGATGGTTTCATGTAATGGAGGTCTCAATCAAATGCGAGCAGCAGTGAGTGCTCTATCAAATCGCACTATATTTATTCATTAAAATTCTTTCTAGATTATGTGATATGGTTACCATTGCATGAGTTGTTTAATCCATGAGGAAACTGATGCTTTGTTCTTTTATTTTTGGGTTTGCTTGACAGATTTGTGATATGGTTACCATTGCAAGATATTTGAATGTCACGCTTATAGTTCCGGAGCTGGATAAAACATCCTTCTGGGCTGATCCCAGGTGTGCTAACTAAACTTTGCTTTACATTTATAAATGTGGAAAGGGTGGTCCAGAATATAGTCCTGATGAACAAGGATTCTTTTTCTCTTACATATCTCTAAATATATTTTTTATTGAATTGGTAGTGAATTTCAAGATATATTTGATGTGGATCATTTTATTACATCATTGAGAGATGAGGTTCGAATATTGAAGGAGCTGCCTCCTAGGCTTAAGCTTAGAGTCAAAAAGGGGATGGTGTATTCCATGCCACCAATCAGCTGGTCTGATATATCCTACTACTGTAACCAGGTGAATTCTCTCTCGTTATGAAGTCTATTTTGCATGTAGAGCTTTTTAGAATTTAGTGTAATGTAACTCGTTTCTTTATTCTATTTTTAAGAATGTTATACACTTTCCTCATTCTTTTCCTTCCTCCAAAAAGAGTCCTCTTAATGAAGCATGTTGTTCTCTATTACCTGCAGATTCTTCCTCTGATACAGAAGTATAAAGTTGTACATTTGAATAGAACTGATACTCGACTTGCCAACAATGGGCAGCCTTTAGATATTCAGAAGCTGCGATGTCGTGTAAATTTTAGTGGTTTGAGATTCACTTCTCAGATAGAGGACTTGGGCAAACGAGTTATTAAGCTTCTGAGGCAAAACGGTCCTTTTATAGTACTTCATCTGAGATATGAAATGGATATGTTGGCATTTTCCGGATGTACCCAAGGTTGCAACAATGAAGAGGTGGAGGAGTTGACAAGAATGAGGTGAGGTTTACATGAATATTTAACAATTAAATGACTGGCAGGCCTAAATTTTAAGGTTTAATCTCAGTCTCTAAAACTTATTTTGGCAGATATGCTTATCCCTGGTGGAAAGAAAAAATAATAAGTTCTGACTTGAAAAGGAAAGATGGCTTGTGCCCCTTGACGCCTGAGGAAACTGCCCTCATATTGAGGGCGCTGGAGATTGATAATAGTTATCAAATCTATATTGCAGCTGGTGAAATATATGGTGGAACTCGTAGAATGGCAAGTCTTGCTGCTGCTTATCCCAGATTGGTAGGTCAAAGATCTGGGAATGAAATGTAATAATCTTTGGAATTCTGTTCTGATGTATCAATAATTGGCCTTTTGTTTGTTAAAACAGGTTAGAAAGGAGACTCTATTGGAGCCATCAGACCTTGGGTTTTTTCAAAACCATTCGTCCCAGATGGCGGCATTAGATTATCTTGTTTCATTAGAGAGTGATATTTTTGTTCCTACATATGATGGAAACATGGCAAAAGTTGTTGAAGGTCATCGCAGGTACTGTTCTACTGATAAATTTTCAATTTGCTCAGGTCAGGTGAGATGAATAGTTTAGGAAGTTGAACTTCACTCACATTCTATCATCTCCATTTTTATATCTATCATTAAGAGGACAATAGTTTGTCAAGTTTGGGCCACTACAATTGCTAAACTTTTTATTTCTTTATCCGCCTATCTAATTTCAATGGTTGCAACATTGAGCCAAGGAATATTACAACTACAATCTTTCAAAAATGCATTTCATAATGTTTTGACGATTTTCTAGCACTTTTGATCGTTTTTTCATCGTTAAAGCTATTTGACATAAATGTAACTATTGTTTTTTAAACGCTCATTCAGATTTCTGGGGTACAAGCAGACAATTTTATTAGACAGAAGTCTTTTGGTTGATCTGATAGACCAGTACAATGGTGGATCCCTAAGTTGGGATGAGTTCTCAAATGCTGTGAAAGAATCTCATGCAAGTCGCAAGGGGCAACCAACATCAAGATTGGTGATTCCTGACAGACCTAAAGAAGAGGATTACTTCTATGCAAACCCAGAAGAATGCTTGCAACCATCACATGGTCAACTGGGTAGCACGTGATCCTTTTTGTCTGGGAATTGTGATGATTATCAGTGCTTTTTTCTAGCGTGCTAGGGCATCATACTTAAAACCTAAAGGTAGTTTCTTTTCTTGACTGCAATGAAGGTTTTTCTTCTTAGGATTCAGTTCCATAGATCATTGGAGACATAGAACTTGAAGAAAGCCTGAGAGGGTCTGGTGAAGTAACCAGTGGACACACATTTTAATATATGCAAATAACGAGAATCGTGTATGGAAGAGCTGCCCTGCGGTTAGGTTAGGTTAATATCAGATCAAAACTTGCTGTACACGACGGTTGCAAGTATAAATTTGGGATTATCAAGACTGGATTGGAAGGTTAATCCCTTACCCTTTCATCTTTTGCATTTTTTTAGATTGCTTTACAATCTAATTAGTATTCAAACACATACGTTCTTGAAATCATAATGTCACAACCTACAGACACCATTGTTCTTGTTTCTATCTAGTATGGCCTCATCAATGCAAGGTATGGTTAAAAGCATTTAATATCAATTTTCCTACCCTTTTTAGCCTGCAATCGACATTTTGTGTGAGTGACTTGGTTTTGCCTTTCGTTTGGTAAAAGTATGGTACTCTTTCTTATCAATGATGCTATTTGTCCATTACTGAGGTTGTTGGACTTTAAGACGGTCAAAATCTGACATCAGAAAGTGACACCCTAACCAATCAATCCCGTTAAACATGTCCCTTTGCGATTTGGTTACTATTACTCTGAAATCATAAACACGAGTAGGATCCTTGTGTATTAAACATGTGTTAACGGCTCTAAAATGTAAACATCATGGTGAATGTTTTGTTTCATCAAGTTTAAACTAATGTAACAGGGGAATTCATCTGTTCGTCTGGTTTAATGCAATAAAAGCATACTAATTCATCTTTTATTTTGGTTTAATGCATTAAAATATAGTTTTACGAAGCAAGAATAAGAAAATATTTTCAGAGGAAAAATATTCAATACACACGTCTAAAAGAAACCAGACCTAAAAATGGACATTCTCTCTGACAATTGTTAATTTTGATATAGTTTTTGGGTCTGTGAAATGCAAAATCCGGTTTGGAAAATCTGTATCTTCGTATTGTGTATTTGTGTTTGTGTTGGACTTACTAGGAAAGAAACCCATTTGAACCCTTCTGGTAAAGTCAAGGGTCCTACTCATTAACAGGACAAGAACCCTTCTCGCTTAACTTGCTATGTAGACAAAGTAAGATCTCAGCAAACAACTTATAATCGGCACTACGCGGGACGATGCCAGAGTTTGAACTCAAACCAGACTGTGTTTGGGTTCTTGTTTGAGTCATAAGGCAGCAATGATGAACTTTTGGTAGCATGTCTTTCGACTGGAATTGCTCCAGAATTGATTAATCCCGAATCCTTGCCATCCTTCACATCACCTATAACTACAATCGGTGAACAAAATCCAATGGTAATTGGTAAGTGACGGGAAAACACATGGTATGCAATAAAACAACCCACTCTACGTTTCTACTTTATATAAATGCTTCCGAACTAGGTGTTCTTTGACATGATGACACACAACAAATTAGCTTACAATAACGAATCACATTTATTATGCAGAGAAATAACCAACAACTCGATGAGAGCAGAACCGGCTTTTGAATGGACCACTGGACCAGGTAACATAATAAACAATATATCCCCTTTGGATTTGCAGGTAATATACGGCTAGGTGGTGATGACCTAGCCCGACCCTTTTCAAACATAATGGAGCGAACAACATTCTTTACGAAAGCATAAAAACACTATCGGCAACAATTTGGCATCAAAGTAGACTTATGTTGCAGTTTAATATCTTCTCTATGGCTGCATCCTGCATACCGAGCATGGAAAAGAGTGGACACAAGATTTTGAGTGCTGGAAACCGCATTGCTGCCAAGATGGTATGGGTGGCAATCTCTTTGAACACATCAACTCCTGCAGACACAAAGCATGATACATTTTGATAAACCAAAAAACAGCTAAGACATGATAAACATGATTTTGTAAGGGAAATGCAAAATAAGATATCCATCTTTCCTGCAAAATGTTGAAGACTTGGCAGAAATGCAACTACAGGCACATACACACTCCTTTCACCATTACATTTTTACACTTGATTCTTGTTGAGGTGCTATCATTTTGCCATAATGTTCTTTCACGGGTAGAAAACAAAACCTTTTTTAGCCTACCACTTAATAATTCAAGCTCTTTGGCATTTCAGCACAGAAAAAAAAGCCAAACACGAAAATAACATGGTTCTGGAACAGGAATTCTAGATGATAATAGATATCTAAGGTCACCAGATTTCAGCATTGCATTTAACACATTAGGGCTTCACTTGAACCAACTTAAAAATGTTTTTGCAGTGATTCATTTGATCCATCATGAAACACTGCAGTGACCTTACCTTTCCCACGACTTCCATCACCAGATTCAGCCACACCAGAAGAGAAACTTAATGATCTATTTTGCAGTGAACGCCAGTTTTCATGAAGAACTTGTATCCGGCTGCGACAAATGTTCTTGCAACTGATTCAGTTGAATTACCCAGGTATATGGATTTAAACTTCATCAACTCTCAACTAGAAAAAAAAAAAAAACTTCTTTAAAATTTAAGATATTCAAATCAATTTATTTGAACAACTCATATAAATTTCGAATTCAAATAGAATTTGATTTTATTATGTCAAAATATTGAATTTTATTATTTTATGATTTTGTTCATAATTTTCTTTTTCTTCGATTCTTCCCTTTTAAATCCATTTTGACCGAATTTGATTTGAACCAGATTTTCTAAATTATTTTAAGATGCTTAGCTTTAATTCATATTTTTTTAAATACTTTTTTGATAATTTAGTTTATCAATACACAATAGCTCTTAGTTAGCCAAATGGTCGGACCAGATTAAATCGGAGTAACTAAAAAAATAGTAAAAGAAAGGAGGACCAGAAAGAAATTTCACTTCCAAAATAACAGCGTGAGCGAGTGGCGCCAGATTTTGCTGTGTGCAGTCGCATTAAAGTGACGATAGCCAATCCCAGCGTAAACAGCGGAGTGGAAGAATGAATAGTGGAGTGTCAAACTCAGATCTAAATTCTAATACAGTCTCATGAATGCTTCAAGGGATGGAGAAAAAAAAAAACAAATACTATAAAAATGATAGCTTGAAGATCTAAAAGGGAAGTTCCTGTTGGAGTTGAAGGGAGAAAAGATAAACAATGGGGTGTTCGTTTTCAGGGTTGAATGCATTATACGACGCCGTAAATGGTGGAGGGGACGTTTGGATCAACGACAACCGGTTCAGGATCGTGAGGAAGCTGGGTGAAGGTGGGTTTGCCTATGTTTATTTGGTGAAGGAAGTCGTATCCGATTCCTCTTCAGCTTCAGATACTGGATTAGCCAAAAAAGTCAAGGACCCTTCTCATCTTTCTGGTTCGTTCCCCTTCAAAAAAATCTATCTTTTTTAGGGTTTTACGATTTGGGTATTTCTCCATCTGAATGCTTTTTCAATGATCTGGTTTTGCTGTATTGTGCATTTGTTGTTGTTTTAGTCCTTTGGTTCATGATTTCAAGTTATGTTATATATATATATATAACTTTTGTTTGGAGAATTTTAAGTGATTTCTTTTTGTTGTAATCTAATTGTGTTTATGTGTGCGATATCTTGTTTTTGGTAATATGTTGTGATTGAATGTATGGATTATCTAGATTCTGATATCTTGTCTATGGAAAATTGAAGCAGACTATGGTATTTCCTATGAAAATGTGTGGTAGGTTGTTTGGGGTTATCTTGGTCAGCTTATTGATTAGATATGGATCTGAAATTGTGCTCTTTCTTCTTCTTCTTCTTCTTCTTTGCCACTATAGTAATATGATTATCTCATAAAATCGAAGTGTATAGGTATGTGAGTGGACCTTTATGTGATTATCAAACTCTTGTTGCAATTAGAGAACTGTGGATCAGTTTAATCTTATGATCTCAATTCTGTTCATAATTTATATGGAGTTGTTGTGTCTTTGATTTATGATGGTTTGACTTCTCGTCCACCAGGTTCCAATATATGCATTTTTTGTCTGAATTACATCTGAATTTGGGTTGCATTTGCAGATGATGGAACTTATGCAATGAAGAAAGTTATCATTCAGAATAATGAGCAGTTGGAATTGGTTCGCGAGGAGATACGTGTTTCATCCTTGTTTAATCACCCTAATCTGCTTCCGCTTCTTGATCATGCTATCATTTCTGTCAAGGTAATTCTTTGAATCTCTTTTTCAAGTTAACCTTAATACTTTTGCACGCCTGCCTAGTGTTTTTTGAGTTTATCAACTCATTTACCCATAAGATTGTTGTAAAACATAGAATGTAAGCTATTTTAAGATGCCCCCATGTTTCACTTATTTCTTATTTGTTCTTCCTCGTATTTCAAAATTCTTTTCATGCAATTATATTTGGCTAATGCAATTTGATGTCTTTGGTTAGCCTACACAAGAAGGATCATGGAATCATGAAGCATATTTACTATTTCCTGTTCATTTGGATGGAACTTTACTGGACAATTCCACTGCCCTGAAAGCTAGAAAGGAGTTCTTTTCTACTGCAGATGTTCTTCAAATATTCCGGCAGGTGAGTAAAACGATCTTACTGATTGAATATTTCTCAATCATAACTATGTGAAACATGTAATCAATGTATCTCAAGGGCTTCTTTATTTTTTGGAATCTATTTCTCCATTTTAATATTTTAGAATTCCTCTTTTTTTGCATTTTTTGTATTTATTGTTGTTATAACTGATTAGAAAGAGTCGTAAGCATGTTAACTGGACCAAATTATTTCCACAGTTGTGTGCAGGCCTCAAACATATGCATAGTCTTGATCCTCCGTATGCACATAATGATGTTAAGCCAGGAAATGTTCTTTTAACCCATAGAAAAGGGCGATCACCTCTTGCTATATTGATGGATTTTGGGAGTGCTCGTCCTGCAAGGAAACAAATTCGCTCTCGTTCAGAGGCTCTCCAGCTTCAGGTGCTGATTTATTCTTTATTTTTCAACGCTTAATAGTCTTTTATATTGCACTTCCTTATCACTTATATTAGCACTACCTTTCATGCTTAATTTTGCATGCAATATTTCAAGACACGTTTCTGTCTGTCAGCTTAGTTCATTTTCTATTATCCTTATGTCGAATTTGGGTTTCATTGTAGGAATGGGCATCTGAACACTGTTCAGCACCTTTCCGAGCTCCTGAGTTGTGGGACTGCCCAAGCGAAGCAAATATTGATGAGAGAAACGATATTTGGTCATTGGGATGCACTTTATACGCAATAATGTAAGAACTAACATTTATACATGTACTTAATACAGTTTTTGCTTTCATTTTATAAACTGTTCTGTTTTCTTTGAACTGATGCTTATGTCATTTTTTGTAGGTATGGGGTATCTCCATTCGAGTATGCACTTGGAGAAGCTGGAGGAAGCCTGCAATTGGCCATTATAAATGCTCAGGTTAGGTGGCCAGCTGGACCTAAACCACCATATCCGGAAGCTCTCCATCAGTTTGTGACATGGATGCTTCAGCCCCAGTCAGTTCGTCCTCAGATAGATGATATCATAATTCATGTTGACAAGTTGATCTCAAAGTTTTCGGAGTGATATCACATGGGTGTGTGAGGTAAGGGCATTCAAGCATTGATGTATACAAACTAATCCCATTTCTCGTCTTTTAAATACTTACAGAAGTGAAAACGTCTATCAAAGCCATGTTGTGTGGAGTTAGCTGTCTCAGTAGTGTCGTAGCTGTTGAACTTCCAGAGTTGTACATTCATGATTCGATTTTATAGAAAACCTCAATAATTTGTGTTATCCATCTAGTTTATGTTCCAAGCTTTCTGTTGTCGAGAGCAAGTTTGAATTATATCCGAGGGGGATTCGAGAGCGCAAGCGTTGAGTATAATTATGTATCTGATAGCCGATAGGGTCATACATGGGAAAAAGTGGGAGACAGACCGGTGAAAACCTTCACACCCTTCATTGACCGGTAAAAATATATATATATATATATATTTAAAATTATCTTTGAAAATTAATTATTGAGGGATGGATTTGGATATTCACTTATTTGGCAACTTGATATTTATATCTATCCTAATTCTGATTTTATTAAAAAATAAATTTGTATTATTTTTAAATAATATGTATTTTTTTAAAAAAAATATCTCTGAAAATTGATTATTGAGGGATTGATTTGAATATTTACTTATTTGTCAACTCGATATTTATAAGGTTGGTGCACATTTTTAGCCATATGTTGACTTAAGAGTCCATATATTGAGCCATATGTTGGGTTGGCCATAAAACAGCCCCAACTCCCCGTTACCATCCCTAATTGCATAGCTAACGTACCAAACATTTATTATCTACACCAATTACCATTTGTTTGATAAAAGTTTGGTGTAGAAATAGCTACGGATCGGGTCGAATCAGATACGTTTGCTCCACCACTTGTCTCATTCTGGAGGTTAGATATATCCATGTCAGCACCAAGTATTTTTTTATGTTTGCCGGTCAGGACAAGTGCGTGGAAAAGAAGATGAGCAAGTCACGGTGAGAGCTTGAACTAGGGATGGCAATGGAGTAACATAGAGGTGGAGTTCAATACAGTTTCTCAGCCTAAGATGTATAAACATTCAACATACAACTAGAAATGAATGAATGTAGAAGAAGACGAGCATGCCTTTTGTCAATGTTCGCGTATCCAAGGGAAATTCAAAAGAAAAATGGGAACAACATTGCATTATTCTTCATCCACCAGGGGGGAAAATACATAACAATTGAAAGAAATTTACTTTTTTACAAAGTGTTGAAACTTATGATTTCCGAAGTACCTTGGGAAACAAGTATGTATGGTGTTCTGAAATCTTTCCTTTTCAATCCTCGTGTTCATCCTCACCTTCAGAATCTGTAGAACAGAGACATTCAGGCTTAGCATTAGAAGATAATGTAATAGGTGTCCTTCACCCTAATGCATTTGATGAAACAAACTTGATTTGGAATATAAATAAAATGAACTGTTTAAATACGATGTTAAAATTTCCTTTTTGGTATAACCAATGGTATCTGATCTATTGTCCAATTAATTTGGATCATGTATTGCAGATGCCTATTGTGGAGTGTCCCTCCCAACCCCACAATAGTCATGATTTGAACGCCTGACCTTGGTTAAAGACCAACTTGAATGGTGCTATAATTTCAACAGAATAATTATCCCTATTGTCATATCTCATGCCATCTAAAGATAAACTTTGATATATTCTTGGATGAATAATTTCCCAACAACTATAGACCTAATCATTTAAGATCATTTATTTAGCTCCCATGACCGGAACTGTAAACCTGTTGCCGTATCCAGTTAGATGTTGAGTAAGAAAGAGTTATCTGAATTAATTGTTTAGACTTACTCTCTACATGAATTATACTCTTGCAAGCTCTAATAACTCACTTGCTGGTCTAGTTTTCGGGTATTGTGCATTTTCAGTAACCTTAGAATTATACTTCTCTTTCATTTTCTTTTATATTCCCTTATAATCAAGATGCTAAGCCTAGCTGCAGTCTAAAAGCATTTCTAGACGGTTTGTACCTGATCGAACATCATCAACCTGTCCGCCGGATTGGACTTGTCTCCTAATCACTCTTATCATCAAGATCCACCAATAAATATGAACAACAAGCAAGCATAAAAGAAGAGTATTAAACAAATAGTAGTATATAGATCCATCCACCATGTGCTTCTCTTTGTCCAATGCCAAAAGAACTTCATAGCTGACAAAAGCAAATTCAAAAGAAAAAGTAAGGTGTTAGCCTCCTACTGGAGGAAGCGTAAACGAGCAGAACAAGGGACTTGTCCGATGACAGAGAAAGGCATCCGTTATTGGCACGCCAAGCAAAGTTGCAGCAAAACATACAGTTAACAATGACAATAATTAAAGATGAAGCATAGATCAGATACAGGGTTAAGCCAAAGCTTATAAAAGTTGGGTTCTCTATTGCAAAATCATCAGCCTACGAGCAGCTACAAACTTGAAGATTAATTAAAGATTAGAAACAACATATCGAAGATTACTAAGTAACTAATATCATGCAGAAGGGAAAAAGCTATATCCAAAAAGTGGAATTACAGGGAAATTCCCAATTGCTGTTATTCTTGTAATAGCCATATATAATGCAAAAATGCACATAAAAGACTCTTTTACTTCTATAGATTTTTAGCATTAAAAATATAAAAGAAGAGCATCAACAACATTGGATATATGATATGGATACATTCTAATGCAATGATATATTGAGATCTGCAAATCCATGGTTCCTACATTGTATTTTCTAGACCAATACTTCTCCCAAGTTAATATGCTTACAAATTTATATCATAAAGTATATGTAGAACCAGTAATTCATTTTTTCCGTAGTACGTTATAAACAAAGGCACAAAACACAGATATACCCAAAAAAATTTAAAAAGCTTCAGTTAAGCTAAGACAAAGGCTCACCTTGTACTCCAGATTATCCAGAATGGAAATAGCAACACGCGAAGAATGGTCCAAGAGAGGGCAAAAAGTACAAACCCTACACTAGCAAGCCATTCCACACCACTATATTTTGACATCTTTGCAGTTTCTAGGAACACATCACTCCCTTCATGAAGGGCTAAAGTTACGGAACCTACACGAGCAAACCTGAAAGAGGCAAAAAAGAAACAGAACATTGATTAATCCTAAGAAATCTAGTAAAGAAGGATAACAGACAGCACAAATGTCATAGGATTTAAAGAATTAAAGGATATATACATATACGGAAACATACATGCATGCAATCCTTGTTAAGCAATCAGAAGTTAACTCTACTAAAAGAAAGCAGAAAATAGAAACAGTGCTGTATTGATACTGCATGAAATACCTGAATAAGTAAGATAAAACAATAAGAATAATAGTTGCTATGTGGTGAACCATGGACACCAAAAAGTCTGAACGTCTTGTCTCCCAAAAAATCAAAGCAAATAACGAGTATGTATAGAATCCACCAGCATACGTGTAATAAGCTTTTAACTTCAATCTGAGCATCAAACACAAGAAAATCATCTACCAAGGAAGCCTGACATGTCTTAAACAAAAAGTGCTACATGACTTTGTAGAAAATTATTTAAATCATTAACGAGTCGAGCTTACTTAATTTTTTGATCAGGCCAAACCTGTTCTCCGGGACCTTCCCAAAAGTATTTTGTATTGGTAAACCAAGGCTCACCATAGGAAACATATAGAGATAAAAGTTCTGATGAAAAGAAATAGACACACTTCCATGCTGACTCTTTGAATTTATTGAGTTTCTTCCTATTATCATGGTTTTGAACATCTTGTATGGTGTGAGCTTTTCCAAGGACCAGTCTTCTTGCCAGATTCTGCAACAAATATTAGTAGCTACTTTACATCAACCAAACTTAAAAAAGAAAAGGAAATAGCAAGAGATTAAGATGTAAAAGCATAATTCGTGAATGCAGGTTTCAATTACTTGTACAAAGAACTGGTATTTATCTTGTTACTCTTTCAGTCTTTCATGATAATGTTAAAATAGTTCAAGCAACAGCAATATAAAATGAATATAGATTAGGGAAAAAGATCCTAGATTTTTTCAACCTCACCAATCATCATCAATCAAGAGGCAAATGGACACAAACTACACTGAAACTATAGAATATGGCATGAATACACCATGTTTCATTTTCTATTTTCAACCACCAGCATCCTGCTCTAGAAGGTAGAGCACTTCATACCATAATGTTAAATGATCATACGAAAAAAACATAACCATTTGTTCCAAATCCAATATTCAAATTTTCAAGTTGGTCCTTGACCAAAAATGCTTGTGGATTAAAAAGCTAACTCCCTTACAAGACAGAGATGAAATATTGTACAAAATTAAACCAAATTTTAACATGAGCAAACAAATATGTAAAGAAGTGAAAGAAATTAATCAAAGATTGCCACCCCAACCAAGTCCATAAAAAACTATTAAGTTGAGAAATAAGCTGAATTATGATCTCTAGTCTAATTGTTAAAGTTTTGGACATTCATTAATCTTTATTATTCATGAATTACCATGAAGTGTGGACACTAATTGCAGTTTATGATTTAGATCCAATTCCCCAAAAGTTAAATGGTTCTTAGAAATTAAACATATATTATTAAAACTACAATCAATGTCACAAAAGGGAAAGACCCAAAACCACAATTCACTCAGACAAAGAACTCTAATAGCACAGTCAAAACAAAAAGTCAACTATGCTTGGACTCTAAGTTCTTTTTTTTTTCTTCCATGGACAGCAGTTCAACCATAATCAACAAATGATCAACGACGATAGCTAAACAAAACATGAAAAGAAGACAGTGGTTAGAATTTGACATACCTCAAAGACAAATTTGTCTAGGAGAAGCCTGACAGCAGGAAAGAAAATAGCAAAGAAAGGGATGAAGACGAAATCATTGAGTTGTGGATAAGACTCAGAGTCCCATTTGATAGAATCTAGGAATCCCCCAAGACCCATTTGTTGTTTTCTGAAGAATATTGGTAGAGAAAGAGAAAGAATGGTTTTTGTGAATGGTGGAAAGGGGTGTGGTTGAGATTGAGAGAGACAGCCATTTTCGTCTTTAATCCTTTGAAACTGATATCATGTTGTCTTTCTACTTTGAAATTAAATAAAATAAATTAATAAAATGAATGCATGAGTGAAAGTCGACGGAGTCTGACCCACAGGGAAATGGGAATATGAAAATTCTAAGCTGGCGAGATGGAACGTGGAAGAAAGTGGAGAAGCCATATTCAGTATTTTAATATTTTAAAATTAATTAAATATTCGACTTAATTTTAATGCTTGGGTAAACTACGTTCTTCACCACTCATCTTTCTCTTTTCTCTTATTTTAATCACTGAAATTTATTTATTTGGTGTAAAGATATCAAAAGCCCTCAAACTTTAAAAAAAATATTCTTTAAATTCATTTTATATTCAATTAAATTATTTAACTATAAATTTATATTAATATATCCCTTTGATAAACAAAATTAATTGTTGATCATTTATTCTGTTAAAATACTAACTTATCCGTTATAATTATCGCATCACACCATTTAAATTTATTAGGACAATTACATAATTTAATAACAAAATAATATATACTTATTAACTTAAACCAATCCAAGTAATTAAGATCTATACATAATTATTTTTAAAAATTTTAAATTAAATCGAATTTTGTTTAAACCGAGAGTGTTTTCCAATTCATCTTCCTGTTCCCTTTCTTCTGAATCCCATTAAGGAAGTAACTGCTGAAGCAAAAAAGTGATTTCAATAGAAACTGCTGTCTGCTGAAGGAAATTCTGCAAGTTCACCCATCAACAATCACTATAAAAATAAATCTGACAATAATATCTGGATAGGTTTAATCAGAATAAATAATTTATCGATCACTCCATTCAATTGTTCTTACCGTTGTCCGAACCTTTTTATGTTCGTTCTTGTTGAATCCATATTCCAGTGTCCAAATGAGACGACGTCTCCATCTGAGTTTTACTCATCTTATATTCTCCATCTGAGCCAAATCTGTCATTTGCAATTAAAGCCATCCCTAGGCCTAGCCTTTTGATTAATGCACAAGTGCAGCCTGCAGGAGAAGTAAATAGTAATGAAAGGGGAGGAGGATAGCGTATAGCTTCAGTTTGGAAAGAAACTAAATGAATAGCCAACAACAACCCTTGTCAACAAGCTGGCAACCATGAAGCTGTTGTGGACAGTGATGATTCGATGGGTCCAAGCCGTTTCAAGGTTGATAGAAGTGAAGATAAGAAATCAAAGCTGGGAATGGACAAGAAAGAAGACAAGGACGGGGACCATGAGAAAGAAGTCCCTTCCCCTGGAAGTGGTTCGAAGCTAAGAAAAACAAAGTAAAGTCTGTTGTTTTGTTGGTGTGAACAGGTTTAAGACGTTTTCTTTCTCGTATGACCTCTAAACTCTTGTAATGTTTTGAATGCCACCCGTATCCAATCTTAAACCTGAGAGTTGTTTTGTTTTATTCCATTAACGGTGAATGAACTGTGTGAGTGAAGTTGAAGAGTCTGGTTCCCACTTCCCAGCTTTATATATCCAGTGGCAGTATCCTCACGGGTAGTGGATTTCGTTGGAAGCATTGAAGAATCCTGAGACTGGCTGCCCTGTCTCTCCATCATGGGCTTTTTTCCAACCAGAGTGGCTTTGCAAACTTTAATGGGCTTTTCAAATAGTTGCCCTCATATGGATATGGAGGGGTACCAAAACAAGATCTTTATACAATGGAATGATTCATAAGGGAGAGACTAAACATATTTAAAAAATATGAGATGTAAGTATACAATATCATAAATTACTTGTTAAATGTTCTGTTCAAATAGATGCAAGACACGATACACAATTTTAATTAATGCTTAAATAAAATTTTAAAAGATGAGTATGATTTCATATTATTTTGTATCTCTAATCCAATAAATTTTCTTCATTGTAGTTACCTGATGAACACGGTGTAAACATAACTAGTACATTTCTTATAGCTATAACAGATAGCATTGCCAAAGCTATGTTACAAATTCATTATAAATAACGTAAGCTTATGGGCAACAAAACTTGTAAATTTCCTATGTGATCATGACAAACAAAAACATAGCAGCTCAGGCTCTCGCCTTACGATTTTATTTTCTTTCCACAGTTGTTTCACCAATTTCATTTAGCAAGATTCAACTGCCGAGAAATGCGAGTGGCCCCGAGTCCCTAGCTTTCGAGTTGGGAACCGGACACTTCTTTACAGGTATAGCCGATGGTAGAATTCTAAAATATCAGGGTCAGACCACAGGATTCGTCGACTTCGGATTTGCTGCTCCGAACAGGTGAATCCCATTCCCATGTTGATTATATAGACTTGGGATGTATGTGGTCATATCATTTTCAATCTTTTGTGAGTAGGTCGAAGTCGGATTGCGACGGAACACACGTCGCCAGTACGAGTCTAGTTTGTGGAAGGGCAGTAGGGATGGCGTTGCACCACCAGACGAACCAGTTGTATGTCTGTGACGCATTTTTCGGATTCGGAGTGTTGGGTCCTGAAGGAGGATTGGCAACAATACTTTCCACCACAGCAGATGGCGAGCCTTATCGTCTCTGTGACGATGTCTATGTCCATCAACCCACCGGAAATGTCTATTTCACTGATGCCAGTACTGTTTACAATATAAGGTTCTTTAATTAACACTATTTTCGACTCTTTCATATTTTTCTTAAACTAACAATTCCTGTCTTCTCTTGCAGACAATTCAAAACAGCGACAAGAGTTAACGATTCGACGGGGAGACTATTGAAGTACAACGCCGAAAGCAAGCAAGTGACAGTGTTGTTTAGTAATCTTTCATGTCCTGGAGGGGTTGCTGTTGACGACGAAGAAAACTTCGTCCTTGTTTCTGAGTTTATCGCGAATAGGACTCGGAAGATTTGGCTCCAAGGTCCTAAACCTTACAAATCCAACATCGTCAACACTCAACCAACGCCAGGTAACATCAGGAAGACTGGATCTGATTATTTCTGGATAGCTGCCGGGATGATCGATGGAGAAACACCATCCAAGTTGTTTCCTATAGGAGAAAAGATGAATGCAAATGGAGATGTAATAGAAACAGTTGAACTTGAGAAATGGTATGGAAGTAAATCAGTGAGTGAAGTTCAAATGATGGATAATAAGCTTTATATAGCGTCACCTTTAGTGGTTTTATTGGTGTTTATGAGCACTAAAGTCTAAAGGTGTTAAACGATGAAACTATAGTTAATAATATTAGGCGGAATGAAAAAAAATGCATCTAATATTCGAATGGATTATTATTTTGATCTATATTCCTTTTTTGAATAAATTTAGTTCTTAATGTTTTATTTGAAGTTAAAAATAGTTTGTGTGAATAAAAACGGCTAGTATCACATGACGATACATAATTTGAATTGGTTTGGCAAAATGATACGTTAGGAAAAAAATTATATTTTATATAATTTTAAAAAAATATTTTTTAAATGATGTGTTATTCTGTATAGTCAATATATTTATATTTATATATATATATATATATATATATATATATAACATTGTTACCATGACAAATATTATCATGTATGTTTGTCATGTTATTTCAAGTCATTTACCGTTAATTACTAATAGTTTTCATTTGTAGAAAGGTTATTTTGATCCAAAGTAAAATATTGAGAACTAAATTACTTAAAAAAATAAAAATTAATATAACAATTTAATCAAACCATATTTTCTTTTGACATTATACATTAATAATAAAACTTGTTAACTAAAAGACCAGTGATATTAAGATATGTTAGTCGGATTCTGTATTTGTTTTCTAAAGTATTTATTCGAATATTATATTATTTTATTGATATATAATTTATTAAATAATTAATTTAGATTAAATATCATAAAAAAATTATAAGATGATTATTTTAATTTAATTTATTTTATTTATAATCTATTAATTTGAACACCTACTTTTTTAAAAAGATTGAGTGATTTAATTTATTAGATCTGATTTTATTTATAATTTTGGAATTTACTTTATTTATTGTGTTTTATTAAAAAAATATCATTTTATTTATCAAAAATATCCTTTTTATAATAAATATATATTATTCAAATTTTATAGACAAAGATGCATTTAGAAAATGAACATTAATTTCATGATCACATTGATATAGATGTATTAAGATAAATGTATTTTTTTAATTCATTAAGCCATTTTAATGATAAAAAAATATTTTTTTAGGATTTGAGTTTGAGTAATTTTGTTTATAGGATATATATATATTATTTTTTTGGATAAATGATTTATTTTTATTCTTTTCAAAGAACTACCAAAATATCAAAAAAGAGGTTACAAATGTCTATACATCAAAACTCAACAAAAATATTAAGAACATTAAGACAAATTTCATGAATCAATAAGAGAAGTAGAAGAGTAAACAAGCTTCATGCAACCTCGCAATCGCATCCCAACATCATATTTGATTTGTATCATAATAACGCAAGCACTTCTTGCATCTTTGTTATGCAACCTATTATTTTGTTCTTGTCAAACATAATACAAAATGATTCCCCAAGCTATAAGAACAATAGCAACCCTCAAAAATTTATTTTTATTATGTTTTTGCATCCAGTTGAGTAGTACTTCTCATCCATCCACTATAGACCTAATATCACAAGCCTGCAAAATTAATTGTCAAACATCACGTATAAACTGACAATCACAAAAAAGATGATTTCTTATTTTCATAGAACCCTCATAAAGCACACACTTGGGATCAATCATGCAACCCCAAACTAATATACGGTCCTTAGTAGGTAGCCTATTTTTCAGAGTCAACCAAGCAATAAAAAAGTATTGGAGTGTTAAGCCACCCCGATGAAATCACTCAAGCTTTCCTAGTTTTATAACTATCATGCAAGATGTCTCTAACATAATACCAATCATCTCTAAGTTTTAGAATTTTCTTAATTTGAATATGTAATAAACTTCTCCCTTTCAATAAATACATTATCATTAGACTAAAAAAATACCATTTTACATTTTTTATATTATTTAAAATGATTATTTTTTAATTAAACAAATAACAAATTTAAACTCAAATATCTTTATAAAATTTAAGTAGAAATGACAATCGATAATAATAGTAATTTTATTACTAATGATCAAAGCGAAAATTAGCGACAATAATGAATAAACTAACTATTTATTTATAAATAAAATAGAAGAGAAAATTTAAAAAAATGAGAGAAAAAGAAAATGTACTTATTTATATCCTACTAAAACTACATTTTTTTAGGGGGAGTTTTTTTTTTTTACTTTATATTGTTTAAAACGACATTTTTTGGAATTGATCCGTCCGCTCGACCCAAATCCAAGATAGGATCCGTGTTTCTTAATTCTTGGGATAATTGTGTCACGGTCCTTATGTTTTTAGATGTATTTCATTTTAGTGTTTTTATCTTTATTAATTGCTATTTTGTCCATTTAATTTTTAATTTCTTTAAATTTAATATAACATGTTATTTAATTATTGTTATTATTGTTGGTGTTACTACCGCTTTTTTGTGTAGTAACATCTTTTTGCTAAAGTCAAGTGAACAATGTTTTTTTCTTTCTTTCAAAATCCATGTAAATGTTCTTGTTTTAAAATAAATAAAATTTAAAATAATTTTTATTAAGAAAAATAGTTACATTCTTAAACTGAATATCGAAATTTAACCTCATATAAAAATGAGATGATATGAATATTATTGATCATTAAATTAATTAATGAATTCCATTAAATTTACTTCGTTGATTTAAATTTTCATTTAAAGTATCAAATTTAAATTTAAACTCATATTTGTATTTGAGAAAATAAGACAAATCATAATTTTAAAACAATACTAATTTTAAATATGAGGGTGTGTTTGATATTTTTCATATCATCACGTGTAATTGATTCTTAACCCTAATTTTTAAACTATTTTTCAACCTATATCTCCTAAATTATCATTTAAACCCTATTTTTATCAATCTATTCTATTGAGCGATAAAGTCTACTCATTTATGTAACTAACTAACCCTACTCAAATGAAAAATAAACACTTGAAAGTTATTTCGTCAAAAATCAATGCATTATTTCTATATATAGGGTTTACCATTTTTAAAGCAAAATGCCTTATTGGGATATTTACTTTTTGATACTCGATCATTTTGCAAATATTTGGCCGGGTTTCAACAATTGTATAGTTATATTTGATAGTGTCGAAAATTATATCTAATATTCAATTGAATAATTAATTTAGTTTTTATTTTTAAAAGTAATTTAATCGTAATATTTTATTTTAGGGTAAAATAATCTCTTTACAGATAAAAACTATTAATCAACTAACGCTAAACGACTTAGTAATATGAAAAACCTATACGACTATACACGTTGCAATAACAATGTCATACAAGCATGAAAATCCTCTGTAATTCCATTGATAATACATTTTTATGCATGATTGCATACGATAAGTACATTTTTCTCTAAATTTGTTTTTATTATTTGTAAACAAATATTAAATGGAATAATAACCAATGACAAAGTTAAATTAAATGTAACAGTTTTCGTGTTAAAAATCGAATAATGATCATACAAAAAGACAATAAAATTGAATAAGTAAATTTTATTTTTTTAAATCGAATACGATTACAAATTACTTATTTATTCTCTACTTCTCTGTTGATTAGTTTTCTTTTTATCAATATTGTTATACGATGAACACGGTGTAAAGTAAAACTAGTACATTTCTTATAGCTATAACAGATAGCATTGGCAAAGCTATGTTACAAATTCATTATAAATAACATAAGCTTATGGGCATCAAAACTAGTAAATTTCCTATGTGATCACGACAAACAAAAACATAACTGATCTCGTCTTACAATCTTGTTTTCTTTCAGCAGTTGCTGCAGCAATTTCATTTAGCAAGATCCAACTGCCGAGAAATGCGAGCGGCCCTGAGGCACTAGCATTCGAGTCAGAAAACGGACATTTCTTTACAGGTATAGCCGATGGTAGAATTCTGAAATATCAGGGTCCGAACACCGGATTTGTCGATTTCGGATTTGCTGCTCCGAACAGGTGAATCTCATTCCCACCTAGATTATACTGTGTTCCTATCATTTTCAACGTGTGAAATGTTTCTTTGAGTAGGTCGAAGTCGGTGTGCGATGGCATGAAAACGAATCGGACTTGTGGAAGGCCAGTCGGGATGGCGTTGCACCACCATACGAAAAGGTTGTATGTCTGCGATGCATTTTTCAGATTTGGTGTGTTAGGTCATGAAGGAGGTCCGGTAACCATACTTTCCACTACGGCAGATGGTGAACCTTATCGTTATTGTGACGGTGTGGACGTCCATCAACCAACCGGAAATGTCTACTTCACTGATGCCAGTGCTGTTTATGATACAAGGTTCCTTAATTAATGCTTCCATCTAAAATTTGATGTTAACGTATGGACAGAAAGATAAAATAATTAATATCAGCTTAACGGTGTAGAGTCATTGGTTAATAGATCTAATATCGATGATTATATTAAAAAAATTAACGGTTTCTCTAATCTCGCAGACAATTTGAAACAGCGAGGAGTGTTAACGATTCAACGGGTAGGCTTCTAAAGTACGATGTCGGAAACAATCAAGTGACTGTGTTGTTAAGGAATCTTTCCTATCCTGGAGGGGTTGCTGTGGATGAAAAAGAAGAATTCGTCCTAGTTTCCGAGTTCCTTGGAAGCCGGACTCGAAAGGTTCAGCTCCGAGGCCCTAAACCTTGTGAATCCGACATCGTAAACGCTTGGCTGATGCCTGATAACATCAAGAAGACAAGATCAGGTGATTTCTGGATAGCCGCAGCAATGATAGATCACGGAACACATTCGAGATTGGTTCCCCTAGGATCCAGGATAACTGGCAGCGGTAATCTTACAGAAACCGTTCCTCTTGAGCCATGGTACGGGAATAACTTAGCGAGTGAAGTTCATGAGTTTGATGGTAAGCTTTATATAGCATCGCTGTTGGTGGATTTCATCGGTGTTTATGAGCATTAAACTTTTTTATCTTATTTTATATAAATTCAGATCTTAGTATTTATTTTTCGTATAAAAAATTTATATTGTGTACTATGTACGAGGATAGACCGTTGTAATACCGTTAGTAGGTTGATTATTTATCTGGGTTATAAAGACTCATGTAATAGATTAATATTTTAGGGTTTTTAGGTTTTAATGATTAAGATTTGACTATTTGAGTCTGAATGTTAGTGGGTAGTTTTAATGGGGTTTATAATTGGACTGTAAAAATTGGATCCAATTTTGATTTTAATTTAGTGCAGGAAAAATAAGTTATTACAGGTATTTAGGTATATATTTTAGTTATATTTATTTGAAAGACAAAAACCATAATTTTCCACGTTAATAGCAATAGTTAATAATTGATAATTAGCACTTAACGAAACTATATATATAGTATAGAAAAATACAATATTCTAAAAATTAAATTATATTTGAGTAATTGTACAATATTATCAAATATGTATACATGTTTATTGTATTCAAAATATGGACATGTTACAAATTTTTATTTTTTATTATTTAAATTTTATTATAACTTTACCGTTAATATATCAAATATTAATCTATAGATAAATATAATATATTAAACGAACGGAAAATTCTATAACGAGCGTCGAACACTGTTGAACATCATTAATGTTGAATATTGTTGAACACCATTAAATAATTAATAAAAATTTAAAATCTCAAGGACTTAATATGTAATTAATAAAAGAGTGATAAACTTAACATATAATTAATAATTGTATGATTAGTCATTTAAATTTTTATTCTTTATAAATTAATTTAATAATATTCGGCTGTGTTCGACGCCCGTTGTAGACTCATCCTTAATGAACACATTAATATATATAAATTGTGTTAATTTTTTAAAATTAATATAATGTTTTATTCATGATTATGAATTATGATATGTAAAAATATGAAAGGTTAAATTTGAACCCAAATATAAGTAACTGTTAAAAAATTCGAATGAATCAACTAAAATAAATTCAAGTCTCAAATTATTGATCGGTATAGTGAAATAGATGTCAAAATAAATAATTTAAATTTTTGTACAATGAACAAAGAAAATTGAAATACCAATGATTATATTCAAATAAAAAAATCAAATCTTATCTATTTGTAAGGCATATTACACTCTCATAGAAAAAAAAATAAATTTTAACTTAAAATAACCTTTTTAAATAAATAATTTCACATTCTAAACGTAAACAAGAAGATACACATACATGTTGAAAAACGTGAGTCTCAAAATATGCAAATAATTATACACTTTCCGTTAGCTGCCGACCAATTTTCCTCGAAGCTTTTTTCCATATTTAAGGGTTCACCTTTTTCGAAAATTTCAGAATTGCATACAGAGATTTATAAGTAACGCCATGCCTAGTGCCTTAGGTGATCCTTGCTTGCTTTCACATTTTTTCTCATCCAGCAAGGGTTAAATATCATGATCATAGACGTTATAGCTCACTTTGGTTTGGATTTTATGCCTTTTGATGCTTATAAATATGGATGATTTAAGACAGAAATATGTATAAACCTGGGTTTGATTTCTTCTAAGATGGCTTACATTAACTGGCTAACCATGTTCTTGCTTCCCGTCTTTGTTTTCTGTTTCCCTTCTATGTCTCTTTGTGAAATATTCAGAACGATTCAGTTGCCACCAACCGCTACAGGTCCAGAATCCATTGCCTTCGAGTTGGGAACCGGACGATTCTATGTTGGTGTAGCCGATGGTAGAATTCTACAATATAATGGACTGAACGGATTCGTGGAGTACGGATTCACGGGTGGAAACAGGTGAGTCTTGTACATGTACTAATAAACTACAACTTTGGGGATTTATCGGACTCGAATTGTCACCCTTTATGAACCTCTAATACAGGTCTAAGGCCCTGTGTGATGGCATTACTAATCCGGATTTGGGGCCAGTGTGCGGAAGGCCGTTCGGTTTAGGTCTCCATTACGCAACAAATCAGCTGTATGTTTGTGACGCATACCTTGGGCTCATGGTGTTAGGCTCCGGTGGAAGACTAGCAAACCCGCTTTCGGCTGGTGTCGAGGGAGTGCCTTATCGCTTCTGCAACGGTTTAGATGTCCACCAACTATCAGGGAATGTGTTTTTCTCTGACTCCACCGCTGCCTATGATCTAAGGTTCATTGTTCTTTCACAACATGAACTTCTGTTTTTTACAGATCGACATGGATTAATAACATGTTTGTTGCAGAGATGCTTTGAAAGGATCGGCATTGAATGATTCCACGGGGAGGTTGTTGATGTACAACCCGACCACTAGGCGAGTGACAGTGTTGCTAAAGGACCTCCCAGGGCCAGCAGGGGTAGCAGTTAGCCCAGATGGGTCATATGTTCTGGTTTCCAACTACAATGCTAACAATACTATAAAGTTTTGGCTCATGGGTCCAAGAGCCGACACCTACGACATCATAAACATCCAGGCAAGGCCTAATAACATCCAGAGAACCATGCTCGGAGACTACTGGCAGGCAGCAGCCATGGTAAAACAAGAGACGCAGACATTGGTGCCGATAGGGCAACGGATCAACAGCTTTGGCAGGGTCATTCAGACGGCAAATTTCGAACGATGGTACGGTAATAACTTAATCAGTGAAGTGCAGGAGTTCCGGGGATCACTATACATAGCATCACCATCTGTGGACTTTATCGGCGTTTATACGATTTAAACCTGTCCTCAAAGTCGTTCCGTATTTCGTCATGTTCGAGAATCAAATCTCAATCACTGTGTCTCTTTCCTTTATATATCCAAAAGAAAACGTAGCTTTACTTTTATATTATGGCTGCAAAACTTAGATGTTGGTGATGTTATAATGTCATAGCACCTTCCATGTAATAAAATGTTTTATTATCATGTTTGCTTGCTCGGTACATCGTTAAACATCTCAAAAATAAATCAAAATTCGAACACTCAAACCCTTGCAGACACAACTTCATCCTCCCATTCCTCAATCTCACTATCCTCTTCGTCGTAGAAACCATGATCGACGTCTCTCATAAACACCCCGAATTTCACAACAACCAAGAATTTGTTTATGTTCATGTTGCATTCCTCTCTGCAGATGGACTCGATATAGTTCAAGATCTCCAAATCACGGCAGACCTTGTACCATTCAGGGATTTCGTGCTCCCATGGGGTGAACTTAGGGGATTGCTCGAACAGGTTTCGGCAAAACAGATTGCAGAGCTCGATGGAATCGGGGTTGTTACGACGATCGAGCAAGGCATGACAGTACCGAAACCTGCCGCAATGTCGAGTGTCATGTACTTCTTCCTCGTAGTCTTGTGGGATTTGGTCTTCCACGAGTTTTCCCATCCATTTATCGAAACAGTACCAAGTTCCATAATTTGAGCAGGACCATGAACCAGAATCCTTCTCCATCACCAAGCTAATAAAACATGTAGCCGTCTCTATGTATATATATATGTGTGTGTGTGTGTGTGTGTGTATGCCTTTTCTTTCTGAAATTTTTTTAATTTCACAAACTAAATCATTAATTAATGGTCTAAATTAGTGGAAAATCTTTAATAATTGCCATATATTGTTTGGTTTTGTCCGTTTGATTAGACAAAAATTATCTTCTTTCCAAATATATAACTAATATGCTATGAACTTTGTAATTTAATTCCATTTTAAAATATAAAATTAAATAAAAATTGTCAGTATATTCCTTAAACTATTCCTAGATATCAAAGAAAAATAAGATCAAATATGCATAAATATTCAATATTTTCCGGGTTATGAACAGGAAAGATTTTGTATCCAATTGTGTGTTTAGAAAAACGTTCTTTAAATTAAACTATTTAAAGATTATACATTGAACACAAACTTTTAAATGATTGTTTTTAATTCAAAACCCTTAAACTCAATTCATATTAAAAAATGAAAATTATAACTTTTAATTATTTTGTAATTGTATAAAATAGTTTCAATTAATTATGTTAAACCAAAATATAAAATAAATATATACATCCGTAAGTTACAATAATAACTGGATTTTATTTGCATCAATAAATAAGTATCATTAAAAAAATATTAATTTCTTAAAATGTGAATACTTTTATTATAAAAAGGCTTAATATTTAAATAGAGGTTTAATGGAATACTACTACTACTAATAAAATAATCCTAATAAACATTCATGACTCCTGAGGCATGACGTAACGGCACAACGGACACAGGTTATTCTGCTGTAACCATTCTTGAATACATCGGTCATGAAACACATGCCCGCACGGCATACGTTTGGCTTTCTTCTCCCCTTCTTCAAGGCAAATCACACATTCAAACTCGGCTCCAAAATCAGAAACGTCCTCCAACGCATCGATGCTCGATTTACTAGCCGGCACAGGACAAATCTCCTCATCGATCTCGTTATCGTATTCGTCACTGAAACAATCATAATAACTATCATCGTGTATCTTAAACACTCCGAATTTCACAACAATCAAGAATTTGATTACGTCCTCGTTGGTTTCAGCACGAACCACGGAGTCGATATAGTTAAAGATTTCGGACCTGCGATTCGTCCTAAATTCTTCGGGGACTTCATGCTCCCATGGCACGAATCCAGTCGATTCCCCAAATAGTTTTTGGAGAAACATGTTGCAGAGGAGAGTGGGATCAGGGTGATTACGACGATCGAACAAAGCATGGCAGTACCGAAACCTGCCGCAAAGTCTTGGGTCGTGAACTTCTTCCTCGTAGTCTTGCGGGATGTCGTCTTCCATAAATTCGCCCATCGATTTGTCGAAAAAGTACCAAGTCCTTTGATCGGCGTACCATGAACCGGAATCCATCTCAATCTTCAAGACAATTGAAATTCTTTGCTTCGTATATTTGTTGTTCTCTTCCGATTGTTCGAAGTGATATGCTTTATCCTCCCCCTATCTCTATCTATATATATACACAACAAGAACTCCAAATAAAACACAAAATACATAATCCTATTCCTAAAAGAAGTGTTCTGAGCCCAACACAATATTTTAATATTTAGGGTTTTAAAGTTTGAATTTAATTATTATTTTTATAACCTAAATTAAATAGGATTACTATTCGAGATATTAATAGTTAAAAAATATTTAGGGTTTTAAAGTTCGAAACATACTCGAATTACTTATTTGGTTCAAATAATTGATTTTAGAAAAATTCTACGACGGACGTCGAATACTGCTAAACATCACTAATGTTAAAACATTATTGAACACCATTAAATTAATTCATAAAAATTTAAAATCTCAATGACTCAGTATGTAATTAACAAAAGAATGATAAACTCAACATATAATTAATAATTGTATGATTAGTCCTTTAAATTTTTATTCTTTATAAATTAATTTAATAATATTTAGCGGTGTTCAACATTAACGATGTTCGGCGGTGTTCGACACATGTTGTAGACTCATCCTTGATTTTATTTCTTGATTATCACGTACTTGAATCGATTTGTTGGCTTTAAGAAAGAGGGTCGACTAACATTAATGAAAGAATTACAGAGAGATTATTCCAATACAAGGAAAGTTGGCTACTCTGCACCAGGAAGGAACTTGGTACTTGTAGTACCGAAACGTTTAGCGGCGGCCGGAAATACTGTTGATGGTGATACAATCTCCACTGCTGAAAAGTTGTATGTATCAGTTCCGAGTCGACTCTGTAACCACCCTCTGCTTCCCGAGAACCCGTCGGACACCACATAACAGTTGCCGAAACCAAGACTCCTTAACGTTCTCGCCACTGTTTTTGCTGAATCACAGTAGCTGAGCATTCGAATAGATTACACTCTTAAGTTCGGATCAGAATTTACGAGGCTAATTTGAATGGATGATGAGATATGGACAGAAATAAGAACTTACGAATCCAATATTACAATGTTTGAGCCTTTGTTGATTTTCTTGAGATAAGAAATCTTCAATGCTGCAATTTCAGCTTCTACTTTCTTTGTATTTTTCACCAAACTTCTTAACTTGCTTGGCAACTCCTCCAAGCTGAAGAAAAAAACATAAACAAAGCAAAATCAAGACATGGTTATCAAGATATATCCCATGTCTTGTCGGATACATATATCCATATCGATTCCTCGTACTTTATCCCGAGTAAGAGTAGTAGACAGTAGGTGTCTGCCAAAAACAAATAGTTGTACCCCTGTATTATGTTTGACATGGATACGTTTACTTTTGAGTCATATATTTCGAAGATCATACCCCTTAGTCATGTTCAAATATGTGTCGGACTCGGATATAAGCCAAATACAGTCATCCAAGCCTGGTATTTACTTACGGAATAGCAATCATCCTCTTCTTAGCACTGGAGGGAAGGCGAGGGACACCAGCTCTGTCCTTATCCTTCTCTGATCGAACATCAATCATAACGTAATCTTGAGTAGAGATTAAATCAAGGGCTTGAGCTGGTGTAAGATCACCTAAATAACAACAAAGACGCAACATCTCAGTTAAAATTTGCACAATTCCTGAAAGAACCTTGTAGGATCATATTTTGTGCACATGTTCAGGTATGTGAATTTCGGATATCGCAAATGAAAAGTGGTTCAAACTATAATATTTCATCCTATGAAGCTAGAAGCTACTTCGTATCAGATAAACGGCAATGACAACCTTTGTAACCACGGAGACTATAGGAGATGAAAGACCAGATGGGGGGAAAGAGGAGGTACGCAACGAATAATGCACCCGCAGTCCCTACTATTGTTAACGGCTCCGCAGATGCGACGGTTTTGAATGTTGAAGAAGCTATAGGCTTGGCTACATCGATCACCTTCGCAGTTTGTGTCGCGGCATCCTGCAACAGAATTCATCATTACACGAGTATGCACAAAAGAGGCACCTTGCAAATTGCAATGCATACATACAACAACGGATCGATCTCACAATGTCCCAATATGATAAACCAAAAAAAAAAAAAGATTCTAATTCACCACTAAAGTGCATGAACATCGTAATAAACCTTAGCAGCAGACAGAACAGGTTCAGTATCAAGACCAGTTCCTTGAAATGCTTCTTGGGCTTTCTTTGATGCCTCAGATAAAGCAGGAGAAGCAACCTTTAACGCCTCTTCTCCTGCTTTCTGTGCAATAGGAACCCCAGCGTCAATGGCTGGCTTCAACGCTTTCCCGAAAGCATCAAACACCTGTTGTGCAACATCCAAAGCACTTGAACCAGCTTCTTGAACTTGATCAATCGTTTTCTCCACCTATACTTCAAAGAAACAAAAACTGGGTATCAATAAAATCGTGAGAAAAGCTATGTAATCCACTTGATTTGCTTACTTCAGTGAGAGACGAGACAATCTGTTCTTTGTTAAGACTGATGGCTTCGGCCTCATGGGGAAGTGAAAGTAAAGCCAATAAAGAGAAGGTAGTGGATATTGGCAGTGACAGAGATATGGGTTTAGTTTGGGTTCTGAATGGAGCTTTGTTAGAGGTTGAAGAAGATGATGTTACTGAAAGAGGAAGAGAAAGCCTTGTAGTGGGTGAAACTCGGATAGCCATTTGCACTGCCATTGAAGAGTTGGGTTTCAGCCTAAAGCTAGAGGCTTTACATAAAAATGTCTGGTGAATGAAGAGTATGAAGATTGAGTGATGAGAAACAAAAGGTTGAAGATTGATTGAGAAACCACTGTGGCCAACTGTAATAATTCTTGGGGAAATTACATAAATGGTTGCTAAACTAATACAAAAATGATATTTTTGACCACACAAATTTCAAATGTTATAAAATATAATCAAACTTATTGAATTATAACTTAATTGCATCATGTGTCCCTAAACTATCACCTTCATTCTAAATTGGTCCCAAAATAAGTATATCGACGAATACTACTTCTTATAACTCGAATATACATCAATTCTTGTATCCTGTCGTTATCTGTTACATTCAAATGGGTCTGAGTATGATCTTGTTTCTATGGTTCAATTCATCAACTAAATTTCTTATCATTAAATAGTTTTACACTGAGTGAACATTAATTTGATTGACAATATTACGTTTAAGAGACTATAAATTCAAGTGTGTTTATGTACAATTACTTCTAATTTAAAAGTTAAAGTTTTAGGTAATTTAAGCTTTATATATATAAATATAGTGTTAAGATTCACTTATATAGTATAAAAGCTTTAAAAATTTTACAATGATTTATGACTACTGGATAATTATAAATTGATGGTTGAGATTATTTATTTCTTTTTTTCATAAAAAACTTCGAATCTTAAATATTTTATCTCGATTATCGATTCATATTCATTTAATTATACTAAATATATGTATACTAAAACGGTATTCACGCACACAAAAAATCTGTATATTTTATATTTTATATATAATATTATTTAAGAAGTGTATATGTGATCACAATTTAAATTTCCGGAACGAGTAAATTAGTATAAGACCATGACCTAATATAAACCAACATCTTTGGTTACTAAGATACACGAATGCCTAAAAAATCAAAGGCCGACTTAGCCATCACGGTTGAAAATTCAGTGAAGCTAATGACACCATCTCCGTCGGCATCAGCTTCTTTGATTATCTCCGTCAGCTCGTCATACGACAGAGGCTGTCCCATTTTGGCCATACAACCTGCAAGTTCTGCCGGGGTGATGTAGCCATTTCCGTCTCGATCGAACAAGGTAAAAACTTCCTTGAGTTGTTCTTGATTCACCAGTATTTGTTCATTCATGTACGGTAATATGGCATTCGCTAATTCATCGAATTCGATCGCACCATTGCCATTAGAGTCCATTTTAGCTAAAAGGACATGGATCTCATCCCCCGATGGCTTGAGTCCTAGTGACCGGAGCAAAGCTGCGAGCTCTAGAATCGTAATGCTGCCATCAGAATCCATGTCAAACCTTGCGAAAATATCCTTTAACTGACTGAGTTCCTCATCACGTAACTCCACCATCTTCAACCCTAAAACGTAACACTAATTAGCAAAGTATACACACACGGAAAAGAATGCTATCGGATAATCGAATGTCTTAATGATGGCGGCTCTCGCCAGCGGTGGTGGAGGAGGAGAAGCGATGAATATAATTGAGGAAAAGTTGAAGAAATGTTTGGATTTAGGTATCTTGGGGAGACTATGGTGTTGATTTCTTTGGTAGTAATTTGTTAGGAATGTGAGGTTTAAAATCGGAGTTGAAAATAGATAAATTTGTGGTGGATATAATTTTAAATACAAAGTAATTAGATTCAATGTGTATTGGAAAATATTTTACAATAATTTAAATATAATGTTAACATATAAAATAAATATTTATATATAACACGAGTTATTAATTGGTATAAGAATAGTTATGAATTATGATGATGAGTGTACATAATTGGTCAAGTCACTTATTTTTGTTTCTTCGTATTTTTTTAGGTCATATGTTGTATACCTATTAGGAGTACTATTTTCTTTTTTATCTCTATTTTTCTCTGTCCTAAGTATAATTAAGATTCGTCAAAAAAATAATTATGATATAAAAATTAACGATTTTCAAAAATAATTTTTCTTCACCTTGCTAAACCTATTAGGGGCATGGAGCACCTCCTTCCTTTGGAGTCCCTATTTCCTTCCACACCTTGTTATGAGGTCTTTCTTCTATTCTTTAGGTTCTTCTTCTTCGGATAAACTTTTTCCTTATGTATTCAAACCTGGTAGTTTGCTTCACCCTGTTGGTTCCCTCACGAGCGGTTTAAGGATTGTCCAAGCTTATAGGCAGACACACGGTTAGATATATGCATCTGAATTTCCATGGATATGTACCTTTAAAAATGGCATTTAAGGCCTTGGAATTGTAGTCTGCAACCTTGTCTTATTCGGCAGTCCATGTGAGTTCAGGCTTCATAGTTGTAACGCCATCGTGCTTTTGGTGGTAGGTGGCTACCATCCAGAAATAACTGTCATCCAAGCTTTCTTTTTATCAGAGGGAGTCTACTGATTAACCATTCGCCTTTTATTGGCCTATATAAGAGATATATCATATACGCTGGATATAAATCATTAGTTGAAGTAAGGAGACTCTTATCGTCTTATTTTTTAATCGAACCTGCCGGTTAATTTACTCTGATCAGATAAGGAAAGAATTAGCGTAATGGATATGGACTGTGAACTAGTTTCCTATCAAATCAAATATTAGGTTTATTGTTCGTGAGAAAAAAATAATTCCACAAGCTATCTTCGGATATACAATCAATGAAAAAGCATATATATATGGATTATCTTTTCTTAAGTTGTAACTGAAGTTAAAGGCAAACCTATTGCACTCCCATATATACATACAAGTTAACATAAACTTTATATTTTTTCCTCTGGAATGACTGAAGAAACATGCCAATTTCCAACTTATATGCATGAAAAATAACAAGAAATCTTGTTTCAATCTAGCCAATTTCCGACTAATATGCATGAAAAGTAACAAAAACATGTGAATCATGCCAACTATTACAAGCAAAAACTATATAGGAATTAATTTATTACCACCGTTTATATTAATCTCCTTAATCTAAAGAAGAACCAAAGGATGGAGCAACAACAACAGAAGAATAAACCTTAGAATTCCCAAGTGAGACCTTGCAAAGCTTGTTATTATTGTTACCACCTTCATCATGAAAATGATGATCTGAAGAACAAAATATAGTTTCTTCAACAACCGTATCGAAATCACCAGCAATAGGGTCCAATTTCGTCCGCATCATTCCATCAATTGATTTCAAAGCAGTTGATCTTGCATGGTTCTTCATGATTATTAGCTGAAGAAGCTGATAAACCCTTGGATTAATCTTCCCTGTTACATTTCTGCAGTTTTCTTCATACTGAAAATTAGTCTTGGCATTCTTCCCTCGTAAAACCCTCGCTGCGTTGTCGTAAGCCAAAGCAGCCTCCTCGGCCTTATCGAAAGTCCCCAGCCATAGTCTCAGCTTCTGAGAGGAGTGTTTAATCTCAGCGACCCATCGACCCGACGGTCGTTGACGGACCCCAAGGTATCTTCTTCCTGCGTTGAGCTTCTTGTTGCTTCTTCTGTCACCACTTTTGTTGGAGCTTTCAGCTTCAATGGAGGTCTGGATTTTCCTAGGTTTTTGATTGGATTGAGACACCATAGGTACTGTTGAGGTATCCATGGTGTTGATTGCAGTAGGAGAAAATGGTAGCAAAAATGATGATCATGGAATAATAATTTAAAGAATGATTTTGGGATAATTGCATGTTCAATGTCTTCTTGTGATTAGAGAGTTAATATAGTTTAATAGCAACATGACATGATAACTGAATTCCTACTTGTCAAAGCAGCCTCTGTTTGAATTAGGGTTAGCAAGGTGTCAAGTTTATAAAATTATTATATGGGTTGATACATTATAATTCAATTACTTTTAGTTTTTTTATACAGTTGGATGAAAATTAACGGATGGATAAGATTAATAATATAAAACATAAAGATTATTATTTAGAAGAAAAAAAATAATTTTAATAATTTAGTATAATAATCCCAAAAATATAAAAATAATTGAATTTTACACAATATAAATCGATCTAATTCAATATATACGAATTAGTATTTGATACACTTCAGTAGAATATTCTAAATCTTAATATTTTTTTTGATTTAATCACTAATTTTTTATTCACTAATTAATTTTAAAAAATATTTATGGGGTGACTATCCCAACTCAATATTCATCGTTCACTAGTCATATAATTTTCTTTAGAGAAAATTTTTAATCATATATATATATGTACACGCACGTGAAAGAAGATAAAATCAAATTATAATCAGTTCATACATTATAAAACTTAACTTTTACAAATTATTTGAATAGTTGGAATAATAAATATTAGTAGTTAAGATTTATAAAATAAAATTTGAATTGTCACTAATTTAAAAGTTTTAAACTCAACCAGTAAGTTCAATTAATCTAATTATTAAAAATATAAAATATTTAAACTATACATTATGTAAGTGAATTAACTCTCTCACACGCACATATATACCTATATTTGGTATCATGTCCTTATATTTACTTATATAAAATTATAATAAATATTATACTATATAAATGGATTTTAATTCATATATATTCATTTATAGTATGTAAAACTTAATTAATTTTTATTTTTAATTTTTTTTTTTGTATTTTTAACTTTTAGTCTTATTCAAATTATTACATTCATCCAAAACTCATACGTAATTGTTTGACAGAAGTGTAGTCACAACGGACTCTCAAGTCGTTGGGCAGAGAACTCCCAAATCCAGCCAATGAACAGACAAAAACATAATGTTTCATTGCATGCATTTTATAAGATTACAGACCCTACAAAGCAGATTATGCCCCAAGCAATACCCTTACTAACATACATCCAACAGCCTACAAACAAAACCCACACCTCAAAAGTGTCAAACAAACACGTTCGCTATCTTAACCTGGTCTGTCTTTTTTAAAATATGTCTGGGGGGTTATTCTGTCTGGTAATAGATTGTCTTTGCTTCTAGTCTTTAAGAACATGGCATGGCATGGCATATATCCCTTTGTTACCTCAGTTTAATTTTCAAATATGTTGGTTGCTGCAGTTTCTGCAATTCCTCAGAACAACTTTTCAGCTTTCTTGTTGTGTTCCTGGTGAACTTATTCACATCCATACACATTTTTATTTTAATTTCTCTGTTTACATGTTTTTAGAGACAGAATTTAAAACAAAAAATATCATTAATAAGATAATCCTTATTCATTTTGTTGGATTCTTTGTGGAAGAACCTTTGAGCTTAAATTCTCAGTCAAAAATCTTGTGCTTGTGACAACTCAGTCTTTCAAACAAGCATTACAACAAAATCAGACCAAGCATGACCCAGAAAACAACCGGATAACAGAAGCCCAACCACGCAATCAGACAGCAACAGTCAAGCAAAACAACAACGGATCAAACAACGTTAATAGCCGTAAATATTCGACTGCTCAAAGTTTAATGACTATATATATGGCTGCTGAAGTTTTTTTTCTTTCAGTTTTCATGTATTTCGAGAGTTCTAAGAGAAAAAAAAATACATGACTACTTTAATGCTAACATTTAAAATGAAAAACATACCCTCTAAAATCCGGTCTAACAGCACTGCTTCTTGCATTCTTCCTTAGTGGAATGGACATGTTTCTGCCATGATTTTCTTGTTAACAAGCTTTAACCCCATCAGGAAAGTAGCTTGGCGGTGGTGATGGTGATGATGATGATGACGAGATCACTTGAGGCTGATAACAAAGTTCTGAATTATTCCAGGCTCTGAACCTTCTCCCCATTTTCTTATAAAACCCTTCTGAGAACTCCAGCTTCCCTGTCAGATTGTTTCCATTAATGTAAATAGCACCCAGACAAGAAAGACTTGCAAGCTTTGCAGAAAGATTTCCCGACAGATTGTTGTCATTTAGTCCCAAGTATCTCAGCCTTTTCATATCTGCCATGGACTCTGGTATCCTACCTGTCAACCCCAGATTTGAAAGATCCAAAATTTCCAAATCCTGCAGGTTCCCCCACTTAACTCCCATGAGACCACCCCCAAGTGGATTGTTTGATATCACCATCTCTTTCAAAGAAACCAGGTCTTGAAATGACTCAATCAACCCACCTGAGAACTTGTTTCTACCAAGATCCAAAAGTGTCACATTTTTCAACCTTCTAATTCCTTCAGGTATCTTCCCTTCAAGCTCATTGTTGCTCAAGTCCAGTTTTAACAGTGAGGTGAAATTACTCCCAAAACTCATCACCAACGGCCCTGACAGATTGTTTCTGCTTAAATCCATTATCAGCAGCCCTGTTAACCCTGCCAAACTTGGTGGAACATGACCAGAAAACTTGTTTCCAGCAAGTACAAGTTGTCTCAAATTCACCAAGTTCCCCAATTCTATGGGCAATGCACCAGTTAATCCGTTGTCCAGTAACATCAATGATTGGAGTCTTTTAAGGCAGCCAATGGAGTCTGGGATCTCACCAATGAGACCACCATTGGATCTGAACTCCAAGGATTCTAAGCTGTTTGAGAGTCTTTCCCAGTTTGAGGAAGGGATTCTTATGGGATTTTCTCTAGGCGAGAAAAAGCAATTGAAGAATGAGAGTGACCTTAGGTGAGTTAGCTCAAACAAGTGGTGGGTGAACTTTGCATCTGAGCTACATTGCAAAGAGTTGTCAAAAATTAGACCAATGTTCAGAACTGTGATATGCCAAAACCCATCAACAAGATCACAGTAAACTCCCTGCATTTGTGAGGAATTTGAGTAAAAAGAGTCATTATTGGTTGCATGAAGTTTCCTACTGATTTCCTACCATGCAAGACTTAATTTCCAAAATATTCATATCCAACATCTATATTCGACACATATACACATATACATGAATGAAGAAAAATAAACATATTGATATCCGATACTCGTTTAACATTCATTTCTAGACCGGAATCCAAATAACATAAGCAGGAAACATCAAGAATTTAAACCTGAATAGGTGTCCATCCGCAAGGGTCAGGGTAGAGATCCGAGCCATTCCATAAGTTCCCCACAAATCCCTGAATAGCAGCATATAGTGCCTCTTGTTCTTCCTTCACCATTGGAGATACAGGCGAAAGCTGGCCATAATCTTCACATTCACAAGCAAAAAACAACCCAACAAGCAAAAACAGAGGAAGAAAACACTTGTTGATTACAATGAGATTCTCCATAGCCTAAACTTCCTAAATAAGAACAGGCAATTATACAATTATAACTTATAAGCGAGCTAAGCAATATGAAAAAGGAATTGCAGCAATGGTAACGGATAGTTGTCAGGTTTTAATTTTCCAGGAAAACAAAATATGGGATTTTGGTTTCATGATTTATTACTGGTTGCAAAAAGAAAGGGCAAATACAAGAAGGATTAAGGAAGAGTTTGCAGGCGCCAAAGGGTGCATTTAACACAGTTTAATGGAACCGCATAAAGTAAACCAAAATGACAACAATAATAGCAGCTTTTTAAGTGCAAAAACACACAAAAAAGGAAGCTGAGGAGAAGCCTAGAAAAGCTAAAGCCTTTAAAATGAGCTTTCTATGTCTTTGCCTCCCCATTGCTGCTACTAGTTAGCTGTGCTTACTGCTTAGCTTAGGCCAGGTTTCTTTTTGGTCTATTTTCTGCACCACTATCTGCTTTTGTGGCTAATCAAACTGTGTTATTAAAGTGATACTAACTGCATTTTAAAGTATGCAAATTTGTTTACCCATTACTTCAGCCGACAATTATTAGTAGAGCTATTATATATTTATATATTTTGTTTAAAACTATCAAATGCAACGGATTCGATAATGATATTAAATTTATCTTGCAAGCAGTGTGTGCACTAATTAGATAAAAATATTATAGATATTGGATAAGATCTAGTTATACACTATGATAAAAACGAATAAAAAAATTCTTACTTGAATTAAATTAAATGCATGCAATAAAAATAAAATATTAATTCTAAACCGATAAATACAGTGGGGGTTCTGGACAGGCGCAATAGGAGCGACCGCACAAGGCCCCGAAAAAGAGGGGTCCCAAATTTTGATAAACTACATTATCACATGATGTTAATCTCGAAATTCATTGAAAATTTTTTAAAACACATTTAAGAAAGATGAGTTATAATTGTTAAAATGTTATAATTATTTCTTAAATATGACAATTGATTATAAAATCTTACTGATTATTATTATTGCTTTAGTAAAACTAATGGGGTTTTGGACAGACGCAATATAAACTATCGCATAGGGGCCCCTAGAAAGGACATTTGCTTCTAAGAGCTACAATTTTATAACTAGTGGAGATCATGGACAATTACTTTTAAGGACCATATTTTAATAAATTGTACAGAGCCCCCAAAATCTTTGAACCGCCCCTGCTGATAATAAACTACATGTGAAATAATAGGACAAATTTCGATACCACTTGGTCAAAACCTTTCAATTATTTCTAAAATCTAGTAGACAAAGACATCACCTAAAGTGTTATCTAAGCTTCTGCAATTACATCAAGTTCAATCAAATTTAATTAGATGACGTGTTTGTAACGTTTAAAGAAAAAGTGGCACTTTCTTAACAAATTGATAATTAAATGACATGTAGTATAATTAACTCAAAAATCAATTGGGTAAATAATGGGCTGGGCTGAGAATGGAATTGTAGTGAAAATACATAACCAATATGTCCAATCCAGCAAATCACAAACCCAAAATAGAGGTATATTTGTCATTACAAAGTCTCACCATTAAACCCATGTTCGCTCTTGGAGGGTTTTGAGCAGCGGCGGAATTTCGATTTCTTATTTTCCATCACTTCCTCGCGTTTTCTCAGCAACCAAACGGGGTTGATGATCTACAATGCAGTCGTTTATTAGTGGGAGTATCCGTTTGTGTCAAAGGAAAGGTTTTTCCAGATGGATTAGTCCTCATTTCAAATCCTCAACAGGAGCTTATCTGCCTTCTCAAAGTAACACCACCCTAGGCCATGGAACCAACGATTCGACCAAATCTTCCCAGAACCATTTCCTGCAGTTTCTAGGAGTATGGGTTCTTTTTCTTCGCTTTAATTTTTCTGGGTTTTTTTGCTTAAGTGAATTTCATGCTTCAAAATGTCTTTTTTGCTAATTTTAAATTATAATTCGAATGTTAAATTGTTATTCGGTTAGAATGTTCCAATTCACTTTGTTTCTCGTGTTTTCGTAAGTCTAATTTTGAGGTAAGCTTGTGTTTTAAAGCTTGTGAATTGTTTTAGCAGACAAGATTTGGATCCCAAACAACAGAAGGGAGGTTTCCCGGCAGTTATGGCGGATGCTCGGTTCCGTTGTTGTCTCCATTGGCTGCAATGATGTCTTCATCTTCTAGTAGATGTATGACAACATCTGCTTTGCCTACTAAGGATTCTTCTGAATCTGTCACTGATGTCCCGGCTCGAATTAAATTTAAGAGACTTGATAAAACTGCCAAGCACATAATGCAGGAAAGCTTTTTTTTTCTCCCTTTTTGTAATGTGATTGTGCGTTTTTTTTTTTCAATTTTATTCGAATCTCAGACCTGTTGGGTCGCCATATCTCTAGGATGTAAATATGAATCAACTGAGTTAAGCTTCGGATTTAATTTTATTCCGGTTTTGAATTGTGTGGATTATGTCCTTGCAGATTCTGGATAAAGAAGCAGTGGAGGAAGTGAAGGAGCAAAGGGAGATACCCGATATTAAACCTGGCTACATTGTGCAACTTAAAGTGGTATGACATGTTTCAGACATTTGAAATGTTATTACTACATGTGATTATTAACATGTTTCCAAGTGGATTAAGCTAACCGGCATTGCTGTTGGTGAGAGCAGGAAGTACCTGAAAATAAGCGGCGTCTTTCAACAATTAAAGGCATTGTTATTGCTAGACGAAATGCTGGCCTGAATACTACATTCAGAATACGGAGAATGGTAGCTGGAGTTGGGGTTGAATCACTCTTCCCATTGTAAGTAACATTCCAGTTTATGCCCTTCCCTCGAAAAGCATGTTGTTTAAGATTTGATTTATCAACCTGGAAATAAAGCATGTTACTGTTTTACTGGATTACCTTAGGTAAATGCCAAGAGGTTGTTATACTTTTGAGGTCAACTACATTAATGAAATACATAGCATTAAGAAATATGGTTACTGGAACATAAATTATGACTAGAATATTCATTGTGCGTATTAGGTATATGCTCTGAAATTTGTATCACTGTCTGCTTCATTGTGTTTCCGAGAGCATCTCCAATATTAGAAGTGTATCATGATGTGTTAATAACGAAGGTTTCTTGCAGTTCTTGCTGACATCCAATTTTCTCACGTTTCATTCTTGTAGTTGTTTTAAGCATGAGTCTCTCTAATCTAATATTCCAAATAGTCTTTTAGGTAAAACCAGTTTCGGTGTAGTTTTTTTTATTTGACGTTATTGCTGTTAAGAGATTCTATACTAAACATACACATGCGTAATGCTTTTGATCGAAACTAGAAACTAGCATCCCATATCAATGTTTTACTTTTAACTTCATCCTTTCATCCTCCAATTCAGAAATACGGTGATTTGCCGATCATCTTCTCCCTTTTCTGCTGTCATCTTTTTTCTTGTGGCGACTTCATTTTTAATATTGCTCAGATCCTCTTACTAATATGCTTGTTTATCGCAATTGATACCAATGTTTCTAGTTTTTTGTGATTTCTTATAGAATCCGAATACTTTGCACTTTCTTTTGATCGAAATGATTGACTTGTTATTTGCTCTGGAAAGAAATTTGAAACTATTTTTTAGTTCTTATCTATGTTACTCAGTCTCAGGTGTGAGTGTCGAGTAATGGTGTGTACCTTACCTGACATGGGTATGTTCCTATTTCCCCCCAAGTTTTCTCATGTATTTGGAGAATCCTTGGAGGGTCATATCTACATACTTGTATCGGATGTAGGTGCTCGTGTTTATCTATTCAATTCGTTCCTATGTATCTTTTAACATATTACGTACATGAGATTAGATGATGATGGATTACAGGTATTCCCCCAACATAAAGGAGATAAAGGTGCTGGACAAGAAAAAGGTGAGAAGAGCTAAGCTTTACTATCTCAGGAACAAGATGAATGCTCTCAGATGATCTTCCAATAGAGAAATCAAAACATGGGGAAATCGTGTGGTTCAAATGGTGTTAAAAAGTACTATATAATTCGGCCTCGATTGAGAGTATTTTCTTAATGTATTTGGAGGGTCTTTACAAGGTTCCCTCTACCTTTGTCCGAACATGCCATGGACATAGGTTTTGGACATTGATATTTTAAGAAAAATGAACAGCTCGGAACATTTTAATGAAAATTAATAAACAAAACCATCATTAATCGAGTTTTGCTTGTTTAGTTAAAAAGTTTGTTCTACGTGGAGCATGCATGCATCTTGATAACATGAATCTGTTTTGGTACAAGACATTACATGTGCCCCATGCCCATGCCCATTCAAATAAAATGTGTGAATTAGAGTGGTTAATATCTCGAAGATTGAGTTTGAATGTGGGTTTATACGCTGACTGACCTAGAAAACACGATCTAGAAACGATGAAATCTATACAACAAATCTGGTGAAAAGTATGGGTTGATGCACTGCTCAACAGACAACAGGCACAAGGAGTGTAAATTAGGGAAGAAGTGGAAAGCATACACAGGATTCAATGAAGTTGTCCACATCCAAAAACTTAAAGTTACAATCACCTTATATTTATCATAATAAAAATATTATTAGAGAAAATTATAGATATCACCATTTTAGATGATATCAAAACTATTACTTAATTATAATAATTATAAACTGTTATTTAAATTCATGTATCAAAGAATTCTGAAATAAAGATCCGAGTTGAGAAAACCAATATAAAACTTCACTCATTCTTCCATCTCTCATCTTCCTCATCAGTTTCTTCCATACGAGCAACCATGCAAGAAGAGCTTGTCGGAGTTCACGCCTGCGATCCAACAGCAGTAACCAGGTCCGGACAGAGTGTTTTCATGTCTGTTTTCCGGACAAAGATTGCCGAGCAGTGCCGTTTGATCACCATCACCTGGTGCAAGAATCTGTTGCTCAACGGCCTCTCGGTGTCAGTCTCGGGCCTGGAAGGGGAGAGTCAGCACACTTGCAAAGTTGAGCTTAAACCCTGGTATTTCTGGAGAAAACAGGGATCCAAACACTTCGTCATCGACGGCCACAATGCCGTCGATATCTTCTGGGACCTCAAAGCAGCTAAGTTCAACGGCGAAACGGAACCCAGTTCCGAGTACTACGTCGCCGTCGTCTACGAGAAAGAGGTGGTTTTACTCGTTGGGGATCTAAAGAAAGATGCATATCGGAAAACAGGTTGCAGGCCTGCACTTACAGACCCCATTCTAGTATCAAGAAAAGAACATGTATTCGGCAGAAAGAAATTCTGTTCGAGAATCAAATTAGAACACGAGAAGAGCAAGTTCCATGAGATTTCAATCGAGTGTAAGAACAAGATTGGCACTGGGGTTGATCCTGAAATGGAGATGAGAATCGACAGCCAACTGGTCCTCCATGTGAAGCATCTGCAATGGAAGTTTAGAGGAAACGAATCCCTGCAAGTAAACCAGAGTAGGGTTGAAGTTTACTGGGATGTTCATGACTGGCTTTTTAGTCCTGGGTTAAGGCATGCCCTGTTCATATTCAAGCCTGTTTCGTCGTCTCAGAATGGGAGCGGTGATTCATCTGAGAGGGTTAGTTCTGGTGATTTTTGCTTGTTTCTCTATGCCTGGAAGATTGAATGACACCAGCATGTTAAAAAACCAGCTTCAATCATCAATGGCGTTGGAATAAGATTGTTGGGAAGCCGAACGGGGGCATGTTCCTCACCGCTAGTCAAATATAAATATCACAAATAAATTTTATACGTTTCATATTTCATAATATTGTTTAGTAAATAATTTCATACCATCCAAAAAAATTCATCAATTGTACGAGCTCTAACCCAAGTGGTTAAAAGAATGATTGATCTTCTTAGAGGTCACGAGTTTGAGAACCAGTAATACCAGCAGAGTGATTAAGTGATTAATGTCAAATGGTGGAAATTATATTCTAGAATAGATACTACTTCTAATCACTATTAGCTTATTAACAAAAATTCATCAATTTAATCATATATAAAAATTTATCTTAAAAAATAAAAATTTACTTTTAAAAATAGATAAAAATTATTATTGAATAAATAATAAATAACGTGATAAATTAGATTTATTAATTTTACAATACAGATCAAAAAGAACATTAAAATTTTGATTTAAATTTTACCAACTTTGAAAAAAATTAAAATTAATTTTTTTACCATCAATTATATTATAAGCAATGATTAACAATGGTTAACGATAATAAAAAAGATAGACGTAAAAAATGGTAAAATAACTACATAAATAAAACTGCATAAAATATTATGTTTTTTTTTGGATGAGTTTATCACGTGTATTAAATATTATTTTTTTAATTTTCATAAAAAAATTGATATTATACATTGAGTTTTGAAATTTCTAATTTTATTAATTAATTTAATGATGTTTAATAATATTTAATATTAATGGTGTTTAGTGATATCCGATATTCGTCGTAAATTTTTTTTTTCTAATTAGTTTATCACGTAGGTCCAATATTATTAAATATGATTAGCGTTGAACCCCCTTAACATTATTGGACACCCGTGAAAAAAATTAAAAGTTTTTTCATCTTCCAACTCATAAACATTATAAATAGTAAATGAAACTAAAAATAAATTAATTTGGGATTCGTAATCCTAAATTTACAAATACACAAGCTGTCATTATTTTTTTTTTGTCTAAATAAAAAGAGATTATTAGGTGATTTAAGGAAGTAGAATCATTCATCTTTAAATAATTATCTAATAACTATTCACTCACTAATTACATATAAAAAATAATAGGTGATAATTCACCTCAAAAATTTAAAATAAATAAATATAATTAGTTGGGACCAGAAAAAATAAATAAATTTGTCAATAGTCATTGTTCTACTTTTTGTATTTGGTTTCAATATTTTATTTTATTAAATTTAATGGCTATAATTTTGGGTTTTCAAACTTTAGTCACGATAAAAAATTTAATTTTACAAATTTAATTTAGACATATTTAATCTTGACTAAAATTTTAAAATTCTTATTTTTAAATTCTAATATAGACAACTTCAGTCACTCAACTTTATCATATTTTTGTATTTGGTCACTTAATTTTAAAAGAATTTTAATTTTACATCTCATTTTTTAATTTCATTTTTATCACCTAACCCTTATATGTATAATTTTTTTTTTAATTCATGCATAAACGTCGGTACTTTTCCCTCAAACTTAAATGTTTAAACCCCTTTTCATTCAGTAGGTATATAGTATTTTCCTCAAATTTAAACAATAAAAGATCGAGAATAATGTAAAAATTAATATATGTTAAGTCCACACTGATCAGAATGGTAGAGATTGTAGATTGAACAATGATATTGTTGAAAGTTTTAATTTGAGTTGAGAAAAAAATTTTATGAATAAAAAAATAAGGAATAGAATAAAATTTTACTATCAATTACATTGCAAACGATGATTGAACGATAATAAAGAAAGATATTAACATAAAAAAATAAAATATTACATCAGTTTCATTAAAAATATAAAATTTTCCACTTTCATTACACGATTAACGACCGAGTGAGAAAAGAAAATTTTAAAAGTCGGGTGGTCAAGTAAAAAAATTAAAGTGAAATGACTAAAACAAAACCCTGTAAAAATTGAGTGGTTTAAATTCGTACTTTACCCATTAAAGTTCTAGATGGACAAGGACCACACATCTACATTGGTAATATTCGGAGAAAGCAACGGGGAAGAATTTGACACGTGTACGTCCAGATATCATTATAACCGCCTCGGTCCCTTTAGCTGTTAGCTTAAAAGCTCGGGTTGGGGGTACCAAACCTTATCAGGAAGGAAAGGAGAAATAGGGTTTCGATTTTCTGTATTGTCTCGGGAAAAAAAAGATTTTCTTTTCTAGATCTAGAGTTTTCGATCATGGAGATGGAGCGCGTGATTGAGTTTCCTCATACGCATATGGATCAGCGACCGAGAAAGCGTCCGCGATTGGGCTGGGACGTAACTCAGTTGCCACCGCAGGTATAGCTTGTGTTCTTTGATTTTCTTTTCCATGATCTGGTTAATATTTTCACCTTCGTTTAGGTTTCTTTTTTATTAATTATGGTTCTGCTCTGGAAAGATTTAGCATGTTTGTTACGCATGTTGCTCAGATCTGTTATTGCTTTGTCTTCTTTTTCCTTGTAAATTTGGATATTATATCTCACTTCAACCGTAGATTCATCCTATTTTTATGAAGAACCCGTGTGATATAGATGTATCTCTCTATTTTCAAGGTTTCATGATATTTGTAAAGATGGAAAATTTCCTCAATATTTTATATTTTATTTTGTACGGTCTATACTATGGAATTATTGGGATAATGACTTTCCGTTTAAGAATCTTGTAGAGATAATATATTGGTTATATACTTTTTTTTCTTACTGGAGGTTGTTTTCCCCATGGTAATTTTTGGTGTGTAAGAAGAGGTGTTAGGTAATTGGGGATGGTAGAAAGACATCGATTTGTAATCTTTTACTGGTACAATGATCGGATGCTTTTTGTGTATTTCTTTTGTTTTTACTTGCTTGTGGTATGTGTAACGATTGGATGGTAGGAAGGAATTATAAGGTAATTATTTATGGTAAATAAGCATTGATTTTAATCTTTTAGTGGTGCAATGAATGGATGGCTATGTGTAGGCTCAGGTAGGAATGTTTTTTGCACAAGAGATTGGATATGTGACAAGCGGTTCTTCTTCTTCCGCAAAAGCACCCTCCAATTGTGCTAGTACTGTTACTACTAGTTCTTCTGTAGTTCTAAAGGGTGGGGTTGCTCGAAATGGTTCTCCCCCGTGGCGAGAAGATGACAAGAATGGACATTACATGTTTGAGCTTGGAGATAATTTAACATCTCGCTGTAATTTCACTTTTACCATCACAAACTTATGTTGATTGATTAGTTGCCTTGAAAACCATATAGCAGATTGCTAGAATATATCATAATTTAGTATTATGGTTAACTAAAAGCAGTTAGCTACTTTTTAAGTTCAGAGGCTTTTCTCAAGCTCTAATTATTCTTTCAAATTCCGAATATAATAATTAGCTTTATTTTTTCTTGTTGAAGCTTTTCCAATGTCTCAGTTGATTAGTACTACTGTTTCTTATTCTCTTTTCTTCATTGTTGCAGATAAGATACAGAGTAAAATGGGTGAAGGTAATACCTTGGGGAACTTATTTAGCCTTTGGTTTACTTCTAGTTTGCATTGATCCAGGTGTATTACATTTTAGCAAGCACCTCATCCCTGACTCCTTCTTTCTACAGGTACCTTTGGGCAGGTCTTAGAATGTTGGGATAGAGAGAGGAAGGAGATGGTTGCCATCAAAATTGTTCGTGGAATAAAGAAGTATCATGAAGCAGCCATGATAGAAATTGAGATGCTGCAACAGCTTGGGAAACATGATAAAGGTGGCAATCGGTGAGTATCTGTTTTGTTTCAATTACATTTTAATGTTATCAACTTTATAACCAACTTTCTCAAGTTTTGTTGCAATGGTTAAATGGTTCATTCCTTTGCAGTTGTGTTCAAATACGGAACTGGTTTGACTATCGTAACCATATCTGTATTGTAAGTATATGATTGATTTGTAATGGATTGCTTTCCCAGCTCACCAATAATTTGGGGGTTAAAACGTCTGGATGAATTTAAATCGTTTTAACAGGTGTTTGAGAAGCTTGGACCAAGCCTATACGATTTTCTGCGGAATAACAATTACCGCTCATTTCCCATTGACCTTGTCCGTGAGATAGGCAGACAACTATTGGAATGTGTAGCATGTGTGTAATAATTACTAAGCTAGTATCTCAGCATTTTCTTGTTGCCATTTTTAAGTAATCATGGCTCTTGGCAGTTAATCATTTTACATGAATTCAAGCATAACATTTGATTAGGGTGTCTAAAGTCTTTCTGTCAAGAATGCTTTTGCATTGAAGTTTTAAAATGATACCAAGTGTGTTGGTTGCTTATATATTCCTTAATATTTGCAGTCATGCACGATTTGCATCTGATACATACGGACTTGAAACCTGAAAACATTCTTCTCGTATCTCAAGAGTGTGTCAAAGTTCCTGATTACAAGGTTTTTTTTCTTTACTTGAGTCCTTAATCTTTCCTTGAGGTTTTTATTTTTTGGTGATTTATCTGTGTTATTTCTTGGCTTAATTGTTCCTAATTGTTTTTGTATCATTTTATGCTGTCAGAGTACATCAAGATCTCCTAAAGGTAGTTCTTACTTCAAAAGATTACCAAAATCAAGTGCTATTAAGGTAATAGATTTTGGTAGCACAACTTATGAGCGTCAAGATCAGACTTATGTTGTGTCGACGCGTCATTATCGTGCCCCAGAGGTCATTCTTGGTATGTACTTTCTGTTTATGGTATAGTATTAATGTGTTTAGAAAATGGTTGCACGATTCATAACTCTCTGGTGTACTATTCAACAGGTCTGGGATGGAGTTATCCTTGTGACATATGGAGTGTTGGTTGCATCTTGGTTGAATTATGCACGGTATGATTGGAATAATGGTTTCTTTTTATTCTGTTTTTAAGATTGCAAGTGATATTTGCATTTACGATGAGTGATAATCTGGCAGGGTGAGGCATTGTTTCAAACACATGAGAATCTGGAGCACCTTGCCATGATGGAGCGAGTGTTAGGTCCACTACATCAGCACATGTTGAAGAGAGTAGAGTGCGTGTTTTGATGTTTGATTCTTTAGTTTTCTTTCCTGTGTTGTGTTTTTGACATAAAATCCGTCTGTTTCAGTCGACATGGGGATAAGTATGTTAGAAGGGGTAGATTGGATTGGCCGGATGGTGCTTCCTCGAGGGAGAGTATCAAAGCTGTTCTTAAGCTGCCTCGTCTTCAGGTACTTTCGTCCCTCCGATGCACAGCTTGTCCATTTGTCATGGCCGTGGATTTTCTTGTACTTTTCCTATAACCTGTCGTTTGAATGATTTCAGAACCTGATAATGCATCATGTTGACCATTCGGCGGGAGAAGTGATTCATCTACTTCAGGGGTTGCTTAGGTATGACCCTATCGACAGGCTCACAGCTCGTGAAGCATTAAGGCATCCATTTTTTAGGCGATGACCCTGTAAACGTTGTAACAAGAGATGCTGCCAGTGCCTGCTGTAGGTAGAAAGCTTAGGAGGAGATTGGTTTCAATTGTATCATTAGTTTTAGAACGAAATGCCTATATAATTAAGTACAATTCATCTGATTCTCTGCTCTGCTTGTTAAAAGTTGATATTCACCCACCCAACCGCACATTCTTATTTGAACGCCATGAATTTAATCATTCATCATTCTTTGAAGTTTCAAAAATTACCCTCAAGCTTGATGATTTTATAAAATGGTCCCTAATTATGTACACGGACAAAAATGATTTTTTAAATGTTTGTTGTTATTGTTTCAGTTTTCTCGTTGAGCTAAAACAAGGTCTTTCATCGTAGGGAAGAAAAGGATTATATTAGATTAGATGTATTAATATTAAATCTGTTTGTCAGATTCATCTGATGAAAAAATTGTTTCTTGATACGAATTCAAACCCTTTCATTTATTATAAAGTTTTCATAACTTTTAATTAAAAAATCTTCATTAGACAATTGAAAAGACTGATAGATCCACTTAAACCGCCAAGAAATGTTCGGTGGAAAGTAAATGCTGTCCTCGGCTACTAACCCTCTACTCACAGTTCGAGATGTATCATCTTACCAAAATATTCAAGCCTTGATTGCGCTCAACTCCTTTCAACGGGACAGACGAAACTCGTTTGATATGATTTCGAGAGTATATTTTTAAAAACAATATTTAATTTATGTGTAAGAGAGATTTATATTGTATACTGAATTTAAAAAATCTAAAAAAATAATAAAAATGGAAAAGACCATGAAGAAAGAAAAGCAAACTAGCATCTCTCTTTTCACAACCTCATCCTAAACCTAAACTACACTTAGATGGCTTCACTGCCCAAGTTTTCTTATCAAAGGCTGAAGAAGGAAGAAGAAGAAGAAGAAGAAGAAGAAGAAGAAGAAGAAGAAAAGACAAGGAAATGGTCGAGGTATGGCTTCAGAAGGCGGCCGAAACTCAAAATTCCGGTGTTGAAAAGGTTCCTTCGGAAGAGAAGCAGGGTTCTCGCCAGGCTTAAGCTTTCTTGGAGGAAGGCTTTGAAAAGGCTCAAGAATGGGCAGTCTCACATGAACGATTTGTTGGGTGGGAATCTACTGGTTCTGCAGCCAAACCGTTCTCCTTTCGGAACACGCAAACAAGGATTTAAATAGCAGTATGTAATCACATCAACAACCGTTATATAGAAATTTTAACACCGTCATAATTCTGATTGTTATGTTAGCGATCACATATCTTCTTCACCATCATGATAACCGCAATTGGAAGGTAGCCTGTCGGAAGAGTTTACTTGGAGATTGTCCCCTTCTCAGATTGTCTGATGCATGATCATGTTGTGTTGCTGAATAATATTGTCCGTAATTTTATGTTCCAGAAAAGCTTATAGTAAATAGGAATGTTTCTGGTTGTATTCTACTTTTTTACAAGTCTTTCTCTCTTTAAGCTTAATTACTTGAGATGATGTATAATTATTGGATGTTTGAAATGAAAGTTACAAACTAGGATTAAACTAAGATTAACAGTTACATTTAGAGTAATTACAGATTTTTCTAAATAATAGTTTTCAAATGAGAGCGATTTTAGTTTTAGTTACGGAGAGCTTACGAAAAATAATTGTGGTTACTATAAATGATTGTTGTTCATAAATCTTTGATTACGATGTTTGATGAATAAAATTTATAATAGCGTATTGAAACAAAGTCTCTCACTTTGATCGGATTACTAATAGAAACTTTGAGTTTAAAGAGTTTAACTTAATATTTGTAAAAATAAAATACCCTTAAAAAATAAACTAATATATCCTACAAATATCATTTAAATTTAATAATTAATGAAATCATATTAAAAATAATTATCTAAATAATAAAATAATATATAGATCATTCAAATATGATTAGTAATATTATATTTAAAAATTATTTTTTATAATCTATTTAATATTAATAGATATAAAAAGTATTGATAACTAACAAACTATTGAATATAAATATTTTTATATATTTTACTAATTATCAATTATTAATTAATTTTATTATATTTTTATATAATTAATTAATACAATCCACTAATAAATCAATTAATATAATTTACTACTACATCAGTTATCCGTTTATCGTTAAACAGACTAAAATCTTTTTTTCCTAACCTGATTGAAAGACAATATAAAATCATAGACTTCAACTGAAACCTCAAAAAGCCCATGAAAATAATCAAAGAAAAGCCAGAAGCGTGAGAGAAAATTCACACCTGTTTAATATTCGATAAACCCCCTCCTCGTCTCTCCCGCCTGTCATCTCTTATCCCTTTGACCTTCCTTTTTCTCTTCAATTCTTCGATCAAATGTATTCTTTAACAAAACCCATTTCCATGGCAGACTCTTATTTCCTCGTTTCTCTCCCTTCACTCTTCACCCCTTGCTCCAAAGCCCCATCTCTCCTCGCCTTTTCCCAAAAACCCGCCAATTTTTTCTTATCATCCTCCCATTCTAAACCCTCCCTGACCCTCAAATCAAAAACCCATTTCCCTTCTCTAGTTCCTTTTGTTGCCCAGGCATCAGATTGGTCACAGAAAGGGGAAGAAAATGACCCCACCATTGCCATTGATGAAACTGAACTTGAAGAAGGGGAATCGAAATGGGAAAACGACGAAAGTGATGGGCCTGAAGCAAGTTGGGGACCTGAAGGTGAAGATGCTGTTTTTGAAGAACAAAGTGGTGATTCAGAAGAAGAGGTTTCTGAACCACCTGAGGAAGCTAAATTGTTCGTTGGAAATTTGCCTTTTGATGTTGATAGTCAAAGTTTAGCTATGCTTTTTGAGAAAGCTGGAACTGTGGAAATTGCTGAGGTTTAATAGAACTTTGATTTCCTTTTTCTTTCCTGCTTTTAAACCGTTTGAAATTCTTCTTTTTTTAAACTGTTTTGATCATTTTGTTTTGTTCTGATTGCAGGTTATTTACAATACAGACACTGAGAGAAGTCGTGGCTTTGGGTTTGTAACTATGAGTTCAATTGAGGAGGCTGAGAAGGCTGTTGAGCTATTCAATCGTTATGTAAGTTATCATCTTTTACATTCTGTATTAGATTTTCCTATTAATGGACTAATATCTATGACAATAAATATTGAATGTTTTATCCATGCAATAGGAATTATCTTTGGAAGTAAGCAAAAACCATGATTCTAATAACCTGTGTTACTTGGATTCGTATTTAAATGTTGGATAGGATTATGTATTTGACATGGTTATGTTTAATCCTTATAGGCTTTTACCCATGTCTGGATATGTGCCCAACATTAGTGTTGGATATACTGCATAGGTATTTTAAAAGATAAAAGTAAAAACCGAAGAATCGAGCAATATAGCTTGTGGCAGTTTGCTACATTTGTTTTTTTACTTTTGACATGCATTAACTTTTAAGGTCAAAATATGTTCCTGGTTGTTGTATTTCGGTTAAGTATGAGATATACTCCCTGCACTTGAAAAGTTGAAAATTGAATCTCTTACTTTCTCAATTTAAAAATTCTAATCTATCATTAATACTGAAAACTTTCAACTTGGCATATTCATTTTCTGTCATCATATGTTACATTGGTTTTGAAAGATAATATTGACAATGTTAATGGCTGGATTAGGATTTTAAATCAAAGAAAGAGGACTTAATTTTCAAGTTTTAAAGCATATAGGACTAAATCTCAAACTTTGTTGAAGTACAAGGACTGACAACATATTTTAATCAACTTTTACCTTCTGGTGAATTTTCATTAGGTTGTAATCACTAGATTTCTTGAAGTTTCGTTCTCTCACCTGTAATTCCTTGATGTCAAGTTTACTAGATGTTAAGAGTATGATAAATGAATAGAATAGTTGCAGACGGGGAATGAAGCACGCCCGCTCTATGTATATTAGATGCATTATTGACATCAAGTTGAAGAAAACTTGTTCATTGTCGATTTTACTTTTTCTTTTGAGATACATCTGTTCTTGTGTACCAAAGTTTCTTGTGATGCTAGATGTCACTTCTTAGGTTTAACTGCATAACCAGAATTAGGCTTCGAGTTGCCTTTCACTTTCTTTTTATGCCCTGAAAGTATTAAGAGACATGGTATATATTGATGTCCAAGTTTTCTTTCCATTTTCTTTGATTTGTTGGCTAATGTTAACTCTGAAGTGATATATGGTGCTTGTACTTAGTCATTGTTGCTTTTGTGTTTTTAAACAGGATCTTAATGGAAGGCTCTTGACTGTTAATAAGGCTGCTCCGAGAGGATCACGTATGGAACGACCCCCTCGTGTTTTTGAGCTTGCTTTTAGAATCTATGTGGGCAACCTTCCATGGGGTGTGGATAATGCTCGACTGGAGCAGGTTTTCAGTGAACATGGTAAGGTAGTCGAGGCTCGTGTAGTGTATGACAGGGAGACTGGCCGATCACGTGGTTTCGGTTTTGTCACTATGTCCTCAGAGACTGAATTGAATGACGCCATCGCTGCTCTCGATGGACAGGTATTATCATCCTTCCACAGCTTTAAAACGAAATGAAATATTCGTATCAAATACATAACCCGATCCAAAGTTTACACCCAAACTCAAGTAACACAACATAAAACGTCTCCTATTATTATTGCAGAATCTGGATGGAAGAGCAATAAGAGTAAATGTTGCAGAGGAAAGACCAAGACGAGGCTTCTTTTGATCTTCAGATAATTTAGATACATGATCTACTGCAGTTGCTTTTTGTCCCTTGTTCTGAGGTTAAGTTCATAGTTCTAGTTTTTGCACAATGTGTGGAATGTATTATTAAATTAGTAATATGTTATATGGATGAGTGTATTCATGCAACTTTCGCCCGTAACACGAGCAGAAATAAAAGTTTGTTCGTTCAAGCTCAGTTTGTTTACAGGCTTATTCTTTTTTGGAAAGATGTTTAATCATCAATTTTCTTTTAACTGTACCATACATTAATTTTGTTAAATTCAAACTCGAAAACAGATGAAAAGAGAGCATTACACAAGATCTGCTAGTATGAGAAATGCAATGTTTGACCAGATATTCTGTACAATAACATGTTCAACATCGAACGACTTTCCCAACCATGGCAGGCTTTCAAACAAGCTGCATAAGAGAACTTTTCCTATCTCAATATCCCCTCAACTGAGCATCACGACTGGTTAAGGGAACATACCGGACTGAAGTCTCACTTCTGATGCTAATTGAACCATCCAAATTCTTGTCCACTACTTTCAAGTCTTGGAATGTGTTCCCAACGGGAATGACCATTCGACCACCCGGCTTTAATTGATCAAGGAGAGGCTGAGGTATTTCTGGTGCAGCTGCCCCAACATGTATGACATCATATGGTGCACATTCCGGCCAACCTTGTCTTCCATCTATGATAAATGTACACGATCAAACTGTCAAAGCATTCAACATAAAAGCAGTCTAACATATTTCAACAATTAAATTTGTCCCTAAGAAGTATTTGAAGGAAAAATACTCCCTCCACAGATATTTTAAGGGAAAAAACATATTTATGCCTCAGACAAACAGTGAGCTCGTTTCAATTCTGAGAAGACTGAAAAATAGGTTTATGACTTCCTAATCCTCCATTAAACAGTATAGAACATTCTATTCTAATAAGGGGTAAGCATATAGCAAGCTCTTGAGTACATACCGCCTGCATGTAGGGAAAGAGAACCATCTTTCAATAATGGAGCTGCAGAACTTTTTTCAATGTATTTTATGGAAGAAGCAACCAATTCGGGAATATGTTCCACACCGACAACCCGACCCTGTGGTCCAACCATTATTGCAAAGCAAGCAGTCAAGTATCCAGTTCCTACAGTACAGTCACAGATGCAAAACCGAAATAAAAACCTGCCTTTCAAAAATTAGGGGGGGGAGAATGGACTGCTGATGGATTTACTAAAACTCTTATAGAGTGCTGGAATTAGATACATCCATTAACTCCTATAATTCGACCCTTTTCTTGATGGCCATTGAGTGGGATTTACCCCGAGAGAGTACATGTAGCATATTTGGTATTCCAGCATTCCATCCAAGTCATACATAAGAAAGAAACTGAAGATGTGTGGAAAAGACACCATCGTATCAAAAAGTTTGTGGAATACAAAGAGACCTGAGCCAACATCTAATGCATGCATGCCGGGCTGCAAATTTTCCTCCAATAATTGAAGGCAGGTAGCATGCATGTGCGGTGCGGAAATGGTAGCATTGTAACCTATTGGCATCGGACTATCAACATAAGTTGATGTCCCATCTGGTACAAATAATGCCCTATCGATGGTCTCCAACACTTCAGCAACCTTCATTGATGAAATCACTCCATAACGCTGCAAATGCTCAACCATTTGTTTGTTCTTGCTGATCCCACTTCTACTCCAAAATTGCTACAAATAATCCGATAGAAATATTAAGCACGTGATCACTATTGAATTGAACCGAAAGGACACACAACAACAGAAAATTTATTAAACCAAAACCGCTATTGTCAAGGAAAATAAAAAAATATAAACTAAGAAGTCTCCGACAGAGAAATTGCCGAATAAATCATTGGAGCAGACATCATTCCGAGTCGGACGGAGGCCTCCATATCAGTGGCAGACACAGGTCCATAGACAAGCTACATCATTACCAAATATAGTACAATAAGCCCCTAGTGGAATACACTACATAGTACATACCAAACCCTAATACCAGGAACTACTTGGATTTTAAGCTTTTTGCACCAAGATCACACATCCAGTATTTGAACTCATAACCTTCCCGAAAGATCAGCCCGACACAGATCAAATTGCATAATATGTTGATTCAATCTCCAGATAATGAGTCCGAAAACGTTTCCAGTGCCGACAATTCAAACAATTCCACTATTCAAATGCAACAAGTATGCGCCTTTCCTATCCGAACACACAACACAAGCAGGTTCTATAGCCTATTTAACAAGCTTAATCTTAAAATTTTACAAAAAATCCTCATTTCTGGAAAACCCAAAACCAAAGATTAAGTAAATAAACAAATATAATCATATGAAATAAAAGGAACCCAGAAAGCAAATATGAACAAGGAAAGAAAAGGGTACCTCCATCCCGAAGAAGAAACTGTTACCCGTGTGGAGAAGATTGAAGTTGGGGAGCTTGAGATTGTTAAAGGGGATAGGTCGTCCTTGAATATGGTGATGGTGATGGTGATTGAGGAAGGCGGTGTAGTTTAAGAGTTGGTTTATTTGTGGTGTACTACTACTATATCGGCATCCATAGGCAATGACTGTGGATAGATTCATGATTTTTGCATTTTGTTTTTCTTTCTTTATTCCCTTTGTATTACTTTCTCGCACTTTCTCTCACTCCCAGTCATCTATTGCAGTGCTTGAGCTTGTTACACGTAGCGGGCAAAGAAAAACAAATGTATTCTATTCTTGAGATTGAGATGTGTGTAATTTCAAAGCCCAAATACTAACATTCATTATTAACCAATATATAAGTTTTTGTCTTAACCCAAATCCATAAACATTAACCCTAAATCCAAACTTAAAAATATATTTTTTAATGTTCTTAGAGAGCCTCGTAATAGTATCTGTCATAGTTGTAGCAGTGGCGTAACTCTAGTAATTGTTGATAGTACATTTTAAAAAATATTTTTAGGTGATCAAAAATTAATTTTATATTCTTGAAAGGTCAAAAAAGTAATTTTATCTTTTTATTTAAAAAAAATTATGGGGGATGCAATGATATGATTGTTATAATCAATTAGTTAAATGACTAAATCATGATATTTAAAAATATAATAACTCGATTGTAAACTTACTAGTAATAGAGCTACTTGTGTTATAGTTTATCCTAAACTAACATTTTTATTTTTCCTTCGGGACATCTAAATTAGACAGTTTATTTTTTGTAGTCGGTGAAACAGTAGTATAGAGTGACTAGAAGTGTTACTTTAAAATCATCTTATGGGCAGATCCTTTCACCCTAAACCCTAAATCTGAATTCGTTAATCAAGGTTGATATTGGAGGGAATATTATCTGCAACCGCGGCGGACCACCGTAGCATGATTTAATTTTCACATTTAAAAATCCATATCGAAAAGCATCAACTGATTTAAAACAGTGACGTATGAAGTGAACAGACTGCATCCATTTTTATTAGCAATAGCAAAATGCCAAAATGATACTAAAATTCAGATTTTGTGCATTCTATTAGGTAAGGGCGGAGTTAAAATTTTTTAAAGGGGTGTAATTTTTTAACGAAGAGTAAGAAAAATTAATTATTTATAAAAGATATTAAATTATTTATAAATGAGTGTCAATTATATATATTTTTATTTTTTATATAAATTATAAAAAAAATATGATTTTTAAAAAAAATTGGGGTGTCAATTGTGAGTGTACCTCCGCCCATGCTATTAGGTGTACATTTTAATCCTATTCGAGTATTTTATCTTTATATTTAAATTTTAAAGGATTAATTAATCTATATTTATTTAATATAAGATTATTATAAATTATATAAGAAATAATTAAAAATCATTCAAGCAAAAAATAATACGATATCAATTGTCATCAAATTTCTTGACAAAATATAATTAACTGACTCATCCCAAATGTTAAGTAGGTTTTGTTAGTTAACTCATGAAGCGCGTGGGAACAGTCAACCATAATCATGTTTTCGTCATGCATGATGACACGTCAGATTGTTCATCATTTTAGCTCCTTTATAAAACGACTATAAATGTCTATTCCCACACAACACCGCCACCACACAACTCGTCCTTCCTTCAATGGAACACAACAAATACGACTCAACTTCCTACGATGATCACTTACCAGATCCCGATGTTCACATCCTCACCTCGGGTGGCCTACGCATCCCCGCCCACTCCAGCATTTTGGTAATCCTCTCTCAGATGAATCGTTTAGATTGACAACTTCTTTTTGGGTTGTTTTGCTTGGATCTGATCTTCTTTTTTAAAAAGGCAATGGCGTCGCCGGTTCTGGAAAACATAATCGAGCGGCCACGTAAGCACCGGAGCTACGAAAGAGTCATCTCGATTCTAGGCGTTCCATGCGACGCCGTTTCTGCTTTTGTTGAGTATCTCTACTCTTCCAGGTTGGTGGCTTTAACTTAAGCAGGCTGATTTGATTTGAATTTGAGAATTAGTTTTAAAATTATTACTTGAAGTTGAACATTTCTTTAAATTACTACACAGATTAATAAAAAATAATCGATTTGAATTTTTACATATTCAAATAGAAGAGTCGACGAGATCAATTTACAATGTATTTTGCTTTTCCACTGTCTTTGTTTTTCCCGAATAACCTCCGCCGTTCATTTCATCCTCGTTTCCCACGTGATATGTAATCGACGGCGCAAAATCCACCTGCGAATCTAATATTCAAAATATGAGTTCTAAGAAAGTGCCACGTGGCTATTCAATCGCTACTCGTCACATTCTATGTTGTCCGGCTATGGAATTTTCTAATATTTCTCCAAAAGTCGAGGATGCTGTTTCGTCTACGTTTCAGATATGATTTATTTATTTTGTTTTAATTCACGAAGGTGATTTGAACGAAATGGTTTTGCATTGCTATAGGTGCGAGGAAGAGCAATTGGCGAAATATGGGATTCATCTGCTAGCATTGTCGCACGTTTACTTGGTCCCACTGCTGAAACAGCTGTGCAGCAAGGGAGTTAGTCAACGACTGACGACAGAGAACGTGGTGGACGTCCTCCAACTCGCCAGGCTCTGCGACGCCCCCGATCTTTACCTCAAGTGCATGAAATACATTGCCGCCCATTTCAAAACCGTCGAGCAAACCGAAGCTTGGTGCTTCATGCAGGATCATGATCCCTGGCTCGAGCTCGAGATTCTTCAATTCATTGACGAAGCTGAAACGGTAAATAAGAAGCACCCATACCTTTCTTAACATCAGTTAGTGTAATTGTAATAATTTTTGTGATTCACTTATTTGTAAAAGTGGGTCTTGACTCTTGAGTGTTCGATATGATGCCGCAGAGAAAGAAGAGAATAAGGTGGCACAGGGAAGCACAGAGATTGTATTTACAGCTAAGCGAGGCAATGGAGTGTTTGCAGCACATATGCACGGAAGGGTGCACAACGGTGGGGCCATACGACGTGAAACCGGCTAAGAAACCGGGTCCCTGCAACAAATACGCGACGTGCCACGGTGTCCAGCTCTTGATAAAGCATTTTGCTTTGTGCAAGAGAAGGGTTAACGGTGGAGGGTGCTCCCGCTGCAAGCGAATGTGGCAGCTTCTTCGACTCCATTCCTCCATTTGTGATCACCCAGATTCTTGCAGGGTTCCCCTTTGCAGGTAAATATTAAAAACCAATGAGTACTTTTTATCGATAATGTCATTTGTCTTTGGATGGTGTAATTGAACTGCTTTGTGAATTTCTAGAGGCCACCAGCCTAGCCAGTCCAAGCGATTTGAGTTCATATCTCCTAAGATAACATAATCTGTTTTTTTAGTGAGATATTTGTTGAGTTCATATGCATTTTTTAATGTTATTTGGTAGTTTAGTAGGTTCAATTAATTTACATAGGATAAGAACTGGGCAACTTTTAGGATTCTACTTGTCGGGTTAGGCTTGGAAGTTTCTTATTTGCTTTTCGTCTTTGCCTTCTCAACTTTCATCCGCCATAAAATGTCGTTTATGGTGAACTTGTGGTTGGCTTGTCCCTGTCACCCTTGTTTTAACGTATTCTTTTGATATTTTTAACCCAATTATTGGGCTAAAGCTTGATATTTTGCTAACATCGGGCACAAACAAAATATCTATCATAAGATGAAAGAGTTATGGAGATTTTTACATGTCCTCCTAAAAATAACATCAAATCATGAATGATATCAAATGATGTCATGAGACTTGATATGAGTCATGATTACAATGACAAGAGCAGTGACTGCTCAAAATTTAAGAGTCATTTTTAATTTATTAAAATAGTTCTAATTTAAAAATAAATTAAATATTTATTAATCGTGTTAAATTCTGACTTTTAAATATACTTAATATTTTGTTTTTATTATATAAATATTTAACTCATTTTGGATTTTTTTTTTTTATCTTGGTCGTTCATTCTTACTGCATCTATCTTAGAATCACTTCAGGACATGAGCATAGTTATTAAGTTGCAAAATCTTCTGTTTAGCGAAATAGACTAGAGATTTTATTGCTACTAGGATGTGCAATCAAGCCACTTCTTTGGTACCATCTGAATAGGATAGTACAGCACACTTTGTCAAATTCTCACAACTGGCACCTTTGAAAAGGTTTGGTGCCAACTGCCAACTTGTTTAATCTTGTCAGAACTACAAGAGCTGAGGCTCACCTTCATCTCATCAGCCTACTGGTGGGGTCCTAAAAGGTCCCCCATCTTTTATTTTCATTTGCAGACATTATCATCATCATCCAAACTAGGAATTCAAATAATGGTTTATCGTAATAGCGATCCTTATATAATAGTGTTATTGTTTGAAATTGTTACTATAAAAAATAATGGTTTGTAATGATTGTGATACATCTATTATTGTCTGTAACCACAATATTAATTCATGATCAAAATATAAAACATTTTGTTTACAGGCAATTCAAAGTGAAAGCACAACAACAGAAAATGGGAGATGATGCAAAGTGGAAGCTTCTTGTGAAGAAGGTTCTAGCTGCAAAAGCCATATCTTCTTTAGCTATGCCCAAGAGAAAGAGAGAGGATGAGCTGAGGGAAACCCATCATCATCATCATCAGGTTTTCAGAACCTTCCGATTATGTTAAAAGTTTTTACAATGGAGAATAGTTAAATTTTGTTTGATTCATAATATCCCTGGTGTTTTAGTACAAGGAAATGAGTTGTTATCAGCCTACCATCATATCTCCTCTGTTTTGGAGAGTTTTATAGAGTAATCCTCCCATAATGGGTAGGTAGTGTGTATTGTGTAAGTTTCTAGAGCAAGACGATGTAAGAAGTATTCGTCTTTGATATTTGTATTTTTTACTTTAAATATAAATGAAATTTAAATAAGGTTACGTTGAATTTGTATTTAGAATTTTGTTTTAAACAGGCTTTAAATTTGGGAGTGTATATAGAAAATCCGAAATAAAAGATTCATTCACCAAAATCAACTATAAATTAATCAGGATAAAATCATGAAAAATTAAAAGGACAATGATTTGACATGAATTATCATTAAAAGTTATCGAGAAAAATAACACTATTTTTATTTCAAAAAATCTGAAGCAATTCGAATCGAAACTGAAAATTTAAAAACGTTTTTCTCAATCACTCTTTTAAAAAAATTTGTCCCAATGAATCCAATAGACCAAAACCTATTGAATTCATATTTTCTACCATCTATACTTGTGTCCATTAAAAATATAATTGTATAATTTTCTTAACAATTTGATGCACATTAGTGTTTGACAAACACATTTCAGAGGCATTGAACTCTAAAAAGGCAATTCCATGATATCAAAAATGGAGTAAGATGTTGATTTTGTCCATTCATGTTTGAAGTTTTTTTTTCTTAAAGCTTAAGGTGATTATAAGATCTGTTAAAGTTTTAATTTGGACCCAAAACTCTTCCACTAATTTCCACCACAGTTGAGGGTTTAATTGGATGAAGAAAGTTTAAGGACTCAACTGATTCATTTCAAAAGTTTGAGGAACCCTGAAACCATTAATCCTTTTCCTTATTCAGAGCCCCTCAAAACTAACTGAAACCCTGAAACCATTAATTCTTTTAGTCTTTGTTTGTTTTCTAGGCTATGGTTCCCATCTTCCTTTTTTGTTTAGAAGGCAAGTAAAACTAGCTGAGTCTATTCTACTTCCTTATATTAAATGTAAAATGTACTGCATTTTTGGGATTTTGGGTGTTCACTTGCAATGAATTTGGATGATTTGAGTGTAAGTTCTTTATGAAAGATGACATTTCTCTTTGCTTTCTATGTGGGATTTTTTTGCAATGTGTTCTTAGTGTTTTTCATGCCTTGATTTTCAAGGAAAAAACTGGTTTTCTGAAGCATTCTGGTCTGTTTTGAGCCTGTGTTTCTCGGGAAATGGAACAGGTTGAAATTTGATATTGGTTTTGATATAATGATATGCTTGTTTTCTAGTATTAAGAATTTTCTTGTTTTAATTGTTCTAATTTCAGGTAAAAAATCCATATCAAGTTTTTAAATCCTGTAATCTGAGTTAATTATGCTGAAGCCAAGAACATTATTTTGATATTTAATTTTGAAATGAATGGATGGTCGAAGACATTCTGTCAATATACCGATCTCAAGAACCCTAACAGGTAACAACACTTAGGAGAGTGAGATCATTAAGGGATCCATCCACCAATTCCATGAGTAAATTCTCTCCATTATTTGACGATGTCAAGTGGGAAACGAGTTCAAACAATGGGATTTCTTTGCACTTTGAGAATGGTTGCACAAAAGCTGGTTCTGAACGAAATAAACTTCGAGGTCCTGAAGCTGGTTATGATTTAACTCTAGGTTGATCATACGTGAGAATGCAGCACCGGTAAGGAACATTGCTTCATCTGTTAGGGCCGAAAAGGCCGGTGAGTGGGATGGTTGTAATGGCGATTCTTCCGATTATGGATTAAACAAGGAAGAGATCCATAAAAAACAGATATGATAGCAATTTTAAGGATAAAGGTATGAGCTTGATGTGTATGGCACCTAGTTGTAAGAGGATTTAGCTTCATGCAATGAACCTGTTATAGGATCCTCGCCCACGGAGAGGATTAGTCACTGTGATTCGAAACGGAAATGTCAAAATAGGAATCAGATGAAATCATATGGGGCTAATGGTGATGTTGCTAGCCCTTCTGTTGATACCGTTTCTAGTTATAGTACCTCATTGTACATAGCTGAAAATGTTGACGCAGCAGATTTGAACCATGGTGGATGTATAATAAGCTACTGTTGGACTCCAAGGCTTAGAAAATCAAATCCTTCATCTGATTTTGAAGACTTCCCTTTGTTGTCGTCGGATATGGGTGAGACAACTCTTTGTGGGAAGAGATTTTGGAAATGCATAAATGGTGAAATGAACCTGTATCCCTAGAACTCCGAGGTACTTTGCTGGAGAACCCCTACGGTTCCTTTAAAGAAGGCAACGACACTAGCGCCATCGAATTTTCTCGAGAACAAGATCGAAGTAGGGTCATGTTCGAGCTATTCGTCGTTAGTCTCGAGCATTATTATGTTTTTCCTCGTACGCACCATGCTTCTATCTATGAATGACCTGAAACCAAACATTACTGTTTCATGTTTAGCGTTTAATATCAAATGCAACCGATCGTCCAGCATCAACAATGTTTTTTAAGAACTTCGATATGGTGATTGGAAGTTACTTTAACGTTTCTAACTCGACGAATATAACAGGCCTGGCAGCCGGCTTATAACCGTCGTAGTTACAGACTGACACACATTGCCGATTGGGTTCTTCCTTGATCGATCGCCAAGTAGCTCCATGCAGGCATGGTAGCAAGTTACAGAGGAGTCTGAAAAGCTTCGAAGTAGTCATTAATGACAAATGTTCTGTAATTAAGTAAATCGAACATAAAAACCAGAGCTTGATTTTAGATGTTCGAAGATGTTATTCATTTAAAATATAGAAAAATAGTATATATAAATTAATAATATTAATTTAATAAATAATTTTAATAGAAAAACAAATGATATTTATTTGAATAGATTGAATTTAAATAACTTTGTTTATAAGTTATCTAAAAGTAAAGACCTTTCTCATAAAGAAGCCGCTTAGTTGGATTCTTGTATTTTCTATGTTGACTTTGGTTTTGTTGAGACTCACTTGGGACACTTCCATGCCATTTCCCAATAACAATTAACAAAAGCTCAAACCTTTTTGGATTTCTTTTTCTTGTCTGAGATTCTATCTTTCTCTCTTCCTATGTATTCATCTGCGTCTTCCTTGATAAAAAGTTCTCTTCTTAAGATCCGAGTTCTTACAGATTCAGCCCTTCATGGTTGTGGGCTACAGAATCTCGTTTTGAAGGAGGGAGGGGAGGAGCAGGCGAAGAAAGATGACGGAGAGAGATTAAATGTCGTCGGAGACGATAAAGATGAAAAAATCGAAAATGAGAATAACGATGATGACGTGAAGAAGAATGAATTGAAGAGGACCAACTATCCGGTGAGACCAGAAGCAGAAGATTGCGCTTATTTTATGAAAACAGGAGTTTGCAAATTTGGGTTTAATTGCAAGTTCAATCACCCTATTCGAAAGAAGAACCAGGTTTTTTTTGTTTCTGTCTCTTCTTTAGCTTATTGCATTTAGCATGTTCATATGTGCTGAAAATGCTTTTTTCGGGACATTTGTTAAATACGCCTTGTTGCTTCATTTTTAGCTATTTCGAAGAAAGCTTTGATTTTATTCCCAGGGAGAGAGAGAGTGCCCCTATTACATGCGAAATGGGTCCTGCAAATATGGAGACAACTGCAGGTTTAATCATCCTGATCCTGAACCTTCTGAAGCTTTTGAACCACCTTCAGGATATGATAATGGTGGATCCATTTCACCAACTCAAGGCATTCCACCTCCAAATCCAGAATGGAATGAGTATCAGGTACCTACTACCATTGCTCTTATGCTGTGTTAATTTTCTGTTAATATAGTCTATAGCATGTATTAAATTTATTTTAGCATACTATAGCTCATAATATCTCATGAACTCATCTTAACATTACATTGTCCGTACCTTCCTCTCTCAGATTCCTCACCTAATGTTAAAAATGTTTTCCTAGATTCTTTTTGTTTTCATACCTTGATGTATCCCATATGTATCAAATATGATTACTCCGAAGTGTAAAAAATGCTTGTGCTCCTTGAATGTATGGATTGCATGTAATGAAATGGATAACCTAGTTTAGGGTTATATTCGCACATTGGCGGAGTCGAATATGTTGAGACTTGCATCAAAGAAGACTAAGTAGAACCTTGGTGTTGGTTAAGTTACTTGGACGATGGATTATCTTATGTGGCTCTATATAGTGTTTGCTTTAGCATTGAAAGCTATAGGAAGTTGGTAAGTAAGAGATACTAATTGCTTTGGTAATCTATAGTGTTAATAAATGGCTTAACAGTTAAATAAGTGCCCAAACTATATTTTTTTTCTTCTTTCAGATAGGTGCTTGATTTATAGATGACATGTGGCCTGTTTTTTATATATGTATTTTGAATTTTTGAATTTCTTTATGAACCCCAATTTTTTAATTTTTTTAAATCAAATCCCAAATCACATCTCCCTCACCATCCAATATCTCCCCAAGTTGGTGGTTCACCGTTCACCGCCCACAATATTTTGTACCTCATCGTTCGATATCTGGGAACCCAATCGACCTCTTTTTTCCTCATTGTAGGGTGTTCGCCGATGATGTAATCGATAGTTCATTCATCGGTTTTTATCGATGAGATGATGAGGCTTTCGATAGAGGAGGTTCGATGAGGACAAAGATGACCATTGGGGGTTGAATCAATGGTCAAAGTGAAGGAATTTAGGGATTTAGGGTTAGAGTTGTTTTTTTAGAGAAATAAAAGATTGTTGGATCAATTGATATATTTTATTATTTTATTTTTCGAATTTTTGGATTTTAAATTCAAAAAATATCAACCATGTCACATATTCGAACTTCATTAGATAACAAAAAAATAACTTATGACATGGAAAAACCTTAAATGGGTCATGAAATGAGGTGTTAGGTACTTATTTGGCCCAAAATATAGTTCAGGCACCTATATGAAGAAAATTATAGTTTGAGTACTTTTTTAACTGTTAAGTCTTAATAGATATATGAAAATGAAGAATCAGACAATGCATAACCACCCCTTTTCATGTTTTTCCACCTACTACTTTCTTTTGTATTCTCCATCCAATGTGTATTTATTGCTTGGTTGACCTTTTTACCTTTTAAAATTGGCTTGCATAGTAATTTCTTCCCCCAGAAATTAGCTTTGCTTATTGAAAACTTGTGTTTCTGCACAATGACTTTGATCTTGTTGTGCCTTATCAAGACAACTGTATATCCTTCACTGGAAAGCCTGTTGCATCCAATGCCAGCATATGTTATTGATAACCCATCAGCTGAAACCACTTCCTATACACATCATCAGTCACATCTAGTGGTTGATGAGTTCCCCGAACGGCCTGGCCAACCTGAGTGCAGTTACTTCCTGAAAAATGGGAACTGTAAGTTTAAATCTAATTGCAAATATCATCATCCAAAAAATCGTGATGCAAAGCTGGCTCCATGTGCTCTCAGCGACAAGGGCTTGCCACTGAGACCTGTAAGTTTCTGCTCCTTTACGTCATGCTGCTTTTAAAATATATATATATATATATATATATATATATATATATATATATATATATATATATATAAACCAGATAGATGATTTTAAAGCTTTCATTATGCATGTTGAAAATGAAAAAAAAAATGTAATTCGTGTAACAATAAATGTCCTCACAATCATTTGTTTCGCACTTAGTGTAAGTACACACCCTTATCTTCTCTAGTAGTTTGAAACAAGTTCCTGATGGGAAATAAAAAATCCCTATTTTAGAAGTTGCAACTTGATTTTGTAAAACTAGGCAATGATTAAAACTGGATGTACTGTTAGGCAAATGAATGTCTACGTATACGTAGGATCTGAGGGAAGGCTTTGTTCAGAATCCGAGCATAACTATTATAAAAGTATTAAAATAGTTTCTCATAACATAAAGAAGAATCAGTACAAAAAATACTCCCACCAATGTTGCATAAATTAGTTTACTGGTAACCCACGTTTAATACTTGACGTTTTTGAAATCCAGGATCGACGTATCTGCTTACACTATAGTCGATATGGCATTTGCAAGTTTGGGCAAGCCTGTAAATTTGACCATTCAGTACAGGCAACTCCTTCAGCAGTGTCCGGACTAGATCAGCCTCCATCATTCAGCCATTCCTCCACTGCAGAACAAGCTGGAATTGCAGGAAGAAACTGTGCTGATACTGCAGTTCAGCAGTCTGTGTAAAAAAGTCGATCAAAGGTCTGTAGCAATTAGGTCTCCTGTTATTGTCAAGCATTCTCAATCTTCTGTTTTAAACTGAAACAGTCGGTTTAACCGCTCCTTGTTTCGGTAGCCATAAGCTTTTTAGGGAATGTCATTGGCATTATATATATAACCGCTACCTACTGTTGTTTTGGCTAGTGCTTGAAGCTGAAAATGAAATCCAGAAAATGTAAATTATGACAGTATTTTCTGTTGTTTTAGGAACTAATACAAGTGACAGTTTGGATGTTTCTTTTACTCCTAGGTCTGTTCCGGTGTTGCTGCCGGGTCATATTATGTTTTTATGCATGAAAATTGTAGATTTTATTTTTGAAATATCATAAAACTTTCACAAAAACCATCAGTACAGCACAATTTTCTTGCAAAAAGTAATATATCTGCATATATATAATTTTTTACAAGAAAACTGCTTCAGGTCATTTCGCTACAAGCTCAAATGATTTCAACCCCATTTGATGCAGCAGCTGACACTTGATTCTGTTCTTTGATCACCATTTTCCTCATCTGATTCAACCATCTGATAAATCCCAACATTATATCATATAAACTAAGAGCAAAATAAACCCCAACTCCACCAATGATACCATTTGCAATGGAGTAAGTCAATGGCATGATCAACATTGTAACAAAAGCAGGGACCGCAGCTTTCACATTCCCCCAATCAATATCCTTCACCACTTTCATCATCATCACCCCAACCATCACCAAAGAGGGTCCGATGGCCCACGGTGGCACACTGGTCAACAACGGTGTAAAAAACAAGGACAAGAAGAAATATAAACCGATAACAATGCCGGTCAATCCAGTCCGACCGCCTTCTCTTATACCAGCCGATGATTCGACATAAGTGGCTACAGGAGAAACCCCTAATGCGGATCCAACGATCGTGGAACTAGCATCAACTATGTATGCTAAATATTCACCTTCAAAACTCCCTTTGTCATCCAAGAAGCCACCGATTTCGGCCATGGTGTATAAAGTTCCTGTCGTGGCAAGCACATCAACATACAACAATGTCCCGAATGCAACCCAAACCTCGGATCGGTTGAAATCGCTGAAACTGATAACTCCGGCAGTTGACTGTATTCTATGAAAATCCACCACCTTTTTGAAGTAGTTGTAATTTGTGTCTCCAAGTGGGGTTGCAGGGAAAACTGTAAAAGAAGTACCTCTAATCCATGAAACCAATGTAACAAACGAAATGCCATATATCATACTCCCTTTAATTTCCTTCATTAACCCATAACAAGTCATCAGAAACCCCACCATGGCTAACCAGAATGTGGGGCTCTTCATTTTACCCCCTACACAAGTGCCTGAACTCGGGTCTATGTCAGCACAAGCCGAGACGGTGACCAATGTGGCCGGGTCAGGTCCCACGAGGCCAACACCCTGGTGTATTTGTAACCCCACAAATGCAATGAACAGACCAATGCCTGCCCCACAGGCTAGCCTGACTGGCTGAGGTATGAGCCTGGCTAGCTTGGCTCGAATCCCTAATGCTGATATTGCAAGAAAAACACACCCTTCAACCAGAACCACTGCCATGGCAGTTTGGTATGATATGGACCCAGATCCATGGAACCCCACCAGGTTATAAGCCAAGTAAGCATTAGATCCCATTCCAGGAGCCAACCCCAACGGCAAATTGGCTAAGATCCCCATTGCAAATGAACCCACCATGGCTGATAAAACAGTAGCGACAACAAGATCATTCTTGGTTTTCGAAACACAGTTTTCGTACCCCGTGTTGGACTTCAACATGCAGTCCGGTGAAGCAGTTTGGTTAGCCGGAGCCGAGCAGTCGGCCACCGAGCATGTGCCGCCGGAGTCGGCGATGATGGTGGCGTTGACGGTGATGATATAGGCCATTGTTAGGAAAGTTGCAGTGCCAGCTCGTAGCTCCTTTGTGAAACAAGTTTTCCTAGCTTCCAGCTTGAAGAATTTGCCAACTTTGCTCTTTGAAACTGCATCGTTGACACCCATTTCCATTTTTCTCCATGAATTTGAGAGCTTTTTCAATGCCCCACACCCCATTTTCTCTGTTGGAATTCGGATTTCTCTCAGTAGTGATATCGATTAATGAAGTAAATCTTGTGGGATCTTATAAGGCATTTTAACGTCCTTAAAGCGGACATATAAGTTATTATATTAAAAAAATGAGACAACGCCATTAAAATTCATGAGATATTTATTGAATTGTTTTAATGTTTAGGACTAATTTAAATCTGGATTATATTTTAGTAGCATATAGTGTCATTAACCCTATATATATTGTCAAGTTGAGTAATTTGACAAACCCCAATGCTAATTGCTAATAATCAAAGCCTAATCATAAATTTTTAATATTGGGAAATTGAGTATTTGACAAATCCCAAAGCTAATTGCTAATAATCTAAACTTAATCATATATTTTCTTGTTGTTAAGGTTTGGGTTTAAAATAAAGTTGATTGCTTTGTCATTGTGAACTCAATGCCTATGAAAAACAAATAAGAACATAATTCCAGGCAATTTGTTACCTTTGAGAGCAACTTCCCTCCTTTCAAAATTTTTAATATAATTTTTTTATACAAAAAATCTTGATGAAATCATATTGTTTGGAGTGATTGTTTAATAAATTGAATGTAATCTATATAAGTAGTAATGCTAAAATCTATTGATACGGTGTAATTTTTTTATATATATTTTAGATGAGTTAAAATAAATAAGTGATTTAATAGTAAAATATAAAAAAATTAATGAGAAAAAATAAGTAAGTGATTTAATAGTAAAATATAAAAAAATTAATGAGAAAAAATAAGTTATTCTTAATTCATATTTTTAAATTCAGTTAATCCAATAAATTTAATGTAAGACTAATCTATTATTAGTCTTTGGAGTATAATAAGAACCAATTATAATAATTTTATATTATAAATTATTACCAGGAAATAGACATAACAATATTTAATTTCAACGTATCAAATCTTATACTATATTTTCAGTATTAATTTATTTTTTATAACTATTGATATATAATTTATTAGTAGATAAAATAAAATTAGATATCATAAAAATTTATTATGAGATAATTTTTTTATTTCAATTTATTTTATTTATAATATTATAATTTAAATCATAAATATTATTTAAGGGATTAATGTCTCATGAAATCAATTAATTATTCGTAAATCGTTAAAGTATAATACTAAAAGTAGCGGTACATTCTGACTAAAATTATAGATTTTCCGAAGTCGTTCGAAAATTCCAAATCCAAAATCTTTGAATGATCTCTAAAATAATTTTTATAATCTAAACAAGTTTGCATGGATTTGGAATTTAGATGCCGAAAGAATAATTAAATATAAATACGATACAATATTAAACCCTCACACGTTTATATCTGTATCGAGACGATTATTACTATAAAAATAGAAAAATGGTTAAATTATGGTTTTAGCCCTTGTACTATTATTTGAGGATTTAGTTTAATAATAAAAAAACATTTTGTTTAATGATCATATAGAATATTTCAATATTTTTTTATTTTATTTTTTAAAAACTTTAATGATAAAAAACATTTTTTATTGTTCTGATAAATATGGATCCACCTATATCACACACTTTGATAAATCTTTTAATAATTTTCTTATATACATAAAATCTTAAACCTAAAATTTATTTAAACGATATTAAGTTATTTACTATTTAAATTAAACCGACCCTATTTCTTAAAAAATTGAGTTTTAATTAGATCGAAAAACTTTGTTCCATCTCGTTACTTGAAAGATTCCATTGCTGCTGATTATATATATTCTAGCCTAGGATTTAGGAAGCAACACATAAATATTAGCAAAAATAACGCATGCGGTCTGGCTGGCCATGACCCTCACCCTCACCCTGCGCCTACGTTTTTCCTACACTTGTCGGTTGAGTCGCCGCCCCAAGTTTTTTATTTAATCTTTCATTTCTTGCTGTATACTTGTAATCGGATGACCAATTAATTCGAATTTAAATATCATAAAGACAATTCCTTTTAAGGATATTTACGAGCGATTAATTGTGTTAAAAACATTTGTTAGTACGATTATTAGACATTTTAATAAACTGTAATTTTCTTGTTTAAATCTATAACTACCATTGAACCAATTCTATGTGTAATTTAAATATGAATGAATATATATTAAAGGATAACCCTTAAATTAACAACATCATTAATTGTGATCACAAATGCATGAAAAATATCCTCTGTCATTAGTTTAACCACAACAGGTAATGGGGTTATCAATTTAGACAAACAAATCACTTTATAAAAATAAATGATCAAATGATATTGAACTAAAACAGAAAGAATGAATCTAAATTTAAACATTGAAGAATTACTAAAATAATAATTAGACTTGAATTCTATAAAATAATACTTGGACCTAATTTAATAATAAAAAGAAATTAGATTAATTTAAATATCTTAATTCGTAAAATTTTTATAATCATGATATCTGATTAATTTAGATTATATATTATAAAAAATTATTATAAAAATAATCTTTATAACCTAATTTATTTTATTTATATTATCAAAATTTTAACTTTTTAATTATAAAAAAATTAAATATTTTATTTTATTAAATCAACCGATGAATCGAAACATTTTATAACGTTGATGTTGCATGCGGGAAAAGTAATGTATCGTTTTGTTAGTCACTAAGACTGACAAAAGGAAGCCTAAAAGTAGAGTATAAAAATAAATATATAATATAATACCTCAAAAATATTATTTTTCTGACCCATTTCAAGTGTTGAACATGAAATAGATAATTTTTAGTTTAATCATTATTTTTAATTTATTAATTCAAATTAAATTTTATAATCAGATTATAATAATAATAATAATAATAATAATAATAATAAATCGACCGTAAGTTAATCAATCACAAATTAATTTGGTTTAGAATATCACCCCTGCAGAGCTCTAAAGATTTAATCCCTAGTGTAACAATTTCGTTTAACTACTTTAATTCATCTAAGATGGATAATTTAAATAATTTGTGGGATGATTATTTGAAAAAAAATAATATATATAATAATTTAATTAAAATCTTATTTTAAATAATTTATAATTATACGTTAAGTTTTTGAGATTCTTATCTTTATTAATCAATTTAATGAAGTACAACTGGTAAGTTATTCAAAAACAAACGTCGGGAAAAGTTTACAAAATATGTATGAAAAAATAAACCCGTAAATGAATTGAACGAACACGAATGAGAGTATATCTATATTTGTGTATTTAATATTAACCAAACAAATAAACGAACTCGAACAATTAAGAACATAATTTTTTGTCAATGTTCGTTTGTTAAAAATCTAGCTTGTTCGTGCTCGTTCATGTTTGTTCGTTGTAATGATAAACGAACGTAAACAAATAAAGATAAAAGGACATATATGTAAAAATTTAAACGAACATAAATGAATAAATATATGTGAATGATTTTATTTTTTACATGTAATTCTTTTTTAAAAATAATAATAAATATAGATAGATACATATAAATAAATTTATATGAAAGAATTATTAAACATTCATAAATATAAATGAATGACTTATTTATATTTCTTTATTTAATTAAATAAATAAAAATATTATTTATATTCATTTATTTAATAAATAAATAAAATTAATTTTATATTGAACGATTCACGAATTAAACATTTGTTTAGTTGAGGACGAGAAAGTATTAAGGATGTGAAAAAATATGGACAAATGCATGACCGTAGTTACTATTAGGCGTGGGAATATTACCCGCCAATTTAAATAGAATTGGTCTTGGTTTCAGTAATTATTGATTACTGAAAATTGAAGTCAATCCTTGTCTCGATCATATCAGGTCTTAAAATTTAAAAATTGATCTCATTACTGGTAGGAACCGGTTTTAATACCGGGTACTCGATCAATTAGTTTATTCTTAAAAAAAAATGAATAATTGAAGAAAGAAAAAATTCAACAACCAATAATAATATTAAATAATAAAATTAGAACATTGTAGGTATAAAAATCAAAACATTAAAACTAATCATACTCATAATGTTCGTGCATAAAGAGAAAGTTTGATAAGAAAAATAAACAAAAGAAAATCAATACCGGATATTTGGTATTAGTCTCAGTTCTATTGAGTACCCACCGGATACTAGGTCCAAAAAATAAGATCCAGTCCTGGTCCCGGTTATGACCGGGACCTAAATTTTGGATCCAGTCTCGGTCCCATCAGAATCAATAACCGGGACCTAAATTTTGGATCCAGTCTCGGTCCCATCAGAATCAATACCATATAAAAATCTATCGGACCTTACAGGATCCGGGACTGGGACCGGGTAATCGAGTTTTTTGCCCACCCTACTTATTATCGGTGCCTGCGAGTTAGTAATTATATTGTAATTTTTAAAAATTTAGTGATTAAAATGAAAGATCTTTAAAAGTTTAGTGACTATTGTACGTAGTTTACTTATAATTAAATAAAACGTATCTTTAAAAAGGCTATTTTCCGGGGGATGTTTCTCAGTTTTTTGTTATTTTGCAGAGAAAAATAAAGCTTTGATTCTCTCATTCGAGAGAGGAAGAAGACGATAAGGATATGGGAAGAATCAAAGCAATAACTTCAATTCTCCTCGTTCAATTTCTTTTGCTGCAGTTCTCCAATTCCCAGGTTTATGAATTTCTCTTTTTAATTACAAATGTCTTATTGCATCAGTAGTTTAATGGCAGATTTCGATTTCATTTCGTTTTACATGTCAATTGGACGGGTGGAATTGGTTTTTGGGTTCGAATTTTAAAAGTTTCTGGGGACATCGGTTCGGGTCAATTTCGGATTTGATCATTTGAATCATTTCAGTTTTGGATTGATTTGGGTTGTAAATATAAGGATATCCCTAATTATCAAAGGGTCATTTTCATACATATAAGTTTTGAATGAAGATAATATGCATTAGTTATTTCTGTAGATGCCCGAGTCTTGAGCTCGAAGCCTCGAAGCATAGTTTTGGCATTGTGTTGTTTGCTTATGTTGTATTTGTCTTCTTGAAAAATATCAGAATATGCTTAGCTGCACTGTTTTTCCAAACCTGACCTTTTGTGTTTTCTCTTCTGTTTGTTGCAGCAGGGCTTTGAAGATTCTTTTGCTGCAAGGTGATGTTTCTATTTTCATATTGGGGTAACAATCTGCTGTAGATTAGGCTTATTTCTCTTCCCAAATGTAAATAAAGGTTGAAGTTGTTTGAGTTGAGAAGATGGAAGTTTGAGTTGACTCATACTCGGTTGCTTTATTTGTATGACTAGTGATCTTGGTGTTGGAATTAATTTGAAAATGGATAACTTGTTTAAGGGCCTTTTTAGTAGTTTTACTTTTGTTTAATAATCTCCTATGCTTTTATTGCATCTAAATAAGCCTCCAACCTTTGATGTGTACTTAGTTTAGCCCTTATTTCAAATGAACTGTTGATTTATGTTAAGAGTTTATCTAGGTATAAATTAAAGGTTAGGGGCTTATTTGGATACAAGTTAAAGATTAAGGGATTATTCAGGTACAAATTAAAATTTATGGGCTTATTTGGATGTAATAAAAAGAATAGGGGTTATCTAAATATAGCAAAGTTTGGGCCTACTTAATAGTTTAGCCCTTAAAATTGTAGTGTCTTCTTTCAGGAATCTGCACAACTAATATCGTCTTTATCCTTATGCTTAGGACTCTTAAGCAGGAACCACATGATTCTCGTGAAGTGCATTGTTCCAGAGAAAGAAGTAGGACAGCCTGGCAGATTATAGAAGATGTAAGGACAAAATGTGTTCTTTAGGTTTACAAGGACTACTACTTTAGTGTTAGTTGTTTTGCTTGGCGCTAATGAAAACGATCTTCATGTTCACTATGTAGTATTTGATGCCATTTGTTGAAGAAGAAGGGTATGAGATTTCAACTGATTGTAGGCTTCATCCAGATAACGACCTTTTTAGGGATCAGGAGCAGCACAAGATTAATTTGGATGTAAATGAATGGCGGTGTGGATATTGCAAGAAAAGCTTTCGTGCTGAGATATTTCTTGATCAGCATTTTGACAACAGGCACTACAATCTTCTGAATGTTGTACGTAGAGCCCTGTTCCTTTTCTTGCAATGAAATATTAGGTCCTTTTTTGTTGTGCTATAACATAAAATGCTTGCTTTTCTCTAACTCTGTGATTTCATTTTAAATTGTTTGCTAAACTTATTTCACTTCTCTCTAATCTTCATAAACAAATTATAGTTCATGTTAAAATTGCTTATAATGCTTGAATGATGAATTCAGAGTCAAAGTAAGTGCTTGGCTGATTTATGTGGAGCATTGCATTGTGATTTTGTGATAAATTCCAAGTTGCACAAGGCGAAGTGCAATCCTGCTGCTGTTGCAAGGAATCACCATCATTGTGAGGTTGTTTTTAGTTATTGGAATTGCGTAATTTTTCAACTCCATTGTTCTGGTTCATTTATATCTATTCTTCCATGTGAACAGAGTCTTGCCAATAGTTGCTTTCCTATTAGTCGGGGTCCAGCCGCCAGCCGCCTCCATGGTATATAAACACCTTTTCACATCCTAAAGTATACTTTAATGGACGTTTCTCTTACCGAAAAGCTGATACTATTGTAGTCGCATTTATCCTTCACTTAAAACAAGGTACAGTCATACTGTTGCTAATATCTCTTATTTTTCGATGCATTCTCTCTTACTTGAAGAGTTGTTTCTTCGCCAATTTTGTGATGCTCACACTTGCTCTGGAAAAACAACACCTTTTCCACGAGGAGGCAAGGTAATGGTATTTTCTTCTTCTTTTAATCATAGTCGGTTTAGTTCGGACTTGGGGTTAAGAGTTGAACTTATGCATGCTTTACTTATGTGATTGCTCATTTTTTTTATTGCTTCAGAAGCGAGAAAATTTACTCTACATGGCTATGTCGATACTGATTCTGATGTTGCTTCCTCTTTTCTATCTTCTTTATTATTTGTATCAAAGGTAATAATAAAACAAAAAAGCTTTCAAGTTTTTGGCTTTACTGAGTCCCTGCTACAATATTTAGGACTTATATTTATTTTGCAGAGATATGAAGAGGGAAACCCAAGTGCTAAGGCGAGTGTCACAAGTTGGACGGAAAGCAAAACCTTCATAGTTGGTAATTTCCTTTTGCATTTTTCTTTATCACTTCTATTAATCGATTATTGTCTTTGATTACTCGGTTCAGTGGCACCAGGTTTGCACATTAAACCTTCTGATATAACTTTCCCGTTCGGATAGCATCAACATAAGTTCTAAGGGTTCGATTTTGCTTATCATATTTTTGAGATTCACCTCAATGGGAAGAAAAGTTTGCTTTAAAAGAAACTCCTTTATTTAAATATGAAATATGGTTTTGGTTATATTTGAATAGTGATTAGAAAACGATAGGGTATGTTTCCATTCCCTGTTATCCGATAAAAGGAGTAAAAGAGCTGTTTTATTATGCTTCTATTTTAGTATTTGTTCACTACTTTTCTTGTGTGTAACAAATCGTAGCCATGAGTGAATCGGCTTTGCATATTCCCGGCAGGTACTCGTATTTATAACCATTTCAAACCTTATCTTAACCGTCCCCTAATCTTTCCATTGCTTTTGGTTGTAGGGAGGATGATGATAGAACGATGAAGATTGCTTCCTCAGAGTTTGCCCCTTATCTCCATCATTGCTTCGAGTTAGAAAATTAAAAAGGTGTTCACATTCTTGCATGTCATTGAAATTTCAGAATGCACTACACAATCGCAGATGACAATGCCTACAATGGCAGCAAAAAGGTGCGTGCAGTCTGATTGATCAAGGTAACAAAACTGGTTCAAGTCACTTTGAGACTGATGTATAATACATCGCAAAGCATGTAAGGAGTCTTGCATTGAGATTATGTATTGTTTTTGAATTGCAATGAATTTTGGATGATGTTAGGGCTTCTATCCTGTTTTCCTACCAAAGTCCAGATTGATGTCAGAGAATTGTAAGCAGATGTTATGTTTTGGATGCAGCAGATCTTGATTGCAGATATGCATATCTTGTGACATAGGCTTCTATTTTAGTATTTGCTCACTAAGCAATTCATGTGTAATTGTGTTGATTTTCATTGTCATGCTTAAAGGTTAAACTGATAAAATTGAGGTTCTATTTTGATTATTTTCTCTGAATACTATTCAAAATAATAATAATAAATAGTAATACAAGTTTAATTATCTTTATGAATAAATAAAATGGAAAATAATAAATAGTAATACAAGTCAAAGCATCCAAGTTTATAGAATGGAATAATAATTACTGGTCTCAAATTTGAAGGGAAAAACACCGTCCGACAGAGAAGCATTGACCAATCTTGTCAAATCACAATTTGCTAATTGATACAAATAACTAGAAATATAACACAAGCATATTCAAAATTTTAATTAGTTTAGAGATTTCACCATGTAAGGCCCTTCAAGCTCATACCCCAACTTCCTATAATAATGTCGGGTTCCTACACCCGAGATCACTGCTAGTTTCCTTGATCTATGCTCTCTTACTGCTATTCGCTCTGCTTCTTCCATCAGAAGTGTACCATAACCCTGCAAAGTCACACCCAGTTTGACTATGTTACTCGGATGGAATGGGTGTTACAATTTACGAGTATGTTCTCAACACGACTATGCTCAGTAGTAGGGATTTAAATGAAATGAGATACGTCAAGTTACTCCGAATTCAACTTGGATAAAACTCAAATTCGATTTGGCCATTATCGAGCTGAGTTTGTGCAGCTTGAGATATCAAGCAAGACAAGTTCGAGTATTTAAATACTCGATTTGAGCAGCTCACGAGTCTACTCGAGTTTTTATTTATAATATTAAACTACTACTTTACCCTTGATATCTATAAACTTTAAAACCCAAACACTAAAATTTACCATATGAATCAAGTTCAAACTTGAGCTTAATCGAGCCGAGTTTCAAGCAGTGGATTTCGACTTCAGCTTGGTTAGAGTTCAACTTAATTTCAGTAAGTTTTTTCTATGTATCTGGTTTATTATATTTCTATAATGTACATCAAACACGAGTGTTGAACACAAATATCTTTTTTTAAGAAAAAGGAGAGAAGTTGGAGCTACAGAGATTACTAATGACCTTGCTATTTCATTGTGCTCAAAATCGAAATTAAATTCAGAGTAGAACTTGAAGTGTACCCCTCTCAAAAATAGGGCAGCTTGACCAGCTTCAATTCAACTCTATTCTTTCTCTGTTATATTTTAGCAGAAAGATTTAATTTTTACCTGGTGTTGCAGCTTATCAGCATCTCTGCCATGAACCGGAACAGCAGTTCCATATACATGGAGTTCACGGACAATAGAACATCTTCCCATTAGTTCAGGGCAAGTAGTATTCCAGCCACATTTTCGCAGTCGCAACAATCCAACAAGAATATCCTGTGTATCAGTGCATCCAAAAGAAAATTGCTTATGTTTCAAGTTGCACAAGATATCGTACTTATACACTAAAACCGAAAAGTTAGGCCAGTTAACAAAAGGACACGACATAGATATTTGTTAGCAAGAACCAAGTCAACTGTAGGCACATGACGATAGGGAGGGTCATCACAGTACCTGACGTGTATCTTCATATGACAGAAATGTTTCCCAACCTTCATTTGCTGTATAATCACGTCGAACAAGCTCAACTTCTTCAGGCTTAATTTTGTGGTGAATGTCCTGCATCGAAATAGACATGCTAGCATTATACTCTCGACAGCATGAAGCCATGACCAAATTCTTGAGAAGCAACATCAAGTCCCATTACCTGAATTCCAGCTTCCCGTGTTCGAACATCCCGACACTTCAATCCCAAGTCATCCATACGAGCTAAAGCTAGTTCACGAAGATTTCCTTTCTCAACACCTGAAGTAACCAGAGGCATCGGAATATCACGCTGAACCCTATAAACACGTGTCCAAGGTGGTACCATGGCTAAGATTCTTGCCACAATGTCCACAAGTTGCTCAGGTGGGTAATTCCTATACCTGCAAAGTAAAAAACTAATATTATTACTTCCTGTTAAAACAAAACCAAAAAATCCAAAGATAATGCTCCATGAAATAACTAACAATAGAAATAACTAAACCTGCCAGTTTTCCAAAGCTCATAAAGGCCGGTTCCACGGATTACAAGGGTGGGGTAAATTTTAAGCCCATCAGCTCGAAATAAAGGGCTCTCGAAAAACTCCTTGAAACTTTCCAAGTCTCTCTCAACACCAACATTAGGAAGATCAGGCATCATATGAGCAACAACCTCCAGAAAAGCAATGAAAAACGTTCAGCAATGAGAGGATAAAGCTGAAAGAACTTAAATGCATAAAACACACAAACTGATAATTAAGCCATACACTTCATCTCAATAAGAATTGATTCCAATTAAATCTATATATGGTTTACACTTGAACAAAATGATGCTTGGAGTATGAAGAAGAATGAAGAAGATAAGGATAAAGGGGGTTCTTTATTATATGAAGGTAACTAGGGGAAATATAAGTATAACAATCTTTCCACTTGAGAGAAAATTATGAATGGCAGGGTATTGAGATGGATACCTTGAAACCAGCATCCTTTGCCAAGCAAAAACAATCAGCTACTGCAGCAACGGTGTGTCCTCTATTAGTATCACGAGCAACATCCTCATATGTGCTTTGAACTCCAATCTCCAGTCGTGTACAACCATAAGAAAGCATTTGGCGCAGATGCGGACCAAGGCAATAATCTGGCCTACTGTAGAATAGAAACAGAAGACAACATTCTATTAATTATGTGGTGTGTTAATCATCAAAATAAGTCCAAATCAAGCAAATGTTCTTTCATATTTATGACACAGGAGAAAAAACATATTCAATTTTGCAGGCATTATTACACAGGCTAATGTGACTCCTTAATTATGTCACTCAGACTCGAGGGTGAGTGTTCAATTTTTTTAAATCCCTTGAATTTGGATAAACCTTGGAGGGTTCTACCTCCATACCCAAAACAGACATGGATACTTCAAGAAAAAGAGTCAGAGCAACACAACTGCCTAGTTTTGTTCAACAACATAGCAAGCGACAATATTTACAGATCTAAATTAAGAAAAATATGAACACCAATAAATGTCTAGAAAACTAAAAGTATACCAATTTTGAGTCTGAATAACTAGAAACCAAATAATTCATGGAAATCCTCAACAGTCGACAAAAAATCGGATCATATCACAAAATGTGACAAGATAACTCACGTTTCAATTGTCATTCCGATGCACTTTACAGCACTATGCTCAGAGTAGGCAACTGCCTCTTGAACATTTGCAGAAGTGTGTCCTGATAAAGCATCATGGAGATTTCTAATAAAATAGTCTCGGTAATCTGCCGGCAGTGACATGAAAGTACCACCCATCAAGATGAATTCGACCTGCAAATCTCATAACTGTACTGTTAACAAATGCCAAGGTGAGATTTGAGCAATATAATAGAACTCAAACTAATAAAAAGAGAAGCAGATAATTAATCTGGAGAATTATTTGAACCTTATCTACACTGTGACCCAATCGTTTCAGCTGATCAATCCTGCTTCTCGCCTGGACATATGGGTTATACCTGGGATCATTGTAAACCAAAATTTCTGAAGAATTTAGTTGACAGAACCAAGAAAATGAAAAATAAACACTCTTCAATTCTCAACAATCTTGAAACCTCAATGCTGCTACATTCAGGATGACATTTGGGTTCTCAAAAGCTAGTAATGTCAACAAACAATTTACAAGCCATTTTTTTAAAGAAAGAAGGACCATTCATTCATTAAAAACATGCATACAAGAAAAGGATTGGGAAATCAACCCGAGAGCAAGCACATCGGGAACTCGACCCGAGAAACAAATCGGGAATTCAACCCCAAAACAAACAGCCTGTAGGTGAGATCAAAGGACATAGACAAGCTTCCCCTTCCACAGATCGGGTCCTATTCAACGTAGAATCGTCTTGAGTCAAACATAGGCCAACAAAGACTTACGGCAAAAATGCTCGTTAAAGAAATCGAGCTCAAACAAAGCTTTTCCTTATCTTAAAAACATGATTGCCCCAAAAGAGATATTCGGAGACTAGTTTGGGAGGAGGACGCCGAGCGAGGAGGAGCATAGGCCGAGTCGAGCGAAACCAGGCAACCAAAGGAGCACCAAAAGACTAAACGTTGTTGAAAAGACCAGATCTGGAGTTAGAGACTACCAGAGTCTCGAAACGAAAACACAAGAACCAGCTCACTGATTTCAATGAACACAAAACTATCTAAATATTCGAATATCAAAAGTTCCGTGCGGTGACTTTCTATAATTTGGATTTTAAAAATAATGCAAACAGTACAATAAAACATATACAAACATAAAATTCAAGATTATCTCTCAAATTCATGGATTTGTTAGATACCTATTAAGTACAGAGTTTGAAATTCCTATGCTGTTTACGAATTTGACAAAATTCATGTTTTCGTACCATTATATAGGCGTGTGTATATATATAATATGTTCGAATATCAGGTATCAACTAATTCCTTCATGATTTATACATATTCAAGTTCAAAAACTTACCATAATATCAAACAGAAAATCAACGAGCTCAAAAAAAGTAAGGGGAAAATAACAGCAAAAAGGCTTACCTGGCTCGAATTGCTCGCATGCTAGTTGGTTCGTATCCCGTATATGACTGCGTACTATACTCAAAATCCGAGTCCGGTCCACCTGGGCAGTAAACACAGATATTCCCCGTAGTTGCAATATGTGGGCACCGATGAGGCTTCGACATAACCGCCACGACCGCGATTCCGGAGGCAGTTCGGACTGGTTTGGCTCGGAGCTTGGGAAGCAAGGCCTCACGGTCCGACTCGGGAAGTGCAGCGATCATCTCCACCAGCTTAGGGGCGCGTGCGAGTCCATATTTTCGACACGCGGCGGATTTGATGGCGTTTAGGTCTACCGTTTGATTCTTCCGTGAGAGCTCCACCATGGAGTTGACAATCTCGGCAATGGCTCGAACCCGAGCCTCTTCTTCGGTTAGCCCGTGGGCCTGAAACCCACCCCGACCAGGGCGCGGGAGCTTCTTGAGCTCCGGAGCAATGGCGGCAGATGCCATTGTACAAATAAGTGTGTAAAACTGATTTACTGAAATTGTTCAACGATATAGAAAGGGCTTATAAGTTACAACTCTAATAACACTTAAAACGGCATCGTTCACCGATTATAGTGCTGGTCCCTCTACTATACACAAATTCGAGATTTAGCTCTTATACTTTACTATTATATACTTAGATCCCATGTTATTTAAGTTTGTCAAAATGATTAGGCTCAATATCAAAATAAATATCTAAATTATCTAAATAAGTGTCTTAATTATCTTTAAAATGAATAAAAATAATAGTTTAAGCAGTTAAAATATATAAAATAATAAAATAATTTAGACATATATTTTGATATTAAACCTTAGTTAAATTTAATAACATAAATTTCTCTCAAAATCGGATCTTTTAAAAAGGACGAAGCGGAGAAGTTTTTTTCTTTCAAAAGTAAAATATAAATTTTAAAAGACAATGTAAATTTGCACAAAAATTTAAATTTTAAAGGAAATAAAAATCAAATTTACCAATTTAAAGGGCTAAAACACTATTAACCACTTAGACTTACTAATGATGAAATTATAAAATAGTCAAATTATATCAAACAAAATATATACAGTAAATCTCAAATTAGAACATAGTAGAGGGACGAAAACCAGCAATTTACCTATATAATATATAGTCCTTTTCTCTTACTAGACTCCGGTTTCAAACGACGGCGTCTTGATAATTAAGAAACCTTTTTGTTTTGGCTTTGTGGGAAAGTGTAGAACGGAGAGGAGTTGGCGACGGCGGAGATGGAGGCGGTGGCTTCGAATAGTAGGAGAGAGGTAGAGAGCCAAGTGATTGAGAAGGTCGGCGAAGTGATAAGGGATATAGAAAGAGCAAAGCACGTCGAGCAAGTGATTTGCGCTCTTCACTCTTTAGCTGTTCTTCTCTTCCCTATTGATTTCTCTCTTCTCTCAGGTCACTGCTTTTCGATTTCCTCTTTAACCTTATAAAAATAATCATAATTTTTACTAATAATTTTATGCTTATATATAATTTTTCTGATTGTTTTTTATTACTATAATGGACTTACAGGGAGCATCGACGAGCGTTACAAAGAACAGGTTTTTTCTTCTTCTTCTTATTATTATATCCGTTCCTTTTGTCTTTGTCCATTTCATTTTCTTTGAATTTTCATTATTTGTTATTTGTTAAGATTGTTAGTGCCAAAGTTCATGCTGCAAATGAAAGGGATGATTGGTGGAGTGCATTTTACCAAGGAGCTGCGTTCCCAACACTGGCTCGTGTTTTGTTGCTTGGTAATTTTTTCCCAGAAGTAATTGATGTTTTGGGAAGAATCAAATCCAGCATTTTCTTATGAAATCTGTTGTATGCAGATGTTGCTTCCAATTGGCTCACTTGTTTCCCTCTTTCAGCAAAGAAACATATCTATGATGTTTTCTTTGTCAATGGAGTTTCAACTGAAGTTGTTCAGGTTTTGGTTTCTTTCCTACAGCAGAGCAGCAGCAGCAACAATCTTGATGTTAATGCCATTCAGTCAAATGTAGAAAGGTATGCTTGGGGTATCTTCTGTTTAAGTCGGTGGGTAGTGAAATCATAATTCAATTTCTTCAGTTAAGCTTGCTTTTTACCAATTGTTATGTGTTGGATTTGGTTTATACGTGTAATCATTATTGAACCAGATTACGAGGTATGATAGCAAACTCATAATCCTACCTTTGGACATGTTTTACATTTGACAGGTTGCTTATACTCTGCCTTCTCGACAATGGCGGGATGCTTAAAATGGCTATAGACCTTGCTGTTTTCCCCAAATCGGAAGATATTACAAATGACAAGTATAAATCAGCTGTGTCTAGGGTAGCACAAATTGTAACTTCTATTCCTGACAAAGCACGGTTGAGAGCCCCGGCTTTACTTTCATCACAGTATCCTTTATTTTCATCAATAATTATTATGTTTATTTATAAATGTCCGCCCATCTATTTGTGTTTTTACTGGCAGAAAGATGTGGGAATGTTCGTTAGTCTTTCAAGGAGAAATGGGATTAAAATTTCAACATCTATTTATTCTTGAAGTTTTTATTTAAAAATGCTTTTTATTAATTATTTTCCTTTACAAAAGTATTACAGTTTGTTTTTCAAGCAGATCACTTTTCAACTTCTGACTGGCATGGTTGAAAGACTAGCCATCACTAATAAAAGTGACATTGATGTTAACCTTTCATTTCTAGGAGAAATATTTTCCCGCATTGTTCGACGTGGATCTTCAGGTAGTTTAGATATTTCAAGCTCTATAGTTGGATTTTGTTTCTCTCATTTTGATCATACGTTTCCCTTTTGTTGGACTTGTTCTCCACTATGAGTTACGTATCGAATTTGTTAAATGAAAGGAAATTTTTTGAGTCCGACAGTTTAATCCATCCATTCTTCTGTCTTTTCTCTCTGTTGGATAGTTCAATGCATTATGCAACTATGTAATTATTAGCTAAACAGATGAGTGTCATTGGTATCACCTTAGCTTCTGATTTGTGAAAGCAGAAATATTTGTTCTCTATGTACTACATTTAGAGAATCCATTTCAAGTTATATATGGTGATCTGATTATATACTTGTGTGTTTCTTGGTGCTATACATTTATTATGCACCGTAAATACTGCTAGAAAGTAAAAAGGATGGAATTTTGAACTGAGATGAAGCAGGAGAAGCTAAGGTGAACTTGAAGAACATATTATCAGGATCCTAATCTTGAAATGTTTCAGTGTAGGGCTAATTAGATAAAAGAACATTCATCACTATTAGTTTTTCAAAGTTGGTAAACAGGCCTGACATGAGGGTCCTGAATCGCGGATGTTTATGTGCTATAGTTTCAAAATCACATAGTATTAACCACGTGAAATTTAATTATGTGGTTCTTGAAAGGCCAATTCTATCCAAATAATTTGTTCATTCCATCACATACAGCTGAAGTTGATTTCTTTTTTTCTTCTCTTTTTCCTCTTTAAGCAAGCAAGATGGTGGTGGAATTGACACTGAAATAATTACATTCATTGTGTGCAGATGTGCTGTTAAGTGAAGTAACCCCCCAGATTCTTAGACATGTTCGAAGTTGCTTATCTTCAAACACTGATGTAGTTGAAACAAATGCATTTGAGTCAAACCCTGAATCTCAATTATGGTTAAATTTAGTGGAAGCAATAACAGACCCCTACACCGTAGAAAGAATTGCAGAACCGCTTTTGCATCAGCTTGCAACTGAACATGCAAGTGATATTGAAGCTTATTGGGTTCTTTGGATATTGTTTCATCATTTACTAAAATATCGATCATCAGTCAGGTCAGTGAACGTTTGTTATGTTCATTTCTTTGTTTAAGTGTAGCTGACAATGTGCTTTATTCAATTGGAATGATCCTTTTATTGCATCTAGGTCATTCAGAACAGAAGAAATGAGTCAAATGACCATCACGTGGTCATAAATCGTTATAATTAATGACATTAACTTGGATAACTTGCATGCAACTTGATGGTCACGAATACAATAAGTTGGGAATGAACCTTTCTTTTCTTTTCCTTCTTTGGTTGTATATTTATCCATAAGGTAATTGAAACTTGGATATCCCACCATAACAAGAGTCTTCTTGGTTTCTTTAGGTGAACTGTGCCATGTGCAAATTGTTTTGCGATACAGAAGTATTTCTTAATATTTAGATAAATAGTATAGCACATTTTACTTCTTTGTTTCTGTTTATAGCTGATGTTCTTTTTCAAACTTTTCTCTCTCAGGTCCATGTTTGTTGAGAAATTTTTACTGTGGAAAGTATTTCCTGTTTGTTGCCTGCGGTGGATCTTGCAATTTTCTGTTCTTGAATACTCACCCATTAATGATTTGCAAACTAAAGGTCACGAAACCACCAATGGTATTTTACACACAGTGGAACGCCTGGCTTCTGTATGGTCAAAAAGAGACTTTGTGCAATCAGCTCCACTAGAGCAGCAAGCTTGTATCCTTTACTATTTCGACACATCAAATTGAAAGTTCTCAATTTGGTTGACGACTATTAGACATGCAAGCTGTGGAAACTTCAATTTTATTGTAGGAATCATATCTTCCTATAGTTACTTTCTTCTAAATCAGAGTTGTCAAGGTGTGCGCCTACAGATGCCTGCAGTACCTTAGCACTAAACTGCAAAAGTGCCTCAAATCCTTTTGGGCGAGGTCCATTTGATCAGGTGCGAGCCTAGTAAGAGAGGGGCCACTTGATTGGAGTTTTTTTTTAGTTTCTCTAATTTTTCTATTTTCTTCATTAGATATACCTTTACTAGTAAGAAAGAGAAGTATCAAGCCCTATACTTTTAACAAAAGACATGGACTATAAGGAAATCGTGCATATTGACCAATAAAAAAATTGCATGTTTGTAGATAACTAGACCATGCGTTAGAGTTTATACACATTCAAATACAAAAACTCATACACATACATAGTGTGTTTTACTTTCCTCTGGCTAGTGCTATTTTTGCACATTGTGCCCTTGACAACGCTGTTCTACCCTGCCCCTCCTTCCATTTTCATTCCTTTTCTTGCCTTCAATTTTTCATGTTTTATTGTCCTTTAACATAAAAAAAAAAAAAAAAAAAAAAAAAAACAGATATAACTACTGCTTTAGGCCTTTGCCTGGAGAAGATGTCCAAAGAAGAACTAGACAAGACAAAGGATGTAATGCACTCAATTCTTCAAGGAGTCAGCTGTAACTTCTCAAAACTTTTGCTACCAAATTGACCTAGTTATTAGGCGGTTACTTGCTTTTGCACTAAAAATCATTACTGTTAACAGGTAGGCTGGAGAGCCCTGCAGACCTAGTGCGGAAAATGGCTAGCACTATCGCTTTAGTATTCTCTAAAGTAGTTGACCCCAAAAATCCTCTATATCTTGATGACAGCTGCAATGGGGAGACCATTGACTGGGAGTTTGGATTAACCACCTCTGAGAAAGGGAGTTTGTCGATGTCAAATGCAGAAAATAAAATTGATGAAACAGGGACGTCACAAACAGCTGGCAGTGGGAAAGGCAGTGACGTGAAGAGTAAAAGCAAGAAATCTTCTGAGTTCAGTTTGGTTGATCCAGATGAGATTATTGATCCTGTTAATCTAAATTATGAATCTGTCTCTGATGAAAACGATGATGATGATGCAAGTCAGAATTCCGATTCAAGTGACTCCACTCTGCAGCCATATGACTTGGCAGATGATGACACGGATCTAAAAAGAAAATTTTCACAGCTGGTTGATGTGGCTGGAGCCTTAAGGAAATCTGATGATGCTGACGGGGTAAGTTTGAGTTCACCATTCATTCTTGTGTTCATTGAAAGTATTCAGTTTGTGTCATACATATAAACTTTGATAGGCATTATGAAGGCTCTTTGAGTAAAAACTGTTAGAATTTTTTTTTATATCAACTACTTAATTGTTTTTTTTTTCTTTTCCTTCTTAAATCGTAACCTTTGACTGTTCAACTGAATTGGTTAATATACCTTAAAAAACGGAAACGACTTGGTTAATAAGCTTAAACCTATGTTAGAGATGGTTTGACCACCTGGTTGATTATTCCATGTTGCAAGTTATATGTCAAAATATGCTGTCAGTCCCTATACTTTGGCAAAGTTTGAGATTTAATCATTATACTTAAAAAAGTTGAAAATTAAATCCTCTTAATTTTTCAAGTTAAGAATCCTATTCCAACATTGATAACATTAGTATTTTCCACCCTATTTTCTTACCATCACCAGGTATGCTTATTATGATTTGCTTCCAAATTTAGTATGATTGCATGGGTGTTGATGGGAAATTTTGATGGAGAATACCAACGGCATCAACAATTAGACAGTTTTTTAAATCCCAAATTTCATTCAAATACAGGGACTGGTGACATACTTTGACCGAAGTTATGTGACAAATATAGATTATTGAGGAAGGCATTTAACTTACATATATGGAGAATTTTAGTGAAAGGAAGTTGGGTTAAACCGATTTTGTATGCTTCTACACTGCAGGTGGAGAGGGCTCTAGATGTTGCCGAAAGTCTTATACGAGCATCGCCCGATGAACTCACACATTTAGCAGGTGATCTTGCTCGAACTCTTATTCAGGTACGTTGCTCTGATGTGGCTGTTGAAGGTGAGGAAGAGTCGACTGAAGAGAAGCGGCAAAGAGCTTTAATATCATTGGTTGTCATGCGTCCATTTGAATCTCTTGATACTCTAAACAAACTATTATATTCACCAAATGTAGATGTTAGTCAACGAATAATGATACTTGATGTCATGACTCTGGCAGCCGAGGAGCTTGCCAATGCAAAAACTATGAAACCTAAACATCAAACAGGGCCCCTCATATCAACCATTTCAGAACCTCAACCATGGTTCTTGCCAAGCAACACTGGGCCTCTGGGAGCTGGATCCTGGAAACAGGTCTCAGATACAGGAACCCTTCTAAACTATTCAAATCGATATGAAAGAGAACTTCCACTAAAAGGTGGGCATGTAAAGAGAGGAAAGACTCGCAGGTGGAGCCTTAGATCGGGAAATCTACATGAAAACCAAGTCGAATTGTCTCAAAATAAGTTTCCTCTATATGCAGCAGCATTTATGCTTCCAGCTATGCAGGGATTTGATAAGAAAAGGCATGGTGTTGACTTGCTTGGTAGAGACTTTATTGTCCTTGGAAAACTCATCTATATGCTTGGTGTTTGTATGAAATGTGCATCAATGCATCCAGAAGCATCTGCGTTGGCTCCCCTTCTTCTTGATATGTTAAGATCCAGGTATTTGACTCAACATCATTATGTAAATATTCTGTCACAATTACAGATCCTAGACTTATCCTTTATGGCATCATGTGACTACTGACTAGTGTCTGGTGATACATATATATTGGCAAGCTAGTTGTTCTCTTTCACATGGTTGTGATGGATGAGACTACATAGAAACATGTATCATACTTTGGTCATTCGATTATGGTTTTGCTTATTACTACTATCTGTTTTACTTCAAATCTTCATGCATACATAATTCGCTAATCTACCATTACCCAATTTTGTTAATGCAGGGAGGTAAGCCATCACAAAGAAGCGTATGTCAGAAGAGCTGTCCTTTTCGCAGCTTCATGTGTGCTTGTTGCTCTTCATCCCTCTTCTATAGCATCTTCCTTGGTTGAAGGAAATATTGAAATCTCTGAAGGGCTTGAATGGATCCGTACATGGGCCCTTCATGTTGCCGACTCGGACACGGATAGAGAATGCTATTCGGTAAGCAAAGAGATCTTACAAATCACTGCAATGGTCCCTGGACTTTCAACTCTGATCTTTACCTTTTAAGAACATTTCATTAATATACTTGATTTATTTGAATCATTAGAATGTTGTTTAACACCTAAAGCTTTTCCGATTTTAGATGGCGGTATCCTGTCTCCAATTGCATTCTGAGATGGCCCTTTTAGCTTCCCGAGCACTAGAGTCGGCAGAAAGTACACTGAAAGCCAAAAGTATTAGCCTGTCATCCGCCCTTTCAAAGGGAACTATCAAAATCCCCAACTCCAATGTTGAATACTAGCAGATCCACATACAGTTAATGCTCATCAATGTAAGGGTTCCCTCAGTAAATGTATCTCATTGATCAAACCATGATGCTCTCTCCAATATCAACCGATCAACATCAATATCGTGTACCGAATTTGTGAGACTCTTGAGAAAACTAATCAGCAATGCATCAAGCTCAAGAATAACATTCCTTAGTCCCATGTCTTTCACAAGACATAGGCCTTGCCGTACTCCCCATAACACGGCTCTACGGCTGTCTGTGTTGCCTATCCGCCAACTGGAAACCGCGAAACCATTCACTAGCTGCATTAAGAATGAGACCACTGCTGCCGCCTGTCGTTGGTTTTCGTAGTTTACCTCCCCCACCCCCCCCCTTTTTTTATTATTTATTGCAACTAACATTTGAAAGCTTCTTTTTTGTTTCCTTTTAGATTTTTGTGCCTACTTTTGGACACACCATATGAATTCTTGGTTTGTTTCAGGTGTTTGATGTTGCTGTCATAAAAGTGTCCTAATTTGTTAATCCTTTTCCCTTATTCATGAACTATTCTCGTTGTACGTGGCACCATATGATATACAAAGCAATACAAACATAATGATAAAAATATACGAGTATAAAACATCTACATGCAATTGTACGCGATAATTTAGACGAAAATATTTATTTTGGAGTTCAAAAATTATATTTATTATTCGAATAAATTAGATCGGTTAATGTCGGAAATATACGAATTGACGCTAAGATGTGTTGCAAAAAAGAACTAAACATACTTTGGGTCCCGTCGGGTTTTAACTCGACCCAATGTTACTATTGGGTTGGGCCGAAACGTTCGTCTTGAACCGGTCACAATCAACTGAGAAGCAAAACGCCGCCTACCGGGACAAATGGTTTGACACAAGGAATTTAAATCCAATGTGGGATTCCACGTATTCCCAAACAAAAATTATTGAAAACCCCTTCAACAAAAACAATCATCGCCATCAATGGCGTTTTCCCTCGCTTCTCTCTCCAAATCACTTTCCTTTCTCCTCCCTTCCCAATCAACAACCTCAAAATCATCGAATTTTGCCCCACCAGTTTCTCAATGGGACCCCAACCGCAAATCGACGCCGACGTCGACTTCTCTGTCTCTCACTTTGACAACGGCAGATGAAATCGATGCCGTTACGTGCCCGTCACTGGCGTATTCGAACACCCTTTTCTTCAAATCGGTCTGCTATAACGTTCAGGTGGTGGTGGGCGAGAATGAACCGGAGGAAAAGTTGTTGGGCCGGTTCCGGAGAGCCGTGTTTAAGGCCGGCGTCATCCAGGAGTGCAAGAGAAGGAAGTTCTTTGAGAACCCCCGGGAGAAAAAGAAACGTAAAGCAAGAGAGGCTTCTAGAAGGAACCGCAAAAGGTTTGTTTGGGTTGAATTTTCATATAAAGAAAATTTGGTTTGATTTTATACAGAAAATCACGTTTTGCTTAAACTAGGAGAACTTAATTGATTGAATCCACCCCAAACCAGTATAAATAAAACTACATGTTGATATTTGAGCTCAATCTAAGTGACTTGGATGATGTTGGTTTATTGAGGTCAATGTGATTAGAACAAGCTTATTATTTTCACTGACCAGCTAAAGAATCCGATTACTTTGAATCAGAAATAACTTGAACTTAAATGGTCCGAACTTGAATTGGCCAACATCTGCAATGATCCAAATTCTTAAGGCTTTATTATGATTTATGAAATAAGTGATCAAATTATATCGTTTTTTTAGGTGTCTAACCATTTTTTGTCAAATTAGGTGTTTTATGTTATTCCGTACTCATTTTCAGGTGTTCGTGTAAAAATTGTTATGCTCCGTTGATAAGTTCTTCTAGCTATGATTGATTTTTTTACATAGCTCATCATTTCAAACAAAATAGAAGTGTTTTGAGATTTTTTTTAGAGTTGGAGTTTTGATTTCACTTTCGCACTGATGAATTTTTGTAATCGAAGTGTTTCTGGGACATTTTTGGGAGTTGGTTTATCTTATTTTTGCAAAAAATTGAGAATACGGGTCTTCAAAATCAAAGTGTTTGGGACAAAAGATTGTTTGATTTCTCAAAAAATGAACCAGTTTTCAAATTTGTTCCTTTTTTCTGTTTGTTTCTCTAGAAAATCCAGGGGAGAGGAGGAAGATGATAGAAGACCATGTGTCACACATTTTGTATTGAAATGTTAGATGTCTACTTTATCAAAAAAGAGTTGGGAACCTAAAGAAAAAAAGGTATAGTTTGGGCACATATTTTGTAATATAGTCCATCGATAATGATTCAACCTGAAAACTTGACCTTCAAACCCAAATAATCTAAACCTAAACTAAGCGAACATGAATTAACTCAAACATAAAATTTTCCAGGATTGAATTGACTCGAAAATTTTAAAACTTGGTCTTGAGTTAATGAAAGATTTAACTTTGAGGAATCATTGGACATCTAACAATTCATGTCAGATTTTTCAGAGGTCTTAGGCTATGTTACTCGGTCTTGGATTTTAGTTTCAGGCAGGGGGGAAGCATCCTTAGAAGTCATATCCTCGGACACTGAGTGTCGAACACTATCAATAGTTTGTTGTTATTACTTTGTGATGACCAATTCCCATACAGTTTCAAGGAATTTGGAGCAACAGAACTCTTAAAATAGCTTACAGAGTGGTCCATTTTTGCCTATTTTCAGACGCCCGTACCAGAAGGTTTCCACACAAGCCAAAGAGGAAGGCCCTAAGAAGAATGATGATGAAGATGATAATTGGGGCCTTCCTGAAGGGGACTTGCCCTATTAACCAGGTTTGATATGAAAATTCTATTCCAAAATCTTGGTTACAATGGGAACACTTTATTTTTGTCTGGAATCAAAACATGTTACTGATATTCACTAATTGTACATGTTTTCAATTTTCCATTGCAGGGTTTTGTAATAGCATTATCATTGCAGATTCGTACAACTTATTTTGAGCAAAGGTTTGTAGCTGTCTTTTTCGAACTGGAAAATTGGTACTTGACCAATGGAGTTTCATGTTTATGGTTAGAGCAGAAGTTTGGTTCAGTTTTGGTTTCAACTAGAATATTTGATTTTAGTAGGTTAAGTCTGACAACTTTTTGTTCTTGAATCCTATAGCCAAACTGGCCCAGTTATTCGCCTATAATACATATATATTTTTATAACCAAACTGATTGATAATCTTATTCATAAATTTACACTAATATGATGTAAAATTAATGTAAGACTTTATTTTTTATTTTATTTTTTACACTGTATGTCATCTCCAATAATACGTTAACACGTGTTACTATTTAATTCGATCAAAAATTTAGATAAAAAAATATAACATATCATCACCAATAAAACTGTGACATGCGTTTAATTGGTCACAAATTGAAAAAAAAAGATTTTACCATTAATGATGAAGTATAATGTGAAGAAGAAAAATGAAATACTAAAGAGCAATAGATTTTTTAGTGAGATAGAGCTTTGTTGCATCCAAATTAAGTTGGAGGAATGGTATAAACAAAAAGATTCAAGAATTGGTTTAATTATAGTTTTAATCCTTCTACTTTCATGGTATTATTAATAACGAACTTTATTGCATTTTTATTACATTTTTAAACGAACTTTATTGCATTTTTATTACATTTTTAAACGAACTTTATCCATTTCCCTCCACACCGCTCTCTTTCTTTGCCAACCAAAGAGAATGCAAATACTTCAAACCCCTCTGTTCTTCTCTGTACCTAAACCCTTAAACCCTTCTTCCACAAAACCCTCATCTTTTAATCCCCACAACTTCTATTGCTTTCCCGTGTTCTTCAAAACCCATTTCCCCAAGACTTTACCCGCCCCGAAATCCTTCAGCTCCGATGAATTCCCCGTCGACGAGACCTTCCTCGAGAACTTCGGCCCCAAAGACAAAGAAACAGAGGACGAGGCCCGTCGACGGAACTGGATCGAACGAGGATGGGCGCCATGGGAAGAAATTTTAACCCCAGAAGCCGATTTCGCTAGGAAGTCACTTAACGAAGGCGAGGAGGTTCCTCTCCAAACCCCTGAAGCCATCGAGGCTTTTAAGATGCTAAAGCCTTCTTACAGGCTTAAGAAGATGAAAGAAATGGGGATTACGGAGGATGAATGGTATCGGAAGCAGTTTGAAATTAAAGGGGATATTCCAGACCCTTTGGAGACGTTGTGGGCGGGTCCATTGGCGTTAAGATTCGTGCCTCCACGAGATTGGCCACCCAGGGGATGGGAAGTGGATAGAGAAGAGTTGGAGTTTATAAGGGAAGCACATAAATTACAGGCCATAAGAGTGGATTTGGAAAAAGTGGAAAAGGAGGTGATAACTGGTGAAGCAGATATGGGTTTGGAGAGATATAAAGCGTTTCTGAAGCAATATAAAGAGTGGGTTGATGCTAATAAGGATAGATTGGAAGAGGAGTCTTATAAGGTTTCTTCTTTTCTTTTCTTGTTTTTTTGTTTAATTGGGTATTTATGGTCAGAATTTTGCAATGTGTGTTGGTAGTAAGTTGCCTTGAGGATTGTTAGTTCTAAAGATGGAACCTTTTGCTGTATATTTCTCTTGTTTTTGGTCATTCCATTGTTAGTACCGAAGGGTGACATTAGTTTTTAGGCTGAATTTTAAAATTGATATTAAGGTTTTGGAAATATTGAGGTTGTGTTGTGACAATGATTAAAAGAAAGGGATGGAAAATGAATTGAATATACATCCTTCCTTTTTTATGTTTGATTTTGTGGGGACCTTCTTCAGCCCTTGTATACTGGTTTGATTCCTATTTGTTATGCAGTTTGACCAAGATTACTATCCTGGTAGGAGAAAAAGAGGGAAGGACTACAAAGAGGAAATGGTAAATTTAATTGCATATTTCTCTTCATTGATATCACTTTTTCTTTCTTTTCTTTTTATATCCTTTTTTTACAAGTTCTTCTGAACTTTATAAAGCTATTGATGATGATCATTTATTGTATTTTGACAGTTAGAGCTTCCATTTTATTATCCAGGCCAGGTAAGTTTTCAAACTTGTTTGTTATGGAAAAGGAGGATCACACAAGATAGGCTAGGTTTTTGATGAAAATTTTCTTTGCAGATCTGTGAAGGAAAAGTGACTACCTTACACCTATATCAAGGAGCATTTGTTGACATAGGCGGTGTACATGAAGGGTAATTGTCATCACTCGATTTAATGTTGTTTTAGCAGAAAAAATTGATAATAAAAACAGAAAATTCAATCACATTCTAAGTTTTGATCTTTTAGCTTAAATCAGTTTTACTAAACTTTCTTATCATGTCTCTCTTAAAGGCCTTCATCTAGCCAAGATACCATGTATGATGTACCAAATGAAAACATCTCTTCTAAAGGCTAAAGTTCACTACCATTTGACTTGTTCTTGTATTTGGTCTTCAAGTATGCCTGTATCTGTGCTCCTTCCGTCAATCTAAATATCTGCACTCCTTAAGTCCTACTATCATGTGATTTTAGTTTAAAATTACTTTGAAATTGACTTGGCTGAAACTGAGGTTCTTAGACTTATTTGGAATTCCATGTAGCATACTGCAAAGCATCATTTACGTAACAATTTGATCACTCGAACTTAACATATCAGGGAGTAGACGATTAATGACTCTTGTAGATGCTTGATTTCCAATACGGTTGATTCAATATCATTGAGTTCTATTGTTGATTATTGCAAGGTCTTCCTACTAGACCAATATGTTGTATTTATATATTTCAGGTGGGTCCCAATTAAAGGTAACGATTGGTATTGGATCCGCCATCATATAAAAGTTGGTATGCATGTTATTGTTGAAATTACGGTGAGTATTTTTTTTGCCTTTTCCTTTGCATATTAATCTTTTTTCTTCCAATTGAGGTTAATGATGAATATATTAATTTTATGTTTCACTTTTCTACATTTAATCCTTTCTGCAGGCCAAACGAGATCCTTACCGGTTCAGGTTTCCTATTGAAATGCGTTTTGTCCATCCTAACGTAGACCATCTGATGTATGCAATTCTGGACATTAGAAGCTCTTTCTTCTATTTTGTATTTTGTGGCATAACATGAAAGTCGCTTGCCTTCTAAATATCACTAGGAGTTCATGATGGCATTTAAGTTTATTACTTCTGATTTTCTTCATTGTTTTCTGATTTGCATCTTGCTTGCAGATTTAATAGATTCGATTTTCCACCTATATTTCACCGCAATGAGGATACTAATCTTGATGAGTTACGGGTATGTACCTTATTGCAGTTGTCATTCTATAAATTCTTTACCTGTTTATTGCATCCTTTTTTCCAATCGATTTAAACTCAATGAGACCATCTTTTATGGCCTCAGAAGGGTAGAATATCTGGGTTTCCCTTAACTTTGCATGTGTTACTCTTGATTTGTTTGGATTTTCATTGGAGTGGGTTTGTTTGTTTGTTGTGACACATTTTAGATTTCTTTTTGTTCCCTTTACAGCGTGATTGTGGAAGACCTCCTGTTCCTAGAAAAGATCTAGGAAGTAAACCCGAAGACGAGCCATTGTTGTCAAATCACCCTTATGTTGACAAGGTAATCCGGCATCAATATATTTGTTTATAATTAGTATTTATGCTAAGGATACATCTTTTTTCCTCGCTTCTGGTAGGACTTAAATTTAGTAATGGGCCAATATCTGGCCAATTTGCTTTGCAGTAGTTTGTTCATGTGTGCATTAATGCATGCCATGTGCATGGGCATTTTGAGAGCTTATGGAACCTTCTATTGATAACATTTGTAAATATCCGTGTTAACAATTGGACGTTACCTGATCACTCTGACAAGAAAATGATTGTTTTTTCACAAGACCTGTTTTTGCCTGTGATATAGTTGTGGCAGGTTCATGTTGCTGAGCAAATGATTTTGGATGATTTGGAGGCAAATCCGGAGAAATACAAAGGTAAAAAGCTATCAGAATTAACTGATGAAGATGACTGATGAAGAAAACAATGTAGAATACACAAAAGTTCGCTACAAGAAAGGTCTTTTACCGAAAATGATTGTGGTGAGCTTTTCTTTATTCAATTTTGATATGAACCAAGTTTCTGCTTATGCCAACCTGCTAAAATGATTGTATTTCTCGACAGAAAACTAGTGTTAAAGAACTTGATTTGGAAGCTGCCTTAGCTGAGCGTGAGGTAATTGTTTCTTGGATGTTTTCACACACTATTTTTTATGTTTTCAAGTTTTACTTTAATCTCAATGGAATTTTCCTTTTATCACCTTGACAGCGTTAGTACTATTCTTATTTTCCTTCAAGTACCCTACTACCCTTGTTTGATATATTTGGATGTGGTTTTAAGGGTCTGACCTTCAAGGACATTTCAAATATATGGAAAACTTAGAGGAAAAAGAAAATCTGAATATACTAATGTATGACACAAGTCCGAGTAATGCAGAAATTGTTCAGGCATTTCCTGTACTCGTCTTTAAGTTACCATATAACTGAACTTCGTAGAGATTTTACTTTTCCTATGAATCTGGTGCAGCTCCACAATAAACTTAGGAACGAAGCAAAAGAAAGAGGAGAGGACTATAAAATCAGCAAATTCAGGCGAAATATTGAGATGGATGAATATGATTTTATACATTGGCGTCGATCATTTGAGGAAAGAGAAGCTTTAATCAGAGACATCAGCTGGTATTCGCATTGCTCTTTTTTCTTCCCCTTTTCTCTCTATATAAATGGCAACAGTCAAATGATGGATTATCTCGATTCTTGAATCACAATAACAAAGTTAGATTTTTGCCAGGGATTCTTTGGATTAGGGTAATATAACAGTCTTTCACGCGTGTCTATTTGACTGACGAACTGCATTGATTTACACCAAGTCCAATCCCTTCCTGTGCATTCTGTGCTGTGCGTGTTTGCCTCTTTCTGGGTCTCGCAGGCTGTTTAAACTGCATGTCTATGTTCCTGTCTTAATTCGTATTGATCAACTGTTTCTTTTGTTTGTTTTTTTCAGCCGTCAAGCACTTGGTTTACCATTGGAAGAGCCAGGAAGATATAAAGACACGAGTTATTTTGGTAAGGATCAATATGATCCTTCAAATCCCCTGTATCGGTATGACTATTGGGGAGAGCCAAAGAACTCGGAAAAGAGTAAGCAAGAGCGGATGACCGATGCCCACAACAAATCTATTGTCGGAAAAGGCACCGTATGGTACGAAATGTGTTATGATGATGCCATCAATCAGAAACTGCAAAGAGAAGGAACACTGCAAATGGAAGTTTATGAAGATGAAAAGATAGAGCACAGCAGTGATTCTGATTCTGATGATGATTTTGATTTCAGCATTCTTAGTGATTCCAGTTTTGAGTTCCCAAAGCAACCTCTTGTTAATGGTACTGAATCTTCCAGCATATCAGATGAGGGAATGTTTGAGGATTAATGTTACAAAGATCATATTCTCATAGTCATGTTCGGATCTGTATCATATTTTAAGATAACCAGTCAAAGCAAAATCGATTAAGCTCTTAACATGCTTATGCTTTTATCAATTTAACACTACTAATCGTCTTTACTTTTATCGAATTCTATGATTGAAGAATAAGAAAAGAGATTGATTGGTTGATAGAGAGTGGAAAATGGTAGACAGTGAGAGAATTTAAAGGTTTGATTAAAAAATTAAAATTTTAAAACGTTAAAAACTAAAAAAAAAAATTATGTTTCATGTTGTAATTGGATGATAAGATTTTTAAAGGTTTTTTAAATAATTTAGGTACCTAATTAGATAAAATAGTATTTTAAGCATTTATTTACTATTAAACCCTTTTAAATATTAATGATGAAAATAAAATAGTTATGATTTACGAGATGTATTTGATCGTTTAATTAACAAATATTTCTTTTTAATAATTTCTACTTTTTTTTGTTGATAAAACTAATAATTTCTACTTAGAGAAAGAAAGAAGGGAAAATTATTTTTAATTGATGTTAAACCTATAATTAAAGAAAAAAAATCTACTTATTCTATAATAATGTAAAGATTTTTTGTTACATATTATTAATCTTGTATACGATTTTTCACTAATTCAATAATTAAAAAAAACATTATTTATCCAAGAAATATTTTTAAAAATATATAAGAATTGATTGTTGAATGGTTCAAGTAATAAAAGATAATATATTTCATCCAGGTGATCCACACATTTAAAACATCATATGTACATGATGTGTATACATTATTAAAAAAAAACTGAACATACATTAACTTATAATCATATCAACATATTTAAAAAATATAAAAATTTTATACTATGAGTCCTTACCTAAAATAAAAATTTATAACAAAATGTCAGCGATCACGAGTGTATTCATCTCAATTTTTTAATATTATAGTAATAGTGTATTAAGTTTTTTACTTCGTTTCTCTTTATAAAAGAATAAAGCTTAATACGATTAAAATTCAAAAATCTTCCTAAATTTATCCTTAAAGTTCATTAACCATTTAATGTAGTTTATCCTAATCATAATTTATATGAAAAAATTCAACCATTATATTACGTTACGACCGTAACTTAATACCATGCATTCAAAGCTTTAAACGAAAAGAGCAGGAGAAAGTATTACAATTTTACAAGGAGCTAGCTGCTAGATAGAGTTGATGGATGCAGAGCAGATAATAACCAGCTTTCTTCATGCATCCAAAAAGACTGCTTCGGTTGTTTTTCTTACCGGCCCAAGCAAAGAGCAGCTTTGATGTCGAGACGCCATGCGAATCCGCCGCAGGTCATTCTCCAAACGTCGCAAGGCACCGTCAACGACTTCATATCCTGCCTGGATACGTATTGCACCCTAACCCTACACGTAAACGCAGGGAAAGACATCGGCGGAGGAAACCTCTGCTTTGTCAGCAACCGCACCGTCGTCTCGCCGCCCACCATTTCCTTATAGGCCCCGTTGGTCCAAGTCACTCTCCCGAAGAAATCCGATATAAACCCCGGAGACGTATCCTTTCCTAGATTAACTTTCCGCTCCAAGTCCGTACATCCCAACCCGTCACCGCTAACCCAAGTATCCGTCACGCATTCCACCGTCACGCACGACGACCTCACCACCGGATCTACTGAGTTACAGCAACCGCCGCCGCCGAGGAAACTGAAACTCAGTTTTTTATCACCATCCGCAGCTTCACCGAAGCTTAACCGCAAAGGCATCATCATCGCCGTCGATTTTTTCTCCATGGAAATGGAGTTTTTGCAGTCTGGGGTTTCAGATATAAGTGGCAAAGTAACCTTTTTTCTCCTCTTTGTATTATTACTCTCTTTTAACCGTCTTCTTTTGCTTCTCCCCAGTTTGCAATAACCCTCAGCGTTGCTTTCCCGTGGGGAAACAGACCCACCACCACCTCCGTTCGCCGGCTTGGGTGCAATAGGTCTGAACCGGAGCATTATCCGGTCTACTTTCGACATATCGTAAACCCCAGATGCCGCATATCTGCTAGCTATACAACATCCTCCTTTACTCTCCATTTTTTCCTCTCTTTTTGGGGAAACTCTTTGCATATGGACGCATTAAGTGCGAAGAAACTGGAAGATTGAAGAGATTTATAAGGAAGATGAAATGGGTACGTGCGATGTTTCCACACGTGTGTGATTGGAGAGTCGAACAACGCAGCTCAACGGCCGATGCGTTTCTCTCTTGTCTCCGTGATATAGGGGAAATGGAAAAATAATGAATTTCTTTTTTTACGGATATACCCTTGTAATTTTAATGTCATTTGAAAATGACCTTGGTATTTGGGAATATTACAAATATAGATTCCTATGAAGGCGACATTTAAGTTTGCTTGGCTTGAAGTGGTAAGCCTAACATTTTTGTTTCTTTTAAGATTTTGGGATATACCTAAGTCAGTATGACTTAATGTTATTGGTTCAACTTGAGATAATAAAATAAGGTTTAAGTTATGGTTTGGTTGTAGAATTATTTTAATATTTATTATTATTTGATTTGGGTTATTAAAAAATGATTTAGAAAATATAATATGTGACATGATTTTATTAAATAATAAAAATATAAAAAGAATGATAATTTAAGGTATAGTTGTCTCAATAAACAAATTAACTCTCGAGCATAACAAAATTGATCATGTTGCACCAGCAAATGGTTACAATAGTGACAACAAGCTTCTTTCCCTAACACTAGCATTCTTTTACCATAAAAAGTACAAAGACATAATGTAATGAAAAAAAAGGATTTGATCCTATCTGAATAGTACAAATTATTGAAACAAATTATAAAAAATACAAATTATTAATTGATCAAATGGTGGAACATATTCATTTTACTAAATTTTATATGATTTTTAATCTTAATATTTATTTTTTGAATGTAAATCTGTATGTTTAATAAATATAAAAGCATGAGTTCCTTGGTAGTACGACCCTGTCACGATAAACCAGTAGACTGGTTGCACGTTACATCAATTATAAAATCATTTTGTTTACCACTTATAGCTTTTACAAGTGTTGATATTTTTGAAGCATCGAGGAGGCAAAGAGACAAAGTGTTCAATAATTCTGGCAAGAGAATATATATATTTCACTGGGACCCCACCTAATAAAAGATGATACAAACGGAGATATCTGAGCCATTGGATTCTGTTTTTTTCAGAGTTTAGGGTCCACGAATCCTAGTGGGAAGATCATGGTGAGTGTTGATTGGATCGTACGGTGAGAGAGCGACGAAGAAGAGTCTGAGTCTGACCTACTTGTTAGGTAAGAGTTGAAGTGGAAGCGAAAGGCTGTGTGGCAGTTGGCAAATCTTGAGCCATGCAAGGTTGGGATTTTTATTTGTATGTTTTGCCTTTTCTTTTGGGGTGAATGTGGAACCACAACAGACGTTGTTTCAAGTTTATTTGTGACGAACAGCGGATTGGTGGATAAGATTTATTGAATCAAATCATGCCTTGTTTTGTCCACGGAAGGAATTACTAAGAAGGGGAAATAAGATTCGATTCGATTCGAAAAAATTATTTATACTAAAACCACAAAGTTTATATTGATTTAAGATAGTTAGATAAGTGTAAATTAATGGTCAAAATTAAAACATTAAAGATAAAGACGGAATTATTGAAAACAATATTTATATTGCTTCAAGCTTATAATACTATTATTTGATATAATGGGGATTCAACTTTTTATAAATAATTCTAAATTTAACGATTGTGATTTTAAAACTTTTTGGTATCAATATATTCTATTTGTCTCATGGAGTTGTTTTATATTTATATCCATTATATTCATGGTGCACAACATAACTTATTTTATTAGTATTTTCTATTTTGGTATCGTAAAAATAATATTTGAATTTATTTATGAATATAGTGCATATAGTATGACAAAAAATTTAATATGCCGGTTATGTAAAATAAAGTTTATACAAATTTTTTAATTTTAAGGTTAAAAATTTAATTTATAAATTTAAAATTTATGTTTAATATCTCCATCTTACGAGAAAAAAAGGATTTACATAGGAAAAGATTTGATTTTATTCTTAGTTTTCCCGTAATCTTAAATACGAATGCTTAGATTTTGTTTACAAGGCAGAGGTGGGTCCATAATGATTATTTAATCACATGCAGCGTCCAATAAGAGATCTCCACCACAATCCTTCAAAATAACTGTAAGAAAAATGAAATAGTTGAACAGTAAATGAAAAATATTATATATTTTTTAAAATATCAAATAATAATTTATTTATTATTTTATAAACATGTCACAATTATAACAAGAAAGACTCCATAAATGAAAAGTAAGATATGGTGCCATCATTTAAGGTGAAATGGATCAGTTCAATTGCCAAAAAAAAAAATCCCAATTCTTCAATTACTGAAATAAAACATCAAAATACCTTAAACCCAGCACTGAAAATGATTATTGATTATTTACTTATTTAGCAATGACACTCGTTTGTTTGTTTGTTTGTTTATTGAAAAACACAACACCGTACCCCATGCTTCTCTGCTTCTCCATTGGAGCATTCTCAAAGCTTAGACTGACCCTTTGGATGATAAATGACAATGTGATTATAGGCATCAAGGGTCAGAAAATCATCCAACGTCGAAGCAGTGCATTGGCGAGTGAAAATCTTGCAAGCTTCTTTGTACATACCCTTCTTGAACTTCTCTTTCCCAACCTCTCGTTCAATCCGGGCCATCTCTTCGTCAATCACTCGACCGAAGAGCTCACGGTTCACTCGAACACCAAGTGCATCCCCGTCCAATTCGACACCGTATTTTAGCCATTGCCAGTTTTGAACCCTGCTGATCTCAGCTGTTGCGGCATCTTCCATGAGGTTGTAAAGAGGGACTGAGCCTGCACCGGTTAACCAAGCTGCCAAGTATTGGATCCCGACACGAGTATTCAGACGGAGGCCTTCCATCGTACGAACCCCCTGAGGCCTTTGCAATAAGTCGTCCTCCGTTATGTTGCTTGCATCGTCTCGTTTGACGGTTTCGATTTGGTTAGGGGAGTTACCCATGCTGTTGGTGAAGACTTCCATGCAGGCTTGGATGAGTCCTGGATGAGCCGCCCATGTTCCATCATGCCCTGCCTTAACCTCTCTTAGTTTATCTTTTCTTACAAGATCAAAGGCTGCCTCATTAGCTGTTGGATCATCTCTAATTGGAATCTGAGCTGCCTGTTTAAGACAATTGGACCTTCATTAACACACACACACAAAAAAAAAAAAAAAATCTAATGTATAACAGTTCAGATTTTGATCATTATGCTTGATATTGATACTATACATGATTTTGATCTAAATCTGATCGATCCAACTCATGAATACGTCTATGCATGAAATAGATTGTGATGTCATAGTTATATTCATATATACCATTCCGCCCATGGCATGGACACCGCGCCTATGGCATGTTCGGATGAGGAGATCAGAGTAACTCTTCATGAAGTGTTGGGACATGCCAACTTGAACTCGGTCCGGCAACAATCGGTCTGGATGACCCTGAAAAGTCTTGACGTAGCTGAAAATGTAATCCCATCTCCCACAGTTGAGGCCGACGGAGTGATCCCTAAACTCATAAAGGATTTCATCCATCTGGAAAACTGCAGGCAGTGTTTCGATTAAAACAGTTGCCCTTATGCTTCCTTTCTCTATGCCTGCCATCTTTTCTGCCCTCTCAAACACACTATTCCATATCTTCGCCTCCCTGCCAAGTAAAATTAATATAATTTTTAAAAAAATCATGTAAATTCTAAGACATAATCTAAAAAATCATTTCGGATTTAGAGTTGAATATTATTAAATAAACTTTAGGACATGAAGTTCGACCAAGTTCAAAAAACCTAAACCACCTCATCCAGGAACATAACTGAAGGAAGACAAATAGAGGTCAAGTCTCAATATTTTTTTAACAATTTAAGTTTCCATGCATTTAAGTCCTTGTATTTTTTAAATTCAGTAATTTGACTCGATAATCGACGTATACTTGGACAGTTTACCTTGAATTCTCCATTTTAGGAAGATAAAAGAATGGCCCAAAGCCTTGGCCTTGAGTCTTACGGAAAGTGGCATAGTTGTGGAAAAAATAAAGGCCAAAGTCTACTAGACAACCGGTGGCGGGCTCTCCGTCAATGAAGATGTGTGCCTCCGGCAAGTGCCAACCTCGTGGGCGCACAAACAGCTTGGCTGTTTCGTCGTTGAGCTTGTAAACCCTGTTCCTTGCCTTGTCTGTGAAGGATATTGTCCCATTCACTGCGTCCTTCAAGTTGACCTGCCCTCTCATAAGGTTCTCCCAACTTGGTGACAGTGCATCCTCAAAATCAGCCTTTGAATAAACCAAACAAATCAATCAACAAGTGTCTACCGGTCATACTAAATGATATATAAACAACACTACATATGTTTTTTACACAACCAGATTAATAAAATGTTTTAAAGTTTATGAATCAATTTAAAATAAAAATTGTAGTTTGGGACTATTTTGCAATTATCTCTTTTTTCAAATATATCAAACCATAAAAAGGAAAAAACAGAGCATCAGATGAACATAACAAAAATCACTAACCATGAATACTTTAGCTCCGGAGTTAAGAGCGTTGATGATCATCTTCCTCTCAACCGGACCCGTGATTTCGACCCTCCGATCAGCCACGGATGGCGGAACCGGTGCGCAAGTCCATTTACCTTCTCTAATATACCTTGTGGCAGGGTCAAAACCAGGCAACGCCCCTTCATTATATCGTCTCCTGGCCTCTTTGCGACATTCCATCGAATACTTGATATGGTTCCTGAACTCTCTCTGCAAATCAACCACAAATTGCAAAGCATCCTTTGTTAAAATCGTAGCGAACTCTTCGTCGAATCGACCCCGAATATCGACCCCTTCCGGAACATTGTAGCTGTTGATCTTTCTCGAATCTGGCGCTGTGTAACCGTAGCTCCCTACGCTAATCATCTTTGCTGGTAAACCTGGAAATGGAGTGGTTTCTTGACTGTGTGAGAATGAGAATATATATAGGATTGTGAGGAGGGCGGGGAGCGCTATTGTTTTGAAAGTTTCTTTAATTTAGTTAATTAACCGAATCAATTATTTGTAGGGTAAAATACATCAATAGTCATTCAATTATAAAACAATGATTGTTTTAGTCACTGACCTCTGAAAATCATTAAATTCATGAAACTGCTTCAAGATGATTACTTGACTTATAAAATAGTGTAATAATTCGGTTAATTTAATGTCTATTAAACAATATTTTAATAAAACTTAATAATCATTTATAACATTTTGATACATTTAATAACTATTTTATAATTTTGAAAGGGTAATGACCAAAAATATAATTTTTGGTGAAAACTTTTTACATGTTTGATCTATGTCATTTTTTCATTGTTGTTTTATGGTATAAAGATAATTTTAATTTTTAATGTTTATATTTTTTTATTATTTTGGTTTTTATTTTTATTTTAGGATAAATTTAACTCTTAAATTATGTTTTTTTGACAAATAATTTATTTTTTAACTAACATAATGATTAGACCATTAAAAATTTAACGATATTGACATGTCATATATATGTGATAATATATTTTAAATAACATGGCATTTAGTCTCATTCTACATATATATATAACATGTCCTTATCGTTAATTTTTTACGATAATAACAAATATATACATGTAAAATATAATTTTATTCTAATATAAAATATAAAACAATTAAAATTCAAATAAAATATTAAAAATTAATTAAATCTAAAATTAAAGATTACTAAGCATTATCAAATCTTAAATGTTATTCTACATATATATATATGACATATCATTATAGTTAATTTTTTTTAACTATTTAATCATTATGCTAGTTAAAAAATAAGATATTTATCAAAAAGATATAAGTTAAGGGCTAAATTTATCCTAAAAAAGAATGAAAGTCAAAATGATAAAAATTATAAACGTTAAGAGTTAAAACTATCTTTATGCCTTGTTTTATTTAAGAGTAAAATATTAAAATATGAAAAAGACAAAAGCAAATAGTACTTATTTTTTAATTGATTTTATTTTAATTTTTTTATAACTCAAATTTTATTTTAAAAAGTTTTTGAGTTATGTTTAAAAAATTTAAGTTGAATCAATATAAGTTAAATATTTTCATCTATAATCAAATTAAATTATTTAATTTTTTTAGTCAAATTAAATTTTGTTCACTTCTATCTTAAACTATAAATATTAATTCTAAATTTAATTTTAAATTTTAAATAATACTCTTTTAAATATTAAAATATAAATAAGACAAAAACTATATATTTTTATTCGTGTATATATAGATAGATGATCGACGATTGTGAGTGGATAAGTACGAAGAGCGTTATCGTGTAGGAAGTGATTTGGTGGAGTTTAAATTAACCGAGTCAACAAGCAAACACAGGTAAGGACAAGGATGGATGGGTGTTTGAGGCGTGTCGGACAGTCTTGGCTCAGTTGGATCGGAACTGTAGGTAAGTTAGATGGTAAATTTTTTAATTTTATTTAAAAAATTAAGATATTAGATTTTTCATAATATTTTAAATTCAATTTTCCAATTTTTTTATAAGCTTTAATTTTATAAAAATTAAATATTTAAGTTTTTTTTAACAAAAAAATTAAAATATTATTAAAAATTAAATATCTTAAAATAAATATAAAAGTTTATTATCTTTTAACCGCCATATTAACTTCACATTTTTAACCTCCGATTATCCTCATCTTGTTCCCGATAAGTCGAGATGTTGAGTGTCTTGTTGTGCGTACCCTGTGACGCCATCGGGCATCGGCCACTGAAGCAATGGGCAGAGCGTCGGGATAAGAATATGATTGGGTTTTCGAGATGCGTGCCACTGCCTAGGGATGCGTTGTTGATTAGGAACTAGGATAGCTGAGGATATTTTAAAGGAAAGAAAAAACTTTTTTAATAGTTATGTAGAAAAATATATTTTAAAGCATTTATATAAAACGGATTCAGTTTTTATTTTAGGATGTTTATGATTTAATTAGTGATGAAGATTAATACTTTAATAAGTAAAAATACGATATTTGGGTTGTGACAGTAAAATATTTTATGATCTATATTTTTTAATATTTATGTTATTCAAAAAGATTTTTGTGTAATTGTTGAGTTTTTTTTAATTTTAGTTTATTGTTTTTTATTTTGATACTAGTTAATTGAAATTAATCTTTCTTCCGTTGAAGTTGTGATATAAAATTAATTAATGATAATTTTATTACGTTCAAAAATAGATCGAACGATTATTTTTAATAGATTTATTTTAGACTCGTTTTGGACCCAAATTCGTAAGATCTATTGGATTTGGATCTGAATTTTAATTTTTAAACCCACATATTCAAAACGAATTTGAATCTATAATATAAAAATAGATCTGAATATGAATTTAACTAGATCCGGTTTATATTTGGCCCATTGCCATCCCTAACCAGAACCACTGTTGTTTATAATTATGCATGTATAAGCATTGTTTGACCAATTAGAATAAAATAATTAAAAGTGTAATTTTACTTTTAATTCAAACTTTTAGCATGGCGCACGATTATTGGAAATGAAATTAAAATATTTAAAAATTTTGGGATTAAACTATTGTAGAATAAAATATTAGTTTAAGAATGAAATTTGAATGTTAAAATTCTTAGGTTTAACTTATAACGAGTGATTTGAGCAATTGGAAAGAATATGTAAGCATATAAATTTAAATATGTTAAATATAGCATGAGCGGCGCTTTGGCCGAGTGGTTAAGGCGTGTGCCTGCTAAGTACATGGGGTTCCCCCGCGAGAGTTCGAATCTCTCAGGCGTCGCGATTCATTATTTTTAATATTATTTAGAATCTCAGAAATAGCCTCCGGCGGAGGAATGAGATTGGTGTTTGATGCTTATTCTACCACTCCGCCAAACACTTGTTGACATGCAAGAATTGAATAACAGCGAGGGGACTGCTGGTGAAAACTCAACACAACATCAGGCAAAAGAAGTTTAAAAGACCATTCAGAGTAACCGTTAACATTGTTTATTTTTCATAATTTGAATCGAGTCCTGAAATTTTGATACTATTTATTAACCTTGCCATCTCTAAGGCATTTAGAGGGCACAGTCCAGAGAGGCGACGTTGACTGTAGCTCACGTTGACTCTCCCAGTGAGGTACTGAGGCTGAGATTTCTGAATCCGAGTAATGATTTTGTCAAATTCAGGACCTAATCCGGTAAGACATCCGGTCCGGACCCACACATCTTTCTCAAGCCGGAGATGAAGGGCTACGTATGGACCTTCAATCCACATTCTCCTCGCTAACTGGTTTCCAAGCTGGAGAATTGGCTTGGAAAATTTCAGTGCATGAAAAGCTACCTGCAATAAGAAAAAAACACGTATTCGAATTTGTTTCGACATAAATATTTCAAGAAAAATGAAAAATTGGATGTTTTCGTAAATTAAAACTTGGAAGTACCTTGCACCTAAGCTTCTGCAAATCAGATGGAAGATTCCATGAGAGCTTAGAATCTAGTCCTTTTAGTACAAGAACACCTTCTTGATTGAGCTGAAACAAAGAGAATATACAATTATACATACATCATAAGAATCTAATATCCATATATTCATTTCGTGTTCGTATCGATACGGAATGTAATTCCACTTACCTGTTTGAAGAATTTAGCACGGATCCAAAACGGGGAAACACCGTAAGGCATTTGTGTTACAATGGTCTGCTTAGCAATCAAATGAGACGATGGCAACGATGACACGACTCGTACATCAGCTCTCAAAGTCTTTTTGAAGTGTTCGACATCGAAAATATCCGGAAATTCACTGAAATTCACAATGAAAAAACAGAATGATTTCAGCGAATATGAATCATAGATTTCATGAAACCAAAACCCCATAGTTTTTAAAATCATATTACCTTTCATCTTCCCATATCATGTTGACTTGCAAGATCGGCAAAACCAGAGCAGCTTCAAGGATTCTAGCAATAACAACGGCATCGATGATTTGATTCCTTTGTTGATTCAATCCTCCGGCGGCAACAACGACCAAGAATCTGTTCTTCTCGATCGAAATCTTTGCGGATCTTTTACGGTACTCTATGGTTGTATCCAAGCAAGGACGGTAGCCATTTCCATCCGGTTGTTTCCAGAACTCGGTTTGTAATTCGGATAAATTCCCGGGAACCAGATGAATTGGTAATGGCACTATTGCAGTGCCGCCAGCTCTGGGTTGAATCTCGTTGTTGGAGTTTAAGCCACCAGAAAGCAAAGATGTCAAGACGATCTGAGAGTAGGAAGACGGTAAAGAATGGGGTGAAATTGGTGATATTGATGGAGATAACATATGGCATGGGATTGAATCTTGGGATGCGGGAAAGAATCTGAAAATGGAAATTCCCAGGAAAGTGAAGGAAAATACGAAAGAAAGGATGAAGATTGAGAGGGATGGGGATGTTTTCTTTGAGGAGGAGAGTGATTTTAATGGTGAAACTGATAGCAGCTGAGTCAGTGTTTTTTTGACTCTGGGCTAAACTCATGAATGGATTCTTGATGATCCTTCCCGATTGTCTTGCCATTGAAGATTCCGTTGTTTTCCTTGATTTGGGATGAGTTTGTTTCACAAATTTAGGCTGAGAAATGGAAAACTGAGCTGAGGTTGAAGACGATATGAATAACCAAGGGTAGTTATTTAGTAGCAGAAACAGTTAAATTCTTCCCGCCAAAAAACTTGATATGACACACAATTTCACAACAACCCTTGTCTCCTTTTGAAAACCCAAATCCTGATACTTCAAATCCAAGCTTATTGAATTCAATGATATGAAAAATGTATGGCCTTTACAAAGTAAACCCAGAACTCACTGCTCATTGTTTTTTTGTTTGCTAAAGAAAACACCCATTTTTATCCAACATTTTGCAGTTTACCCAACACATGGCGACTTGAAAACAAAAGAAAAAGGCAAAAACTAGTGAGGTTGAGGCGCTTGTCGGTCTGGGTGGCGCATTTCATACGGCGGAGAAGCTCAGTCGTGAGTGAATCCGAAGGTACATCTCTCCCAATTTTGATTCTCTTTCTTTTGTTTCGAGATTGAAGATTTGGGACTTTGGTTTGAAGTTTAAACAAAAATCAGCTTCTAGATTCGGAGAAACCAATGCTTCAAAGGTCAAAAAAGGCATGAACCGGCTTTCAAAAACTTACTGTTTACCCTTCATCACAACTAGTATCAAAACCAAAAGATCATTAAAACCTATCAAAGTGTTATACAATGATCTGTAAATTTATCACAATTTTATAATGATTTAATAAACTCAAGGATCATTTTGTAATTTCTTAAAATTTAGTGATCAAAAAGATACTTTCTCTAAAAACAATTTTATTTAATCTAGGGACCATGTGTGTAATTTAACCCTTAGTTTTTTCACAATCAATAAAATCTCAAGTTCAGGCGCTAACTTAAGTTTAAAATTAAATTAAGTTCAACAAATGCCAAATTTCTAAGGTAAATAAACCATACTCCTACAACAACACTTCAGTAAGCCATTACACAAAACGGAGCACAACAGTCATGAATTCACTCCCTGGACTTCTTTTTCTTCTTAGTTTCACTTGCAGCAGCTCCTTCATCTTTGCTCTTCTTCTTTTTCTTCTTGGTTGTTGCATCTTGCTCGGACAGATCCCCATTGATGCCGTTTGTTTTCTCTGTTCCATGATCGTGCTCTTGCTCCATCTTTCTTTTCTCTTTTTTCTTTTTCTTCTCCGATTTAGCATCACCCTCTGAAGCATCTCCATCTGTAGCCGCAAGTGGGGCGTCTTCTGGTTTCACTTTCTTTTTCTTGCTCTTTTTTGTGGAAGCTTCAACAGGTGGGGCTTCTTCCATTTCTACATCTGCATAAAACATGGTAATAGATGAGAAGTTCAGAAGGAAATCATACTTGCCAAAACCAATGAACTGCTGTAAAATAACCCAACACTTTTCATTGTAACTTGAGTTTAACAGATGCATTAGATTTTCCAGGGCTCAGGTGTAAGGTATAGCATTTGTCTTAGTTGTAAGGATCGTAAAATGAGACATCATATATTCAAAATTGTACAAAAAAGAAAAGGATTCACAGCTCCGTATACAACCTTTGTTTTGAGTAGTTTCGATTGCAGACTTCATAACATCAATGTTTTTTCGAGGTGCAACACCTTTGTCATAGAATTCAAGTCGTTCCTCAACTTGTTCCCGCAGTTTCTCCCCCAAAACAGTAGTGCCCCTCTCTGCAATCAAGAAGAGCATTGACCAACTTTCAGGAAAACTTACAGCATATAACGAAACAAAAAATGATGATTACCTGCAAAACAATCGATGCGAGATGCAATGGAACATTTGTTTGCAAGATAGCGTGCCATGCGACCCTTGTTTTTAGCAGATGCTCGACCAATGAAAGATGAATGAAAAATAAGACCATACTTAGGAGTGTTTCCTCGTGTTTTCAGTGCCCTGAAGCCAGCAGCGGCAAGCAAATGAGAGAAGACAAATGCCTTAAAGGCTAGAAAAATATCACAATAAATAAATAAATAATGCTTTGGGATTATTACTCAAGATCTTTATCAAGACCCCAGTTATCGTTCAGCTCAAGAGACATAATTTTATCAAGAACTCCATTTCTCCACACATTTTACAGTTCCACCAGTGGTAAGAATATAAGGCCAGAAATAAAATACCTGAAAAGGGCCTTCTCAGCACCAAGAATCTGAAGAGTGGAAGAGGGGCACTTTGCCAAATTTGTGAGACTACCAGCATGGGAGATCAACCGCGCCCCAACAACTTCTCCGATCAATGATGCCAAATTTGGTGCAATGTCATTCATCTTAGTCACTAAATAATCATAAAGATTCTTTCTGTACTCGGCAAGATCCATTACCCTCTGAGCAAATAGCTGAACATTAATCAAGTCAACAGGGGTCAAATCCTGTCCTGCAAAGGAGAAAAAATCAATAAATGAGGGCATGAGAAAATAAGGTTGAACTGTGGTATAAATACTTATACAAGAGATCTACCCATTGATGCTTTGCCAGCTTCAACAATTTCTTTTGCTTTGTCCTCATCCCCGAGAATTTCAGTTAAAGCAGGGATGTGTTCTTCAGACAACTTTGACTTATCCTCTATAAGCTTTGCAACTCTTGCATAGAGATAATTGTCATTGACAATCTTTACCAACTCGGGAAAATGCCATGAGTACCATTCCCTGCAGGAAGTAATCAACCAGAAGATATCCTTTAAGTAAAATCCATGCATATACTGATTGTGGCTACACATTAACCTTAAAAAACGCTCATTTCAAGGGTAAAGTAATAACGAACCTCACTCTCATGGAAAAGGAATTGATATCCTTATCAAGAGTATCAAGAAGGAAAATCGCTTGAATAACCATGTTGTCGACTCGATTGACATTGAACTTCACTTTTGCTCTACTATAACTGTGTGCCAGACCAAGCTGCGCTTTTTCTAAGTCCCCAGGCTACAAAGTTTGAAGAAAACACACTTGTAGCTGTCATCTTTAAAGAGAAATAAAGGAGAAACATAAATACTATAAGCAAACCTTTAAGTCCTTGATGAACGCATCAAAATGCAACCTCACACCACGAAGTAGCTCGAGAACAAACTCTCCACTCTGGCATGTAATTTTAGTTGTTTCAGAGATGTGGGAACCAAGCTTAGGCTCTGCAACTCCAAGACTGAACTTCGATTTCTTGCCTTCCTTAACTTTAGGGAGATTAAGCTCTAAAAAGCTCCTCAATTCATCAGTCATAAGTCCTACCAATGAAACCAGTCATAAACCAATGGTTAACCTAACTTACACAGAAAGAAACCTCATATGAAAAGGCAACCAATGCCATTTTGTCTTCCTTTAGCAAGTATTTTGAAAGGCTAAATCAACTAAAATGAAAAATTACTTCAGGGCAGAACAAAACAAAACCCAGAAGCTTGAAGAAAACAAAATAAAGGTGAAGTTTTTATAATACCTTCAGAAACAGAGTTGCACTGGTTGAGACCATCAATGGCGGATTCGAAAGGCTGAAAAGCAGTGAGTTGAACCACCTTACCGAACCGGTTCAGATCAGCAACCGAGTTCCTAACAGCCTCTGTGTTTTGACCGATTTCATCCAGCCCCTGAGCTTGGAATAGCGCATACCCAGAAGACGATTCGTACAACAAGTAAAGAGCCATTGAATCAAAGGCTCCAAAAAACCACCTTTTTCGTAGCTTCAAATTAGCTGAAAAATGGAGCCGCCTTTGGATTGGGTTCGAGTTGTTCGGTGATTTACGAGGGTTTAGAGAAGGAGAGGTGGATAAGTAATTAGGGTTTAAGCCATTTTATATTGCTGCATGCATTTTTTATGAAAATATGGAATTGGTCTCATTTGTTTTTATGTATTCAATCGAGTCCTTCCTTATTCGACTGTTCCTCCATATCTAGGGTTTATCCATGGGTTGGGCTGTCCACCCGGCCCAATGAACTTGGTTTTGAATTGAACAATATAATTTTTGATCAGATTTAATTTGCTATTAAAGTGAAGAAAGACCTAATTAACTTAAATTAACCCACATTATCAGTTAATATGAGTGATAATATAGGATCCCAAACTTCAAAAATAATTTAAATTATATACTTGTAAGAGAAAAGAAAATAAAGAGTAAAGCATCTAAATTATGAACCATAAATAAGATTTAAATTTTAAAATTAATACACTTTTTATCTAAAATTTTAAAATTAATATACTTGTTTTTACGTAATTAGTGTATTAAAATATTTTTATCTAAAATTCTAAACTTTTTAACTCTTAACTTATGAAGTTTATATTTTTTTCTATTTAAACTATAAAATATAAAAATAAATCTCTAACCCTAAAAATTGAAACCCTAAACTAAAATTGATTGATTTTCCTTTACCATCCCTCAAGGTTCCCTCAGAATAAACATTTGGGTTTGCTTGGTTCCCTCAAAATTTAAATTATCTATCTTATCTCGATTCTTTTATAATATATATTTTTATCGATTTGACCTGATTCAATATAATAAAAATATAATACGATCTTGATTTAATTCTAATATTTTAATAACAAAATTATTAAATTTGACTTAATTTAAAAAAATAATAAAAATATTAAATATTAAATTATATATTAAATCGGATCGAAAATGTTTATCTTAAATTTGTCTCAACCCTAACATGATTTTATTTTTTTAAATAACTTAATTCGATCCGACTCAAACTTATTTTTTTTAATAAAAAAATTATTTTATTAGATTAAATCGATATTGAATTATATTATGATCCCTAATTTAAATACCATGAATGCCACGTTATGACTTGAGTGTAGAGCATGGGTTGGTTGAATTATTAAAGTGAAATAAATCAGGTGATAGGGTCAAAGTCTCACTCCATTAAAGGGTTGTCCCTTTGAGAGATTCAGCTTCGGATTCTACAAGGCTGGAATCACGATAAGTATTAAATACTATAAAAGAAAATATTTGAGTCACCCTAAGTATTAACTTTTCTAAGCTACTAGGATACACTAATTTAAAATATATATATTTAATGCACCAATTATACATAAACGACAACTTATATTAGAATAATGACTATTGTAATATGAAATATTATTTAATTATTTATTAAAAAGTATATTTAATCAAGTAATTATATTTTTTATTTATAAATTTTATATTTACTAGAATATTTATTTTTCTTTAAAATTAAAATTTATCAAAAAATATTTTTACTACAAATATTATAAAAAATTAACGATGGATAATAATATATTTTATTTTATAAATAATAATTGACCCCTTAATCTGATCACGAATGAATTATACGAGCAATCATACCATGCTGTGTCTCATTGTTACCTAACCAATCTTTATCTTCAAAATTTGTAATATATATTTGGATAAAATTATGTACTTTTTGTTCACTCAACTTTTCCTTTTATTTCTAGTTTGGTCATTTGGTTTTAAAAACTTTTGATTTTATCACATAGCTTTTCAATTTAGTTTATTTTAGTCACTCGATCATTGAGTGTTTTTACTCATTTTTGGGTAAATTTATGAAAAAACCCTGAAACTTTTCCTTTCAAACCCAGAGTTCTGATTCTCTTTAATTCATATCTTTGAAATGTAAACGGTGAAAATATTTAATGTTTGAATTTTAGTGGGTAAATTAAAAAATTTAAAACTTCAATAACTTTTATAAATTTAGACTAAAATTAAGTGATGAATTACGTAGATTACCATTTTTCTATATGTCAGGGTAGCACAAAGTCGGTGGTGATATTCATGAGACAAGGAGAAGACTGCCTACTGACTTTGTATGGGCGAAGACAGAACTCAGATGAGTGTTTCACAGCCTGTTCCAACACCAAACCATAAATCCTTGGATTTACACTTCAATCATTAAGTTCTGGAGAAGAACTGAGGAATTCATAAATTGCTGCAAAAGTTCACCATTCAAGAATTTCTAGCTTTTAAAGCTTTAGCTTTCACACCAGCTGACCAGCAAGCTCTCATGGAGAAATATTACAGCTTGTTTTCTTTACTGTTATTGCTCCCATGGTGTTTCTTCATTCTGGGTGGTGACTCTCAATTATTGAACTCTCAAACCCAAGTTCTTCTTCAACTTAAGAAGCATTTAGAGTATCCAAAACAGCTCGATATCTGGTACGATCGAAGAACGTTGTTCTGCTCTCTACCTCCCTCTGCAAATGTGAATATTTCATGTGAGTTCAACTCGGTAACTGAGCTCAAAATCATGGGTGATAAGCCTTCCATTGAAGTCACTGATTTCAATGGCTTTCCGATACCAAATCAAACTTTATCGGATTCCTTTTCGATGGATTCTTTTGTTACAACTTTGTCGAGGTTACCGAGCTTGAAAGTTCTTACTCTGGTTTCTTTGGGAATTTGGGGTCCTCTCCCCGATAAAATCCATAGATTATCTTCGCTTGAATCTTTGGATTTGAGTTCCAATTTCATCTTTGGTTCGGTCCCTCCTAAAGTTTCGACAATGGTGAAGCTTCAAACTCTTGTGTTTGATCATAATTTCTTCAATGACACTGTCCCCAACGTGTTTGGTTCTTTGTCTAGCCTAACATATTTGAGCCTCGGGAACAACAGATTGATGGGGGCTCCGCCAAATCTCGCAAATTTATCAAATCTGCAAGTGCTGGATTTGAGTCGAAACAAATTTGATTCTCGTTTGCCAACGCTTCCCAAAGGTTTGCATATGGTTTCCCTCCAGAAAAACTCCTTCACTGGTGAAATCCCAATACAATATACCCATCTAACTCAGCTTCAACACATGGATATCTCATTCAATAAGCTGAGTGGCACACCTCCAGCTCCACTTTTCTCTTTGCCGAATATCGGTTTCTTGAATTTGGCATCGAATATGTTGAGTGGATCACTTGGATACAATCTAACCTGTGGAACCAACCTTGGGTTTGTTGATATATCAAACAATAGGCTAACAGGGAATTTGCCTTCATGTTTGAATTCTGAATCAGGCAATAAAGTTGTCAACTTGAATGGCAACTGTTTATCCTTTGATGAACAGCAGCAGCAGCACCCAGAATCATATTGCAGAGATGAAGTTCGTAAGGACCAAAGCAATTCGAATGCCAAAGGCTTGGGGGTTTGGGTCGGTCTCATTGTGGGCATAGCTGTTATCACTGTGCTTTTGGGTATTGCCTTTGTAATCGTTTACAGACATTACTGCCACCGAGGGATATCGGAGCAACATTTACTGCACAAATCAGTTCAAGAAAACTCAACAACCTCTTCTAAGATCCTAACCAATGCAAGTAAGTATAATACAAGGATGAAAGCCATAATTTGAGTAAGTATTTTTTTTTTACTAAAAATAGTTTTTCCATGATAAAATTCTGGCGAATACTCCTTTCAGGATACTTTTCCGAAAATGCAAAGTTAGGGGCACAAGGTCTCCCACCTTGCCGATCGTTCACTTTGGAAGAGTTAAAGGAAGCTACAAACAACTTTGATAACTCTGCTTTTCTTGGTGAAGGTTCATATGGAAAAGTAAGATGACCCTTTTTCCAAGACTAAATATTAGTTACAATATGAAATTATGATCATTACTTTGTGATTCCGACTCCTTGTACTGTTGATTTTCACTGAAGTTGACCACAATAACATATATTATGTCTGAAAACGGGATAAATGTGAATTGTTGGTAACTGAATCTCACTGAATTCATTTCCCAGATTTTCAAAGGAAGATTGGAGAGTGGAATCCAAGTTGCTATAAGATGTCTGCCAACAACAAAGAAATATTGGATTAGAAATCTCAAACTCAGGCTGGATATGCTTGCAAGGATACGCCACCCGCATTTGGTTTGCATTTTGGGGCATTGCATTGAAGTTAAACAAGATGACTGCAGTGTCAACAGAGTCTTCCTTGTTTATGAATACATTCCTAATGGGAATTTTCGTTCTCATCTCTCCGGTAAATTTTCTTACTTGTTTAATTTATTTGGTCAAATTGTGGTTTCCATCCCTTTATTAAACTCAACTTACGAATTTAGTTCCAGTACTTTAAATTGGCATGGTTTATCCTTTAGCTCAAATCAGTAAAATTGTAAGCACATTTGATTTGTTTGTTTCATAGAGAATTGTATTGGAGAGGTTCTGAATTGGTCGGAAAGATTAGCAGTTTTAATTGGAATTTGCAAGGCAGTGCAGTTCTTGCATACTGGGGTTATTCCTGGTTTCTTTCACAATAGATTGAAGAGCAACAACATATTGCTCAACCAGCATCGGATGGCCAAATTGGGTGACTATGGGCTGTCCATTATCTCTGAGGAAACCAACGACTGTACGGTAATTGTCCATACTATGCTAATCAAAATGGTTAATTTTGCAAAACTCAACCAATCTCGATATCTATAATCTTCACAATAATCCTTTTATGATTACAAACTTACCCACAATCTTACGTGCAGGCAAAAGGAGATGATCCTCATAAATCATGGTAAGGACTAATTCAAATTTGATTTGATATGATCATCTGCTTGATTACATTCATGCTTGGTTTTGCTTTCAATGTCAGTTCAGCACATAAACAGTTTTAAGCAGAGATACTATTTGAACAATATTCAGGCATATGACAAGATTAGAGGATGACGTTTATAGCTTTGGGCTCATCTTATTGGAGACAATGGTCGGTTCCTCCATAGCTGCTAAAAAGGAGGCCACTCTACAAGATGAATTGGTATGTAATTTGAATCTTTGAAAACTTGGAAAATGTCTGTACATCAGTCATGAAAAAGCCATACATGTAATGTAACTAAATCTATCAATCCGGCGAGTTGGGTTGGTTCATGTTCAGATGAATTTTAGTTTTTAAACTTCGTGATCATTTTATATCAATTTCGAGTTCGAATCAGGTAAGTCCAGTTTTTTGACATTTATGATCAAATTTGCTTTGGTCAGAGTAAAAAAAATCAGACTTTTGACTTCGGGTCTGAATATTTTTTTTACAAATACTCATAGTGTGCATGTCATTGCCCATTGGCACCTTATCCTATTGTCCTTGGTTTTCCAGGCATGTTTAAGCAATCAAGATGGGCGTGGCAGGTTCATGAACCCGGTTGTTACTGCTACAGGATTACAAGAATCTATATCAACTGTGATCTCAATAGCCAATAAGTGCATGTGTCCTGAATTATGGAGCCGACCATCTTTTGAGGACATACTTTGGAATTTGCAGTACGCTGCACAAATACAAGCAAATGCAGATTCCGAGCAAAGATTCAGCTCTGTATAGTTTCACTACATTTTGAAAACAAAATAAAGACTTTCTTCTAATTCTTTATTTAGGAATCTGTATCATATGAATAAAGAAAACAACTCGTTCGGATTATCTCTCTTGCTAAGCACACAAACTGTGAAATTATTTTAAGTTTACTATTGAGTTATATTGTCAAAGTTAATTATAAAAATATATAAAATATTAATATTTTTTAAATTTTAAATAACTAAAAATAAAAGTATTCTTACTCCTAAACTCGATAATTTGAAAAACATATTAATCCAAAACCGATAACTGAAACTCAAATGATGTGTCAAAACTGACAATACACCATTATTAAGTTAAGGCTTGAATTTCCAGACCTTGATACAAAAAAGAAAGCACTTAGATACCCTTCTTAAGCATTGCCCTAACCCTCATTGGAAGACCATAGAGACGAATAAATCCAGCAGCGTCTGCTTGATCATAGATGTCCCCACTCTCAAAGGAGGAGATATCCTCTCTGTACAAGCTATAGGGACTGGTCCGACCAGTTACAGAAACTGAACCTTTGTACAGTTTCAAAGTAACAGAACCGGTGGTGGTTTCAGTAATCTTCTCCATAAATGCATCCATGGACTCACGAAGTGGGTCGAACCACCTTCCTGCATAAACTAGCTCAGCGTACTTGAGGGCAAGTGAATCTTTAACTTGAATGGTTTCACGGTCAAGGGTTAGAGTCTCCAGTTCACGCACTGCATTGAATAATATGGTACCGCCGGGTGTTTCATAGACTCCACGACTCTTCATACCAACAAGCCGGTTCTCAACCAGATCAATACGACCAATCCCATGTCTCCCACCGATTTCATTGAGTTCAGCAAGAAGAGAAGCCGGTGAAAGAGTCTTTCCATTAAGTGAAATAGGGATGCCAGAATCAATTCCAATCTCCACGTATCTGTAGACATCATGCATATGAAAAGATGTTAAATTGACACAAAACACGCACGAAAAATAATTAAACACGCAGCAGTTAAACATACTCTGGTTGATCAGGTGCATCTTCTGGGTCAACACTCATCATGTACATATCTTTCTTAGGTTCATTTGCCGGATCCTCCAAGATATCACCCTTCAATGCCGATATAGATTATTATCAAAGAGAAACAAACAAAATTGTGTCAAGTTTAACAAAAGAGCTAATAGAAAGACTGAAGCGACGAAAAGAAACAGACAAATAAGGCTTAGTTACTGAACCTCGTGGCTTAAGTGCCATAAGTTCCTGTCTCTGCTGTATATTGATTTCTTTGTCACCGGAACAGGCACATTATGTTTCTTAGCATATTCAATAGCATCTTCTCTCCCTGTAATATCCCATTCTCTCCAAGGAGCCACAACATTTAATTCAGGATTTAGAGCAAAAAATGTAAGCTCAAACCGAACCTGGAGAAATAATGTTAGTCATTTTTTAAATAACACAAACAATTAACTATAAAACTGAATTCTTGTTTGACGAAATAGAAGACTTATTCACAACAAAAGCTTGGTCGAGAGGCATGCCTGATCATTGCCTTTCCCTGTGCATCCATGAGAAACAGCATCGGCGCCAACCTCTCTTGCAACATCCACCATGGCCTGTCATAAAGGAAAATGCAGTTAAAAATAAAGATATTGCAGCAGACCAAAAGACTCTTTTATAATAACTGGGATCATGCATTTTACCATTATATCATAATAATCTAGTCACAGAAAAGGTTGAATTTGCTGACACCTATTTGATTCCCTCAGATAACAAACCTTAATCACATTCGAAGTAAAAAAGAAAAATAGGATTCCAAAGAAAACAAATAAAGTACAAGACTACAAGTCGCAGTTCTGAGGTAGCATGTTATGTAGATTATAATAAGAGCTGTAAGAGTTATGCTTGACAGATCACAAAAGCATAAATACAATAACATAAAAAAAATACCAAAATAGGTAGTAACCTTTGCAATAACAGGCCGGGCCATTGAGGTCCCCAACAAGTATTTCCTCTCATAAACGGCACCAGCACGCAAGCAAGGAAATATATAGTCTCTCACAAATTCCTCCCTCAAGTCCTTAACCACTAACTGGCAAGCACCGCTTGCCTTGGCCTTCTCTTCAAGACCATCCAACTCCTTTATGCCCTGGAAAGTTTGAAATTGCGTATAATTGTGTACATGATAAGATAGTATTATAAACATAAACCACAGAATAAAAGAACCTAGAGAAAATTAAACTGTTTAGCAAACATGTTGTTCCCACTTACTTGGCCAACGTCAGCGGTGAAGCAAACAACTTCACAACCATAATTCTCCCTGTAAAAGCAAAATTGCTGAAATCAGAGGTTTCATAAGCATGTCTTAGTGATCAAGAAGAAACAATTGTGATCCGAGAATAACGACAGAACAGTAATAACTCTTTCGACTGAAAAAATGGGGAGCATTAGTATATATAACATTAAACAGTAGAACTACCTCAGCCATGGAACAATAACAGAAGTGTCTAAGCCGCCACTGTAGGCTAAAACAACTTTGTTTAATTTTCCTCGCAGCCCGCCACCCTTTGTAGCTTTGGAAACTTCTCCCCCTGTGTTGCTGGACAAAACAGCTTGAATTCCTGCAAGTTAATGAGGAAAATGCATATGTAACTGAAAAAAACTTAAAAATAAAATGCAAAAGTGAAAAATATCTCCGAGCATCTTCTGGGAAGGAGACCAAGGATATGTGCAAATTGCACGAGTAAATATCCAACAACAGAAGACGAATACAGAAAGCAAAAACGAAGAAATTCTTACAGATAGGACAAAGAGAACAAGCAAAAACAACATGCAGAACCTAAAAGAAGAAAAGGTGGTGATCTCTACGGTACTGAAAATGTCGAATAATCAAACAATGTTAACCCTCACCTTGATTCTTGGGTGTTACGGTGATAGACCCATTGTTGCTTACAATAGCATGACCATGAAGTGAACTAGATTTTCCACTCAACTGTCAATGAAATTTCAGAAACACAATCAAAACGGTAAATTCTAAGAGCAAAATACAAACAAATAGAATAACCCAGAAAAGGCAAAATTAGTACAAAATTACCTCTTGGAAAGACGACAACTTCCTGGAGCAGATCAAGTTATCAGGGTTGGACAATGTGTCTGCAAAATGCAAGAATCAAAACGGCGCATCAGCCTATAAAATCATTCAGAAACACTAAAATTTTAATGGAAATGAAGCGACAACACAATAAAGTTTTGAATGCAAAGAAAAATTACTTCTTCTAGGACCGTAAGAGGCGAGACTAATCGACGAAGTTGGTGAAATAGCCTTAAGTTGAGCCATTTTTCTACCTCTTTGCTTGATGATTTTCCGAGCAAAAACGCAGGCAGAGAAACAAGGGGAGTGACGCTAGGGTTTTTGGTTTAAATGGTCTCCGTGGCAGTAAAAGTTGCCTTCTTTTGCCATTGGAGAGTCTTTGAAAAAGCAGCCGCCATCGCCTGAAGGCCCAACACGTGCCCAAAGTAATCTTTAAATTAAACAAATATTTTAGAAAAATATTAAAACTTAAAAATAAACAATACAATCATAAAAATAATTTTAAATTTTAAAACTGGTTGTAGGTAAAAATATTAAGAACAATAATAAAATATAATTTAAAATTAAAAAAGAAATATATTAAAAGTAACAGATAGGGTTAAGTGTTTAATTTCAAAAAAAATTATATAAATATTTTATATTCAAAATTTTAAATATTTGTTTTTTTAAATTTGAAAATTTTAAAGTGCAGTTGATTTAGAAGGAAGTTAAAATGAGGTGTTATATAATATTTTGTTGTTCTTATAAAATTTGTATAGATTGTTATTTTAATTTTATAAAATCTTTTGTTATATAAATTATTCTCGATTATCATAGGAATTTATATAATTTCTTATCAATTAACAGAGAATTTATATGGATTTTATTTTAAATTTTAATTTATATAATTATACAAAAATAAATAAAACTTCATTTCATCTAAAGATCATAAAAATCATACGAAGATTTAACCTTATACCCCTATATTAACTTACAAAAATAATAGCCTATTCGAGACCTACATTATCTCTATCAAAAGTTTTTATTTTATATTCGACTAATTACAACAATAACAAAAATTCACCAATCTTGAACATAAAAAAAATATTTTATTATATATAAAAATATATATTTTATATGATTAGAAAAGTCATTTAAATTAAAATATAATTATAATATGATAAACAATTATAATTAAATTTTTATAAAAACTCAAAAGATCGACTCGATTTAAACTTTATAAACTTAACTTAAATAAAAATAAATAAATAAATAAAATTTGAGTTATTAAATATAACTCATCAATTAAATAACTCAAAAAAATTTTAATTGACTCAATAAACATTGAAACAAAATCTTACAAAAATAATAAATTTTTTTATATATATTCTTCTCATATCAAATTTCGCCGCCAATCTGCCGACTTCCATAAATCTCAATTAAAAACAATAAAAACATATGGATTTAACTATTATTTTTTAATTAATTATATTATATATTCTCAAATTAAAATTTTTATTTTAAATTAATCTTTAAATTTTAAAATATTTTAATTTTATCTTAAATTTATAATTCACATTTTAAATTAATTTTAAATTTTTAAATATTTTAGTCTTATCATTAAATTATTCTGTATGTTATATTATATTATTACGTGATATACATAAATTTTTATATATCAGTTAACAACTTGTATAACTATTTTATTAACATTGAACATAATTAATATATACCGATAATATGAAAATTAAATTAATATATTTAAATATTAATTTTAAATAATAATCATAATTTAAGAATAAAATAACATTAAAAATTTTAGAAATCAATTAAAAAATTATAATTTTAAAATAGAATTAAATCAGTTAAATTTTTAAAATTAATTTAAAATAAAAGTTATAATTTGAGGACGAAATTTTCTTTTCCGATTCATCGATTTATCTTTAAAATTTATATAAAAAAATAGAGAACAACCAAAACTATTAAAATAATCAATAAAGAAATGAAGCAAAAGGGAATCTTTCTTTGATCCCTCTAATCAAATCTAGCTCTGCTTCAACACTTTCTTTCTTATACTTCATCAAATCACACTCTTTTCAGCAAACCCAGAAATTATTCATGGGCTGTAAGACTCACCTTTTTCTTCAATCAAATCCGTTATTTTTACCCATTTTATTGTTTATTTATCTGCATCTTCAGGTAATTAAATCCCCATTGTTACGAAATTTGCAAAATCAGGTAATCCTCCTCCTCCTTCTTCTGGTTTATGGTTGGCTTCCAATCCAAGTAAGAGATGGGGCGAGCTTTTCTTTCTTTGCTACACTCCGTTTTGGCTCACTCTTTGTTTGGGCATCGTCGTGCCTTTCAAACTTTACGAGGTTTGTTCCCATTGATTATTACAATTTGTTTGCTTTGCTCCCGATATATAGTTAGTCGATCTTTTCTTAAAAAATTAATGTGGATTTTTTAAAAATGCTAAATAGGTTCCTCAGATTCTGTTACAATCAAATGAAATGATTAATTATGTTTGTTTTTACATTGGTGAACAATTTGATTTAAAAGAGAGCATGGGTAAATAGAGAAATGCTAATTGGCTTAGTGTAATTGTTAAAGTGGATGATGATTCGATGTTGACTGCATTGGCATTCGTGGATATACTTCACTTTTGCTTATATTGTTCCTTTATTGAAGCCAAACTTTTTTATATATAAATGGTTGTTAAAACCTGTATTTGATTCCCCCCCACCCCACCCAATCTTTTCAGCTTGTTTAGTGATCAACTTTGGATTTGAGAATTGAGTTTAAGATTAAAAATATAATCATGGTTGTTGACAGAACTTTACGGAATTGGAATATTTGCTCCTGGGTTTGGTTTCAGCAATTCCTTCTTTCTTGATACCAATGCTAGTTGTTGGGAAGGTAGGCTCTTGACTCGTGTGTCCTTTTGTATATATGTCTCATTTCAGACCTTTTAAATTCGGTCATCGGTATATATATAATTCTTTATTATTTAAACTAAAAATAGTTAAGTAAGCTTGTCCCTGATGAATGAACTTCAGTCAATGTTGTCCAAGTTAATCATATATAGAACTGATGAAGTAATCGTGTTGTTTTGCATAAATATGGTCAATATTCCCTCATAGTTCGGGTGAAATAGTTGTTGGGTCCATATGATGTGATATGGCATCAAATGAACCGTGAAATACCAAAGATTTGCCTGTTCATTTTAAATCTTGTAATTTTATCCACCAGGTTGGACTTTTCTCTTTATAAAACATTGATCTGACATGGACGGAGGTGTTAAATATGCCATAGAGTTGTGAAATAGTCCATGTCAAAATGAGGCTGATTACTTTGAATTGCTTTGCCTCCGGGCTTAACAAGATTTCAAAATCCTCACTAGCAAGTCAAAGCTGGATCATACATTAATAGGGTCTTATGTATCCGTTTCTTGCTGCCTAGTTAAGTTGTTTAGACCGTCAAATATAACATAAAACATTGTTTTCTCATTTTCTGTGAGAACTTTTCTCTTTTGCTTCCTTTTTCAGGCTGACAGCAGCTTGCATTGGAAGGACCGTTATTGGGTTAAGGCAAGTGTTTTATTAGATATCATTTTACTTATCATATGTTTGTTAAACAGATTGTTGATGCTTGGAATATATGTTTAGCTTGTCCAGATTTTTGCTAATGCATGGTGTGTTGTCATTAGTTGACTATGAATTCTGATTTTCATGGACTACTGAGACACTGTACAATTGCTCTATCTTTTACACCCATTCGATTCTATCTTGTATTTCATTTGATTTTCTTTTGTGAATGATCGATAAGACAGTTTGCATCATAGTTTAGACTGAATTGATAGTTACATGATTGGATGTAGAATACTTTCCTCTGGCTCGACAGATTTCCACTTCAATTTTCATGCCTATTCTTGCTTTCATTCAACTTTTAATTATCTCAAGCATGACATCTATATCTCAAACTTGTTATTCTTGGTCTTAACTTTAATTGTTTTGCTTTGTTGCAGGCCAGTGTTTGGATTGTAATATTTAGTCATGTGGGGAATTATTTTTGGACCCATTATTTCTTCACAGTTTTAGGAGCTTCTTATACTTTCCCATCTTGGAAAATGAACAATGTAAGCTATAAATAACAATGATTTATTCTGACTTCCGGGTTAAATGCTGTTTTGGCTTTATCAATTTACTGATTTTGGTGGTGCTAGTCTACTCCATTTATCTGTTTCCATTTCTCTTTGCAGGTGCCACACACGACTTTCCTTCTCACACATGTTGTCTTCCTGTTTTACCATGTTACATCAAACATGACACTTCGCAGATTAAGACATTCTATTGCTGGCTTGCCCGAGAAAATTCAGTTAGCCACCGAGGCGGCATGGATTTTGGCCCTGTCTTACTTCATCGCATATCTCGAGACTTTAGCTATTTCAAACGTACGTGATAATGTGGTTTCTAACATTCTAATAGACCCTGGATTATGGGTGTGCATAATGTGTAAAGAAACTGAGCTTAGGAAACATATTTTTGTTCTGCACCATAACATAACTTTATTTTGAACATTTGCAGTTCCCATATTATGATTTTGTGGATCGTGCATCCATGTATAAAGTGGGATCCTTGTTTTATGCCATATACTTCATCGTGAGTTTCCCCATGTTTCTGAGGTAAGAAAGTAATCCAACTTTACGTTTGTTTGTCTATGAGAAAGTGCGGAGCCGTATTCTTAGTTCATAAAATGCTTTTGTTTCGACAGTTCCTTTTAGATATCTTGATTGGATAACAAACTGCCACATTGCAGTAAAAGCTCGTTTGGTGCAGATATTTTGTTTGAACAGATTGAGGTGTCTTTAAATCATGAAAAGAAAAGCCAGTTTTCTTCTATATACAAATAGTGTAGTGATTGTTTTATTCGAATAATATATTCCAACTTCATTTTGCAGGATCGATGAGAAGCCTGGTGATCTATGGGACTTACCTCGGGTAGCCGTCGACTCTCTTGGCGCTGCGATGTTGGTCACAATAATACTTGATTTATGGCGCATCTTCCTTGGACCTATCATTTCACTAGAAGATGCAAAACAGTGCATTCATCCAGGTCTGCCATGGTTTGGGGGAAGTGCAAATGTAGCTTCACAGAACCAATGCGCGAAATAAGAGAACCGGGTTTAACTCCTCATCTGAGTAGGGGACCATGCTTCTTCAGTTCTGGATTTAGTGGTTAACATTGTAATTGTAGCTTTACCTTGTAACACAAGGTATTACTGTGGTTTTCCCGGTGTTCAGCAGAAGGTTTCCAGTTTCTGTTCAAAGCATATATATGATCCTCGTCCGGTATAAGATTAGTGTAGTCAATGAAGCGATCCAGTGACTTGTTTATGTTGGTGTTCCAAGAAAACTCCTTTCTAATTCTTTGAAAACAATGTTGGTTCATTGTAATGGAAGTTCTGCAAACTTGTTTGATTCATTTCAAATGGTTTTGTTGGCTTATGGAGGGGAAAACATAAGTTTTTTTATACAATGTGGCTCATAATCAGGGACAAAATTACGTTTTGCATGGGAGCCCTCCTCAAATTTTTTGATATAATTACATATAAAGTCCTTAATTTAAATAGTAATAAAATAAATTTGTATCCATTTAAATTTTTAAATTTAAAAGCTTGATAGCTCTTGGTATCCCTTTGTCGCATCTGGGTCACTATTTAGAACACAAGGTTAGCTCCGGGAAACCCAAATTTACTTTTCCCCGACCCCTGACCTTAGGACAGTGGTTTGACTGGCTCTCGGTTACCAATAAACATCAGATCTTGGTACCTATTTGGGTGTACCGGTTCTTCACTAGCATACGTGTTACGCCAATTTTGATTTTTATCATTGAAAGAATGCGTACTAAGCTCAGTGGATACGGGGCGTGGTTGCTCTTCATGGCTGGCCGCATCACCCTTTCTATGCGCTACCAGCTATCCTCCCCTCCTATTTCATGCAAACTACGAAGCTTCCTGTCAGTGCTTGCTCCAAGATCGATAAGGTCATTTGCGGGTTCATTTGAGGCTCTATTGTGTCCTTACAAAGAGTTTCGCTTGTAAACTGGAAAGCTATCACTCAATCCATGAACTGTGGTGGCATCAGGGTCCCCCGAACGAACGAGCGTGATTTGGAATTTAAGCGCAAGCTAGCTTTTGCTTTGACTATCCGTCCGAATGATCTTTGGGTCCAGGCGCCGTGGAAAAAGCATAAGATGCATTCAATCTGTCTTCTCACCATTGTTCACCCGAATTGATCGCATATTTTGGCTCGTTGGATTCACTCGCCCAAAAGAGCTATTTCCCCAGTAATTTTGTCCAACCATGCAATAATAATAACTTAAGAAATCAAACAAATATGGCTTAGCATTACTTATTGATGAAGAATTCTCGACAAACATGAAAAAGAATCACTATAAATACTTTCTTCTTTATGAGATGAGATTGTTAAATAACTTAAATACAATAATAATAAAAAAAACATGCTCTTTCCATGCAGGGAATAAGGAGATGGTGAGAGGAACCAAAACAAAGGCAGTGAAAACCATTCGCTGCCTTAATATTACCATCTCCAGGAATAGGCCCGGTAATCACTGAGAAACTTACTTAAAAACCTATGCTTTCATTATACATGCAAAATACGAGTGACACCGGAATATCACGACACGGTAAACTTACTTGCATACAGGCTTTTAGAAGAGATTTTGGAAGTCACGTACCAACCATTTGTACATAAACACAGACAGCTTCACATGAAGTAGCTGAGAGACTTCTTTCTTCGCGAACCACCCTCACCATAGAGCTCATTCCACTGAAGCAGCTCAGTCATGTTTACGGACTCAGATGATACACTGGCACATACCTGTTGAGATTTGAAATGAAGTTACTTAATTAGTTATAATACTTTTCTCCCTTCTGAGGAAAATAACTAATGTAACTTTTATTTATTGATTACCCGCTCATGAGCGTATTTGAAGTCCTCCAAGTTTAGAGAGCGGATATCAGCACTCCCACTCAAAGGCGGAGCTGGTTTGCCCTCTGCTAGAGCAGCAGCTCGTTCCTGCCATCAAATATTAGAAGTTATTAGAAATATGGTACCAATATGCAAAATATGATATGACCCTTTTATTTCTTTCGGGAAATGGAGTCTCTAGAACTATCTGTTTATTTTACTTCTCATCTCTATTTCAGTAGATTATAACTAAAACAACATATTAGCAGTCAACTTTTGCATAATGGTTGTTGCATCAAGCATCGGTACTTAGATAGGGGAATGCATGAGTAACCTAATCTACCTAACATAATGCGTATCAATTCAACATTTAAAGTGCAGTTGCAAACTACGGCCATTGATTCTAACTTTCATTAAGTCATCATCACTGCATTGACAAATTATAACAGAGCTAAAAATCCTTCCATATAAAACAATGAACACCACAATTTCCTACCCTTTTCTCCTTTTCTAGAATCTCTTTAATCGGACGGTGTGCAGCAGCAACACAAAGATTCTGCAAAGTAACGGAGCAAACAGTTAGTCGAAAAGGTCCACAAAAAATCCAGCAGTAAGTTAGGAAAAGAGCAGTCAATGTAACCTTAAGATCGCTCCCAGAATATCCATCAGTCATACTCGCAATAGCATCAAAATCGACATTGGGGGACAAGTCCTCCTTTGCAAGAATGACCTTTAGTATTTTCGCTCTATTTGCAGCATCCGGCAAATTTACCATTAATCTGCCAAATTACCACCAAACTACAGGTAACTTAAACAGGAGTAAGCTGGTGATATATGCAATTCGTACAGCATACAAGCAACAGACGGACAGGCATCAAAAGAAACTGAAACAAAAGTGGGGAAAAGATAATAGTTTTCTTTTTCCGCAAAATTTCTGACAAGTGCTCTGTGAACTACAAAAAATTATATTTCATAAAGAAATGATCTCGGGCAGGAAACTGTGCAGTATTCCCACAACTTCTGTTAGTTGAATCTTTAAAAAAATAATAAAAAAAAACAAAACAAACAGGGAGGGAGCACTATTGCGGTTTTCTTTTCTTTTTTCTTTCTCCAAAAGGAGTTAAAATTTCTGACAAGTATTCCGTGCACTACAAAATTTTATATTTCATAAAGAAATGATCTCAGGCAGGAAGCTGTGCAGTGTTCCCACAATTTCTGTTAGTTGAATCTTTAAAAAAAAATAATAAAAAACAAACAAACAGGGAGGGAGCACTATTGCGGTTTTCATTTTTTTTTTCCTCCAAAAGGAGTCAAAGTGATACTCTTACCTTCGTGGAAGCCTTCTAATGACAGCCTCATCAAGGTCAAAAGGCCGATTTGTGGCTGCAAGTACAAGAACCCGTTCTGTGTCTTTTGTACGTAGACCATCCCAGTTCACCATAAATTCATTCTTCATCTTACGCATAGCTTCATGCTCCCCAGGATTTTCCCTCCGTCCCAACATGCTATCAACCTGTAAGAGAAAGCAGAGAGAAAAGGAAAAGCAAATAAATTGGTATAGACCCAAACTGAAAATACAAATTAAGGGATCATGAATAGCTAACCTCATCAACAAATACGACACTTGGAGCAATTTTACTTGCCAATGAAAAAACAGCTTTCACATATTTCTCACCCTCACCAAACCACTGCAGCAAAACAGATGCATAAATTTTGAGCAAGATACTATACCATTGCAAAATCAAATAAGTTAAAAGGAACAACAGAATTGACCTTTGATGTGATGCTTGACATTGATATGTTAATGAAATTTGCTCCAGCTTCAGTAGCCACAGCTTTTGCCAGCATAGTTTTCCCAGTTCCAGGAGGTCCAAATAAGAGTATGCCCTTGCAAGGCTATTGACATAAGAGTTCAGAGAGAATATTCTAACAAACAAAGAGAATAAAACAAAATCCATTAAAGAGTATCAAAAGGATCTTAGATCAAATAGAGTAAATGGAATAGAGGGGGGGGGGGAGCATTGATATATATCAGATAACCTTGGTAAGTTGCCCCTTGCAAAAGAGTTCAGGCCTCTGTAAAGGAAGCATGACCAATTCCTTTAATGTATCCTTAACGTTTTCGAGAGCTCCGATATCATCAAAGGTAACTCCAATATCAGTGGGTGGAATGACATCAGCTAAAAGTCTTTTCTCAAATTCATTTTCAGTTACAACATCCTGAGATCAGCAAAACAACCATAATGAAGATTAATTGACGGTTATTTGTCATAGATACACTATAATTTAGGAACCAAAAACACATGAGACTTGATTAACATTTCATTTTGCAGAAAGGTACGGCAAGGACCTTAAGCGACTTCTTCAAGCTTTTAGATTCATTCTGGATAGCCTGTAAGATATCAATGCCATACTTCATGCTGCAGAATAGCAATTGTGTTATACTAGTATCTCTGACAATTGACTCTGCAATTAAACTGTTCTAACAGAAATGATATGAATCCAGTACCTTTCACAAGACAAAATAAGCCTTGAATCAGCATCTGCTTCAGAATGCTGCATTAGATAGTGACTTAGAGCCCATCCAACTACTTTCTCAGCACCTGAAATGGATAGCAAAATTTATTTTAAAAGGGAATATTTTACTTGAGAAATATTGATTTGAAAAATGTCAAAAAAAAAAAAAAAACTAACTTTCATTTGTAAGGGTTTGATCCTTGATGCAGAAAGTTTCAAGCCCTTCACATTCCATCCCACTCCGACCCAAAACCTACATAGAAAAACATATAATGAACAATAGTAATCATTTTCACAATGCCACCACATCTATAAGCATAGCATGTCAATAGAGTCATCGAACATTGAAAAAGCTTAAACTTAGAATCAATTGTCAAGGACTACTGTTAGGGGACTCAATGCCAAGGACCAGAGGAAGAAAGGAGGCAGGAAAGAGAAATTATAGAGTCCAATTACCTAAGGTAAACAACCCAAAGGGTGAAAAGATCAATAATCTCATCTTTCATTCACAAATGAATTCTCCAAATCTTAGCCTTTGGACATCCATAAAAACTTGGAAAAAGACTTTACAAGAAAACCTTGCATGCAAAAGGGACTTACACAGAAACCATCCTTTGACAAGCCAGTCCTCTTGGAAAAAAGCTCCATCAGTATGTCAGAAAAGTTAATAAATGATTTGATGTTACTATATTTCCCCAGCACAGGCATCAAGTTAAAAGTAATTCTTGGATTCTAAATCCTAATACTAAACTCAGGAGTAAATCTATTCTAATGTGCATTCCAAAGAGCAAACCATGATACATCATACCCCAAGAGAATAATGTAACGGGAATACAAGTATGAACAAAAGCTCGCAAAGAACAAAGATCTTCTAACCGTACAACTATTTATATGACATGATATCTATTTGACTACCCAGGGAAATTATCCCTTTGTGTCATCCTTGATGGATGGAATATGAGAGTTCCAGAAGTCCATAATGACTTAATTGAAGAGGCCTAAAAGTTTCACCGAACTTAAAGCCTTGAATAAAAGGTAAAGGTAACATAAACCGATCTTTAGCATTTAGAAGGCCAAAAAAACTAACAGTTCGTAGAAGATTCAGATTCCCCTTCATCTTAAGAGTTTCAGCATCCTGCTCCAATTGGTTCTTCCAAGATGCCAGCAAGGCTTCATCCTGCAGTAGTACATAAGGCTCATTATAAGTTCCATTTTGAAAAATGCATATACACAGTGCAACAAACACACATTATTTGGGATACAACAAACGAACCTGTGGCATGTGAATGGTAACTTTATTTGGAAAAAGCTTGGTCAAAATTTTAGTAGCCTTCGGGACTTCCTTCCCCCTGTCATGCAACCTACCAAAACTATCCTGAAAATATCAAAACACCAAACCCCCTAAATTAACAATATAACCTCTATTGTGGTGACGTGTGTGCACAAAAAAGTACAAGTGTATGTAGGAGGAAAAGCATACATGTAAAGGAGACAAAAGCTTATAGTGAAAACAGCTTAACTTGAAATAAAATTAAACATCCTTAGTTATCCCAAACTCAATTAAAAAAGACCCCAATATGAAAGACAACATATTACCTATATACCCAAACTCAGCTCTTAAAGAGAACTACAAATAACAATAAACTTACAATTTCCAAAATACATGCAATGAAAAACATTCAGTCAAGAATTCAAACAACATGGAAAGGGTCAGCCAAATTATACTCAAGCATTTCGATGCAATATCGAAGAAAAAAATATTCATGTCTTGCATAATATGCAACTCACAAACTGTGAAACTCAATTTACATAGGGAATGATGCATACAGTCAATAACCAATGCATAATTTTCATCATTGAAAAAACAAGAATGAGGATCCCCTTTTCCCCAAGAAATGCATAGTCTAACAAGAAATCCAATGCTGTACAGTATAAGTGGCAGAATATGTCAGTTTATCTAGCAACAAAATTGGAGATTATGCCAAGAACTGGGAGTAAATCCTTCAAGCGTGAAGTTTAAGGGAAGGGTAAAAGCTTTACAACCAGCCACCATAGAGCATAAATATAGATTATGTGGGCATCAAAATTACATGACATTTTCATGAGTTAAAGAGTATGAGAAACTTATCATGCAAGCATGTTCTTTTATAAACTAATCAAAAGCTTAAAAAGGAACCACAGCTTTTCACCCCATCATTGTTGAAGCCACCCACTAGTTAAAAATTTGGTAAAAGAAATAAAAGTATCCACCGCACCACAACTTAGGCAGTCACCAACAGAGAGAGAGAGAGAGAGAGAGAGAGAGAGAGAGTCTTTCCAAAAGATAGAATCATTACCGGAAATGCCAAGTCAAGAAGAGCAGTTTGACTTCCACCAAATTTTGTGAAAAGCAAACCACCAGGATGTGACTGCAATGATAATTATAGCACAGGGTAAGTTACTCCTAAATCTAACATTTAAATGAGTAGAAAAACCAAATTACTCTTAGCCGTCCAGCGCAAACCCTTATAATAATAATTTTGGGATAAGTGTAGAACATTCTCTTCATCACAAATCTCTGTTTCTTTATGATAGAAGATTACCCCAGACTAAAAAAAATGTTGTTTAAAAGCTAATGCTATTTTGTTATTGGTATAACCACCGGTGTCTGACCCATTAGGCCGACTAATACAGATCACATAATGCAAAGGGCCATTATGTGGGAGAACCTCCCAACCCAGTTTGCTCCATTCACAACACCAGGATTCGAACCCTAGACGTTGTTTAAAAGCTAATGCTTTTTGAAACATGGATCACAGATCATATAAAAGTCATGGTAGGGTTACACAGATTATAGAGATTGTTTACATATCAATTAAAAGTCAATAAGCAGTTATCTGCTGAACAGCATTTCTTTTGTCATTAACACCACTAACTTCCTCTTGGCATCACCCTACCACTTAAACACATTGCTTTGCAATTTTGAATCCCAATTCTCCCGATATTGGTGTCTTAGTTCAGTTTATCTTTTCACAGTCCAAAACAAGGTGAATTCATTTAGCTTAAGGCATCAAAAGAATGGATGAGAACTTAGAAAAGTTGAAATAAAAACAAGTGTACCTTCTCCTTACGATTGTCAGTATGAGTGTGTGAACCAATTACAATGACATTATCAGGGAGATTTTCAAGTTTGCTCTTAAATGTGGAGTAAGACTCGGTATTTCCTGCAAGAGACTTCTCAGCATCTTTCATAAACAAAATAAAAGGAGAAGTTCTGCTCTCACTGCATATAGCCTGATAAAAACATTAGATTTAAGTTAATAAGGAACCAAAAAAATGGAAGCAAATTGTATAGCCAGACAAGAATCATGAAATTATTTGAAGATAAAAAAAATATATCACCTCAAACAATGTGTTAATGAGTAATCTATCTAAATCTTCAGTGCCTGAGTTCTCCAAACGAAGATCAGAAGCTACAGTGCAAGAAAGAGATAGAAATAGAGACAGAGCTTAGTAATCAAAAGAAAAGTTAATACATAGAAGCAAAAATCATGGAGAGATGTACAAAACGTTACCATTGCAGAAAAATCCATGGCCTCCCTCACAAATATTACCGAGGTCAACGCCGTCAGGTATGGGTTTATCAAATCTTACACCAATTTTTGAGAAAGGGTTGTCTGTGAAGAGTAACACAACCTTCCCACGAACTCCGTATGGTGGGCCTCTGTAGATTGAATTGATAAGAGAATAGATTAAAGCATGGTAAGAGATAAATGCCTTGTCAGCGGGAGAGGGGGGAAAACCACCACAGGTATGAACATGTGTGAAATAGGATAAAATTAGATGGCTGACCATATTCAGTAAGTTGATATCAAGTGGAAGCACATGTTCATTTTTAGCATTAAATGAGAGGAAAAGAAGGGTTATTAAAGTTACAAATATCACTAAACATGCTAGAATTTAGATAGGTTCTAATTACACAAAAACCATGTAGACATACAGCTATTATTTAGTTCTCATCCAATGATTGCATCTAGAATATGTTATCGAGAACCATGCCAACCTTTGAAAGCAAAGCATCAAGTAAGATGGGGTTTTCATTCAGATCAAGAGAAAGACTAGTAGAAAAGTTTAACAACTAATTCACTGGGACCATTGGATGCTTAAATAAGGAGAGACAACATGCTGAATTCAAGCCACCTTTTGAATCTCTCAAAAATAGTAGCAGAAGGAGGCTGCAGTACCTAGATGGAGATGCTGCTGGATATAGACTGCCTGAAGTTGTATTTATAAATTTTACTCTGTCACCTGCATGTTCCATGTGAGGTCAACAGTCACAAAATTAAATCCAAATAATAACAAGTATTCTGAAATGTCAATCACACAAAAACCTAATCTGAAAGGTCTTTCAAGAAAATGTAAATACCTATCTTAAACATTTTATTCTTTGATGCCCCAGATGAGGAAGGAATGGAATCAGCTTCTGTCTTTGGCTGAGATTCAGGCTCGCAAGAAGCATCAGGCACAGCGCTTGAAGTGTCTGTTTCAACAGCTGGAGTCGAACTATTGGCCAACTCAATAGGCCCAGAATTCCGTTTGGCACAGGTGCAGGATTTTTCTGCGTTGGCTCCATCCTTCATAAGCTCCGCTTCCTTTGAAGACAAACCCTATAATATATTGATCAACAATTTTATGAAGTAATAATATCTTAACAATGAAACTGGATGATGGCAGTGACAACAATGAAATAATGCCAACAATCAATTAACCCATATAAAAGATCTCTTACACCCAAAAAGGAATGGCAATCAAAAATGAGCAATTTGGCCCCAAAATAGTTAGCAAGTGCCTTCGTCAGCATCTCCTGATATATCTCAGACCCTGCAATTCCATTTTAAGAAAATTCAATTTGCAGTGTAGGGCTTCTAACACAAGCATCAGATTGTTGTCTAGACAGAAAAATAACAAAATATGCACACCTGCAGGGCCAGAAAGCAAAATCCGTGGGTTCACAGTGGTTAGCTCTGAAGTATACTTCGCATGTTCTTTGTGCTTGAGGTGTATGATTGAAGCTGCTACGAGCACATTTTTCGTACTTTCACTGGAAAGAGTTCAAGACAGAAATTCAGTCCTCAATGGTATATCATTCTATAAATAACCTAGATCAGATCAGTTGCATCTATTTTGGGCAAAAAACATTGAGAATGCATAGAAGATTAGACAGCATAAACTTCAATAGCTAAACTACGAGATCAACAGTGTAAGGTGTACATAAATTTAACAATGAAAACCTTGAATTACTAGCTATTGTCATGTCACATAACAACATGGTCAGAGAATTGTTGAAATAAGGTAGTTGAAGAACTAGGCTACTTATTTCTCATTTTTCCTTCCCTAGCAGACACTAATTCTCATTATTTCAAAAGTCAGCAAGCACTGAGATACCTTTCCCGTCCATCCTCTCCCAAATTAATTCATTTGTCTAGAATTTTCTTTCATGTGCTTATCCCAATTAACTCAGCTCTTTTCCTTTCATTCCATTCTCCTACATTCTATAGCATTAATTGAAGTTAAGAGCCCGGGGTCCCAGAAATAGTAAACCAATTCAATAGGCCACAGAAACAACATACTCTAGCTCCTAATATAGAAACCCTTCTTCCTAAAGGACCTTCCATTGAAGATCTTTGAATCTCAAATGGTTGGATCAGAATAAGCCGGGAATTTGTTCTGTCCCAGCTTTAGTCCAAGTCCAAAAATGACATAGTATTTCTTTTGTTAGAACATATAACACAGGGAACCAGGAAATCACAAATATAAATAGTGAGATTATATTAAAGAATCCAACTGGTAAGCTTTCTTGATGGCCCTATATAAGGTGAGTTGCAAGATAAACAACATTTCAAATTATTTTCCCAACCTACACTTGGATTTGGAAAAACGAAAGAATTTACACAACTAAAAAATGGCTGAAAAATATTTTTCTAGTAAAATTTCCTTGACATAAAATTTAAGAAATGTTCCCAAATTGATCATTCAATGCTTTGATTACACACGAACCATGAATTTAGGTATGCTCTTATTTATACCTGCATGGGAGGGTCAGCGATGAACAAAAGATTAAGAGATCTGGTTTACATTTGAAACATTTTTTTTAATTAAAAGGGGAGAGTTATGCATGAAATGTGTGCCATACCTTAAATAATATGGGAAGTTATCAAATGATACTTCTAAGTTTCTGCCATCCAGAATTCCTGCATGAATGTCTTCTTTGAATACGGCACAGCGGAGTGATATACTTGATAGCATTGCCTGCTTTGAATCCTTCGTCCACTCGTTTCTTCCGTCGAATACCTGTTTACAGATACATTTGCTCAATTTCAAATTACAACTAGTTGATGGTGCAAACATCCTCAAGAAAGGCCTTAGCAAATCATTCACCCCAGAGTGTTTTAGGTTGCCTGCCTCTGTGTTGGAGCTGTGGTTGCAATCATGATGAAGATTCTTGTTGATTGATCCAATATCTTCAGCTTTATCATTCCCTATGTTTGCAGTTGAATTTCCTTCCACGCCATCAAAATCAATATCCACAGCAGTAGACACCTCAGTCACCTGCTGGATCTTACTGCTAGTTTGAGGAGGAGATTTCCAGCGGGATAAATCTGACCTCAAACTTGAAAGTGATGCCAATATGGTAGCCCCAGTAACAGCCGATGGATCTCCCGATCTCCTCTCGAGTTGCAGAAGCTTTCCTATGGTATTCTGGACATCTGAACCCTTTACTGCAACCTCAGTCATGAGTTGCTGAAATATCTAAATCAATAGAAATTAAGGAGATGACAAAAATAAGCATATACATAGAAACAAATAACACTAAACAAGCAAGATAAGGACTTTAATCCCTCGAACCCAAGAAAAGGATACATATGCATGATTCCCCAGCAAACCGAAGACCACCTCATCACCTGACTTAAGCACACAAGTATTATTTTTCTTCAGCACTGTCCCATTTACTTGTACTGACCCCTTGCTACCAGTGCTTTCTAACACGGCTGCTGTGCTGCCTTCGTGCTGATCATGTCGACAAATAATGAGTACTCATACTGCATGTACATATTAAGGAGTTTATCTCCACAACACAAATATAAACAGTGGCCCAAAGCATGGAGGGAAAGGGAAGAAGAAAACATCACCCTAAATCCAAAAGGCTAATGCATCTAAAATAAGTCACTACAGCACATCCATAAAAAATTCAGGATCATGCACGAGTGACAATTTCCTCTTGTATTCAGAAAAGTTCTTAATTTTGTATGAATCCAACAAAAAGCAACATATTCAATGTAAAACTTAGGCGATACCTGGGTGTGCTTCATCTTGCAAAGCACTGCGCTGATTGTCTGATCCTTTAATTGGAAATTGCAGTGTTTACTCGAGCCAATAGTGAAATTTGATGTGCAAATGGAAACATTGGGATTCTGTAGTTGAGACACCCAACTTATTACAAATAACAACATAATTTCAAATCTACAGAAGATCAGTAATTCAGATATCTTAAACGCACAAAATGATTAAATCAATATACAGAGAGAAGATCCTTATTCAAAAGATAATCTGAAAGTACAGTGCTTTATGTTAACTACCTAACAAACAAAGACTACTAGAGAAATGTTTACTTTAAGAGGTTTGAATTTTTACCTGCGCAGACTGTGACAAAAACCTGCACCAAGGTGTAGAAGTATCAAAATTTGGATTTTGTTTCTGGGAAATACTCCACGTAGAGAACGAACTCCTCCCCTTATCCAACAGAATCGGAGCAGAACCTTTAAAACATGCAAATCAGCGTTAAGTAAAAATGACACACTCGAATTTCAAGAAGGAAAAAGAATCAAAGAATAAAATGCAAATCCAAACTAACTCAAATGAGATTTAAATTCAGGAAACAAGAATTGAAATAATTAAAAAGCAAATCCAAGAACGCAAATCCGCATTAAATAAAAATGACACACTCGAATTTCAAGAAGGAAAAAGAATCAAATGCAAATCCAAACTAACTCAAACGAGACTTAAATTCAAGAAACAAGAAATGAAATAACTAAAAAGAAAATCCAAGAACGCACTAAAAGAGTTTTCAGAGACGGACGCATCCACAAAACTCAAATGCAAATCCAAATTCACTGAAATGAAACTCAAATAGCAACGAAATCAGCCAATCGCGTGAAGCTCAAAACCAAAAACTAACCATCAGGGATCGGCGGTACCACGGCCACAGCAGCGGATGATGTCTCGGCCTTCCCTGCGTTGTCCACGTCATCTCCGGCGATCGGAGCCTCGCAGTTCCCACAATTTCCGGGATCCACAGTGGGCGGCGTGCACATTTCTTTGGAACTCTCCGCCGCTGGCATCGGTTTCTCCGCATTTTCCACCTAAAAAAACAGCTGAAAAGTCAAATACCTCTTCACTCAAATCCGCCACACTAACCCCAAAAAAAATCCTTCGGATGCGTTTTATGCTAACACCTTTTGTCGTTTTGGAGACGGAGGCTTATCTTCGGAAGAAGAAGATCTCTTGCTGTTGTTACCAGAGAGAGATCCACTTCGCCTCGTTGAAACCATGACTCTCACGTTATTATTTTTTTTTTCTCTCTTCACCACTATTAAAAGAGAGAGATTGAGCGACTGATTTATTAAATAGTTTGTTTTCAAGATTTTCTTTCTTGATTTTCTTTAAAGAAAAAAATCTTTGGGGAGACGGAACGGAAGTTTTAACGTATCCCGTCTTGGAGGCTTTAGCTTTTAGCAGATGTTAAACGCTGTCGTACAAGCATGTGATTGTTTGACCAGACAAATTTGATTTCGGATTCAATTATTTAAACCGTTTTGTTCTATTTGAGATGGCATTTAAATCCGAACATGAGCGTCTAAACTTAATTTAGAATCTGCATCTGAAATAAATCGAAACGCAGAATAGTAACTCAAATTTTAGTTTAATTTTTATCTGTATATATTCAATTTAATTCAAACCGAAAATCAATTAAAATTAAAATTAACTTAAAGCGAAAATAATCTGAATTTTTTAATGTTTTTTTAAATAATGTATTTGGAGGGATTTATCCTTATACGCTGAAAAGTGATGCTTTGCGGGCCTTTGTGTCAAATGGAATACGGTCAGTTGTTCGACAGCAACATCCGCAGTGCCTCGTGCTTACCGTTGGAGTGGTGGTTCAAGATCAACACTGTTGGCGTTGCTATAAAAGATCTTCTTGGCAGCCTTGTTTGGTCGGAATGGCAAGAGAGTGTTCCGTTCTTGAGGCGGGGGTTGCGATGAGTGATCCTTGAAATTGATAGCATGACAGTTGCTCAATCGTTAAATACATAGAGTGTTGCGTTCGCTGCTCCATTTACTGAAGCCGCTGGGTGCAACGTTTAGTCTGCAGGCTATCCGGAGATTCAGCAATAACAGATTAAAAAAAATATTTAAGGATGAATATAAATAAAATTTTAAAATTTCAAGGTAAACGTAATTCATAAATATTAAAAAAATTAAAAATAAATTTATAAAATTTTAAAAATTTAAAGACAAATGTATAAACTTAAAAATAATTTATAGTAGCCTTAGACTCACCCTACCTTATGAATAGATCCGCCATTAAAATTTAAGATGAATTAAATTATTTGATCAAAATTAAATATTTAAATATAAAATTTAAGATTATAAAATCTTTATTTAACTAATATTTATATTAAAAATATGTAAAATACTATTATACAAATAAAGAGGGAGACAATATGACTGACAACGGGTCGGATTTGGATGAGTTAAAGTTTCATCCATCCCATCATCCGTATCTAAAACTATCATCCAACCTATTCACCACCCGCTTGATTATTAACTCAAATCCATCCCACCCATCAATTGTGGATGAAGCGAGTGGATCGAATTATAAATGGATTGCATTATTAAAATATTTGAATTGAAATTTAGTATAATAACTTACTAAAAAATATTTAATACAAAATAAAAATAAATTATTTTGTGAGATTTGGAGTTGAAATAGAAGGAATGAAGAGGAAATTTCAGAGAAGTTTAGAAGGATTGAGAAATGAAAGCCAAAAAAATTAAATAATGCATAAAAAATTATAAGAAAGCGAAAAATGTTAAAATCTAAGCCAAAATTAAAAAAAATAAAAAAAAATATTTTTTTTATTTAATCCCGGTTGAAATTATAAAAGGTGTACGACTAAAATTGATACTGAAATAAGAGAATGAATAAATATTTTAGGGTTTAGCCTAAAAAAATTCAGATGATTAATACTATTTAGAATTAATATTATATTGATGGATAGACGGGTAACGAATCGGATGATGGGTTATAAATTTTTTATTTGAATCTATCGCTCACAAATAATTCAAACTTATATTTTATTAAGTTTTTATCTATTTAATTGGATCGGATGAGTCATATAAGTCACCATCCATGGATAATTGCCGGAGACAACCCCTCCCAAGGCCTTAGTGGATTAGTCCCTATGTATAATATTTATATATGTGGATCGGAATATTTTTCATATTGCTAAGTAATTTAATTTTTTTTTATAATTGTGTGATATTTTATTTATTAGTTGATTAGTTTAAATTTTAATATTTAAAAATTTATTATATAAATGATCTTTATAATATAATTTATTTTTATTCAAAATGTCATGATTTAAATTAAATAGTATTCTTTGGAGGGCCTAACATGCTATTATACATGAAACAGTACACAATGATAAACTAAGGGATCACGACCATCAAACTTTAAAAAAAATTAAAATATTTAATTTGATCCTCACAATTCATAATAAAATTTTAAAAACATTTTTAATTAAATCTCTCATATTTTTTTAAAAGTTATTACTATGCCTCCTAAATTTTCAAAAATTCTAATTAGATCCTAAATTCCTTTTCAGAAAATGTAAATAATTTCAATTTAAACCTCTGATATTTTAAAAATTTTAAATTCATCCACAAACTCTTCAAGCTCCGTCCCTTTTATTCTATAAATACTAAATATGAATCGTTTCATTAAAAATAGTCGATAGTTCTAAGAGCGTGGAAATCAGGATTCAGGTGATTTTTTTCTACAAAGTCGTGCGCGCGAATCACTCCCAGGCTTACATTGGAGTGGCTGCCATTAAAAAACGGATGAAAACTACCCTTCCAGTTCCATTTATTTTCAAGAACCTTTGCATAATTTTCAAACACACCCAGATATCTCCGACAACCTTCCATCTTCGTTTTAACTGTTTCATAATCAAAATCTAAGTATCTTTCCTGGGTTTTCCGGGGGGAAAAGATGGCGGAGGTGAAACTGACAAGAGATAATAGCGTTGGGTTGCAAGTGGAGGATCTATGGGAAGAATCAAAGCTTGATCCCACTGAGAAACTCAACGCTTGCTTTGAAAGCATCCCTGTCTCAGATTTCCCTGCTACACCTCAAGGTTTTAACTCCTTTTCCCATCACCGTTTCACTGTTTAGGTTCGGCTTGTGTTATCCTTTGAATACCGTTCGTGAATAAACATGTTTGTTGAAAAAATGGTAAAATTGTGCCATTAGTTCTAAACTCTTTAAAGTTTACAGTTTGTCTGTGAACATAAAACTTATATTCGTTTATTTAGTTTAATAAAAGAACATAAACGAACTTAGTTTGTCGAATGCTTTGTTCATTTACGGCCTAGACTTATGTTTGATTTCTTGTGTTCCAGAGATTGAGGTAAGATCGGATGCGAGTTTGGCTGAGGCCGTTCAAATACTTGCCCAAAACAAGATTCTTAGTGCACCTGTTGTCAATGTTGATGAACCAGAGGATGCAAGTTGGATTGATAGATACATTGGCATGGTAGAGTTTGCAGGCATTGCTGTTTGGATTCTTCAACAGGTTGTGATTCACTTTTCTCATGCATCCACCATGGATTTAGAAAATAGCATGAAAAAGAAGAAATGCGATGGAATTTTAATCTTTTGTTCTTATTTTTTATGAGTTCATGCATCCATGAATATGTTGTTTAGGTTGAAAAGTGAAAATTTTCCATCATTTTACAGTCAGAACCACCTTCCCCTGAAGATGCGTCGATTACTTCCGGAGACTTTTTCGAGACTCTAACGTCCTCTGATTTCTATAAGAAAACTACGGTGCTACTTCTAATTTCCATGGCCATCTCAGATTATTAATTCCTTGGTGTTTCATGTGTAAGACATGATATGTTAACTTATGGTATCATACAGGTCCGGGAGATTTCGGGGTCGTTCCGGTGGGCACCATTCCTTGCTTTGGAGAAATCGAACTCATTCCTGTCCATGCTGTTATTGCTTTCCAAGTACAAAATGAAGAGTATTCCCATTGTTGATATTGGCGATGGAAAGATCAAGAACATCATCACACAGTCAGCTGTGATTCACATGTTAGCAGAGTGCACCGGGCTTCACTGGTTCGAAAGCTGGGGAACTAAGAAACTTTCCGAGATCGGTCTTCCCCTGATCACCTCCGAGCGACTTATAAGGGTGAGTTGCTCCAATCAATCCAACTTATGCACTACAAAAATGTTGTATGATTGAAGCCTCAGATGTTAGCTATCCATGATCCATCTCTGTATTATAGGTACATGAAGATGAATCAGTGCTTCAAGCATTCAAATTAATGAGTAAAAAGAAAATCGGAGGCTTACCGGTTGTCAAAGGTGATGGAAAAAAGGCTATCGGAAACATAAGCCTTAGAGATATACAGTTCCTTCTGACTGCACCAGAGATCTACCGTGATTACAGGTTTGTGATGAAATTATGCTGCAGAACATACACTATTTTACATTCCATGTTTCAACTTAGTTATGTCGATTGAATGTAGCTCGACAGGAGGATGTGTCTGTCCTTGAATCTGGATAGTATAAACATTATAAACCTCATATCAAACTGCATTTTCTCGATAGATCGATCACGACGAAGAACTTCCTAATAGCAGTTAAAAAGCACTTGGAGAAACACGACACAGGGTCACCAATGTTGAGTGGTATGATCACTTGCAAAAAAGACCAAACAGTGAAAGAACTGATCCAGACTCTAGACTCAGTGAAGATCCAACGAATTTATGTCGTCGACGACGATGGGAATTTGGAAGGAGTGGTCACGCTCCGAGACATTATTTCGAGGTTAGTATATGAACCACACGGATACTTTGGTGATTTCTTTGATCGTATGTTGCCTCCGCAGGAAAATTGAAGCGTTTAAGGGCAATCAGAAGCTAGTGCTCTCACTGCTTCATATGACCAACTTCCATTTTCCGACTAATCGGAACTGCAGATTGTCATGTAAGGCAGGCCTGTGTAACTTAGGTGCTTCTGGCTTTACATAGTAATTTTCATGTCTCGTTATGATTTTTTTTTTTGTGTGTGTGTGATTTCCCATTAGGTTTCTTCCCGTTGTTGCTCTTCACAAACTCTATAATTACTCTGACAGTAATTTTTTATATTTAATTTGTCACAGAATCATATATAATATATGTTGAAATGTAGTCGTTAAAGCAAATTATAAGATTCAGATAATCTTAATTTAAATTTAAACGACTTAAAGGGGAAAATGCGAGCTATTATTGAAGAACAAACGCTGCATATTTTAGTTGTATGAGCTACCACAGTTGTTGATAGGCAGCTTTTTATTAAACAAGTAATCAATGCAACTAGTTGTCTCGGTTAGCAATGTAGTGTGCCAAATGACACAAGGGTGCTGCCCTTGCAGCATCAAAACAACCCAGCTCTTCAACAGATTGAGCCAGAAGATCATTGGCAAATTTTTTCGCCTCGGCGATCCCCATCAGCTTCGGATATGTTACTTTATCACGAACCAAGTCCTTCCCCGCAGTCTTCCCGAGCTCCACCGATGACTTGGTCACATCCAAGATATCATCCACCACTTGAAACAACAACCCTATGCACCTTGCGTATTTCCGAACCCTTTCGATTTCAGCATCGGTTCCTCCTCCCATTATCGCACCACAGACGACACAAGCCTCTAAGAGCTTGGCGGTTTTATGGACATGGATGTACTCTAATTCTTCCAAGCTCACATCTTTTCCCTCACTCTCTAGATCCATAATTTGTCCCGCCACGAGCCCTTTGGACCCTATTGCCGAGCTCAACTCGGAAAACACACGAACCACGCGATCGGGTGAAACATTCCTTGTGTTGGAAGCAATATGCTCATAGGCAAGGCAGAGGAGAGCATCGCCGACGAGAACGGCAATTCTTTCCCCAAAAACATTGTGGTTCGTAGGCTTTCCTCTTCTAAGGTCATCGTTGTCCATGCATGGCAAGTCATCATGGATCAATGACCCCGTGTGTATCATCTCTATGGCGCAAGCTACCGGCATTGCCAACGACCCGTCTCCTCCCACTACTTCACATGAAGCAATACAAAGAATAGGACGAACACGCTTTCCTCCGGCGAGAAGCGAGTACCTCATCGCCTCATTAACTTTTAACGGATGCCGCAAGGGTACGGCCTCCTCGAGCATTTTGTTCACTTGTTTTTCCTTCATGTACATGTATTCTTCGAATCGGAATCCCATCAATGAATTGCCTTGGGAAATGGTTGACGAGAAATCCATTCTCTGTTTGAATTATAATATACTTCCGCTGCCTGAATTAGTTGAGATTTATAGGTATCATTTATTATAATATACTATTTAAAAACTGTATAACACAGTAAAATAGACAACTTTATATAAAGAAATTCTATTTCTATTTGTAGTTATCTTAGCCTGTCAGCCATCCCGAATGGTTTTTATTTTTCAAATAAAAATTGGATTAACAGTTAAATTTCTTGGATATAATAATTGTCATTTTCTTGGAGGGTTTAACATACAGTTTAACATATGAATTTATCGATGGAATGTAGATGAATTAGGTTTGAATGAGTAAAGTTTATTGTTAGAAGTAAGAATATTGAAAAATATTTAATTTAACTGATTTGATTTAATTTTCTATTGATATAATTTAAAATTTTAAATATTTCATAAATATTAATCTTATTATATTTAATAAATTGATATTCGTTACATCTAAAAATTAAAAAAAAAATTGAATCTTGCTATATTTAATAATTTATTTTTTATTATATTTGAAATTCTAGAATTTTTTTTAAAAAAAAAACGAACTTCAAATTCAAAAAAAAAAGTTAAATAAAATAATAATTTTAGATAATTAGATATCTGACTATCCGATCTATTATTTGATGTCCGAATGTTCAATTTTTTTTGAATCGGATACAGAACACTATATCATTGATTTGAAAAACTAAATATCCTAAAAACTGAATCAAATATGATTCAATATCCGATTATAAACATCCCTAATTAAAAGTATAAATGAATCAAGGTTTGAATGAATAAAGTTTATTACTAGGGTTATAATTGTTGAGAAAAAAAATAGAGGTATAAATAAATCAAACTTGAATAAATAAAGTTATGTTCATATTCAGTTATTTTATTTCGCATGTGTTCATATTCAATTCATGTTTGTATTCGTTTCTTTATTTTTTAAGGTAATTATATTCGTTTATTTAATGTTGATGGATAAATTCGTTTATATGTTTACTAATATATTTATTTAACGTTCAATTTTGCACTTTTACAAACGTGGCACATGTTTTTAAATTAATTTAGATTTTACATTTATTAAACGTTACATATTTGGTGCATGCATTTATTAAATCAATTTCAAATACTTAAAAATATGTTAAGATTTTTATCATAATTGATTATAATTTAATCAGATAATTATTTTAATTTTAATTTTTATATACTTTAACTCTTAATTTATTATTTTAAATTAAAATAATTATTATTTAAAAAATTAATAATTAATTAACGATCAATATTTTTTATTAATTAGATAAAGTCAAATAAGATAAAATGCTGTCAAGATGATGTGTATAATAATATAAAAAAACAATGAATCTCCAAATCTACACTATAGAGTATACTAATCAATCAAATTAAATAGTCTACTATTTGATTTTATTAGTCTACTCTATTCTATGGATTGGTAATTTGGTATACTCATTGCTTTCAATTAAAATAATCTATACTTTGGCGTACTCTATATTTTAGATGCAGGGAAAATCTAAAATTTAGAGAGCAGAGTTATTTTTTTCAAATGGATATATAGCATAGAAATTTTATATAATATATATAATGGAAAACCTAAACGAACGAACATAAATTTTATATATGTCCATTGAATTAAAGCTAAATGAATGTATAACACCTCCTATTCGGTCTAATTGAAAACCGAGTCAAAAAATGATAATATGATCGGTATAGTATTTTCCATGACTTATTGGTGATTCGATACTATGCGATGGTTCAATGATACTTGTTCAATATAATGAGTGCAATAGATCAATACAAGATAACAATTTTAATTTTAGGAACTATTTTGTAACTTTCATAAGATTAGGGGATTAAACTATAATTCTTGTAAATTATCGTTAACATGTCTGCCTGCCTGACTGGTTTTTCTTTCAAATGAAAACTGGATCAACGTTAAATTTCTTTAGTATAGAGTCACCTAAATGTGGTCTTAAATGGGGGAGGAAAAGAAGGGGAAAAAAACCTAAGTTGGTCTACTAAAATAAGGCACTAAATCTTTAATCATGGTTGAAATCCCGACATTGCGAATGAAATAAACCGAATAATACGCCATATAAGTGGTAATGTCTCGGCCAACTGATCTAAGTTCCTAGTTCAAACAGGTTTTATTTCAATCCCATGGGAAAATAATATGAATTCAAACGAATCGATACTTCCTTTATCGTCGATTTTATCTTAAATATCCAATGAACATGTACATCCATATTGAAAGTTTTCAGTATTCCAACAAATTACAACTAGAAAGATGTTTGCACGTTGAAGTTTATAACTAATCTAGCAAGCATGATATTCAAAAAGTTCGCGAAGCTCACCTTGTTCGGACAAGTTCAAGCGGGAGAGTTTCCATTGCCATCTGAAATTCGAAAAGACATCTTTAGATACCAAAAAAAGAAGCTTAGATTTGGAAATGAAACCATAAATAATGCTTACCCATAATCTTGGAGTTTGTGGATCTGATTTTGGATGTAGTCTGCATAATTCAGACTGAAAGCTGATGACTATTGCAACTTTGAATTCGATAGAGAATGGACCGGCTAAGACAGTTGGGCAAGTCAAAAGACGCGGTAATATAACATATATTGGCAGGGTCATATTACGACAAATATCCCCATCTGCTATCTAGACAGGAATAAATGAAAGGTGTCAAACGATACATCAACCATTTTTTTCTTTTATCCAAGATATATATCAAATGAATTTAACAGTTACACAGGGTCTGAAAAACCGCACCTGTGTAGTCTGTATCAAAGAAGTTTCTGTGATGATTTTTTCCCCAAGAAGAATTGACTCTACACGAAGTAAGTGAATGTCAATAGAACAAATGGGAAGTGCAGATGCTTCTACAGTTAGTTCTCCACCAAGAGGTTCAAGCATCGGACATTGTGTGGATATTCTTCCTGTAATGCGAAAGCCACCTATTCAGACAAACATCTAGTCAGTGGGGTCAGGTCAATGAAATGAGTATGTAAGAAATTGGATGCAATGATGCTTAAGTTCCACATAATCCAATTTTCTTATAAATAGATGTACTATGAATAACATAATGAATTTTCCCTGCTTTAAAATTTGAATGATACTTGACAAGAACATGAGAAATAGCAAAAACCTGATTTCAATTCAGGAAGTATAGGATGTCTTTGAGTGTCCTGAGTAATGTAAAAGACAACCATCTCAGGAGAAACTGGCTGATTAAGAAGATCAGCTGCAAAAATGTCATAAAAGACAAAGTCCATTTAATCTGATTCATCATTCATGTGGATATAATTGAGAAGAACACTTTAAAGTTCAAACTGAGCCATACCTTTATCACTTTCTACTATGAATTCCACTGTAGCCGATAATGATTTATGCAGGTATCCTCTCATTATCTCTACAGTTGCCAAATACTATAACAAGATTGATGAAAATGAAGAACGAGTTCAATAGGGGCCGAACAGCAATGTTAAACGAGGGATTTCTAGGATAAGAAAATAGTCACCTGGATGCTAATATCAGTTCCATGGAAGGTTTCATGAAATCTTTCCGAATCATCTTCTTTAGGGTTTCGCAGAGTTATAGAAAATGGTATCTGCCGCAAAAAAAAAAGTATGACTGCTAATTGGCATATGTGGTTCTTGCAGTTGACAAAAGAATGAGAAATAACCATTAAGGCCAAAAATTAAAAGACAATTGCATCAACCTTGTTTTGTTTAACTCTCGTCACCAACACAAACCAGAATTGAGCCATTCTATCATTAGAAGAGAAGTGGTGTTTAGATCTCTCAATGGTTAGAATTTATGGCAGGGGCTGCGATTCCTACTCAAGTACCATTATTACAATGTCATATCTTGCCATTAGACTAGTTAAACTCTCACTTAAGCATGCAGTTTTAGGTATGAGTTACTTCCTCTTTGTTCTAGAACTAAAATTAAATAAACTTATGTAACTCCTGAAATACAATTTGAACAAGTACACAAACATAAGGGGTACTACATATTTCTATTGATGCACTACCTCTGTTGTACCTGAAACAATTTTTCCCGATGGTTTAATCTCAATGATCCTATTCCTGTGCAAATAAGAAAAATAAAACTTCTAAAGATATTTATATAGTTACACCATAAAAACAGAATGAGAAAATTAAAAAAGCCAAACACACATCAGAGAAAGTATAATTAAGATAATGCTAAATTTAGTATAAACCCTTTTGCTTATTTTGGAAAACCCCACAAGTGTTCGTAAAATTAAAAGGATTTCCATAATGCAATTCATGAATATGCATCCAAGCTTCATCAAGAAAATAGTGCAGAAAGATAATGAAAATGTCATCAGAGACTTCAAGCACCCTATGTCGAAGCCTAATGCCTATGCCAGAACAAGGTCTCCTAGGCATGGCTGATCTAGGCAAATTATATGCCACGGGAATGAGAACTTCAAATAACGTGAATAGCATTTTAAGCCATTTCAGCCATAGAAGTACAACCCATTATTCACCACAGCTAAACATATAAACACTATAAAATGTTTCACTAGACTAAGGATCGTGTATACACATGTAACTACCAAAGGTGTACATTGAAATCCCAAACTTTCTAAATCATAAGAACCACCTCTACTGATTTACCAATGTTCCCAACACTAAGAGTAGCTATACCGTTTAACTGTAATTTACATGGAAATCAACTCCTCTCTCTTGACACTAAACTTCCACATCATTATCTCTATTATTCAAAATATACAACAAGACAGTGATATACATAATTCATCTTTCTTCAGTCTTCACATCCATCCTAAACAAAATAAAAATTCCTAGGAAGCTAGCAATTACAATTAAGTATAATTCAGGCACAAACCGAGATCAGATTTCTGTAAACAACGCTGCATATTTTTAGGTAAGTTATCAATCTCCATCTCAAATTTTCAATTACAGTTCGCGTGTAACAAAGATAAAAAAATATAAAGTACAGAAAATTAAGATAAACGAACAGGATGGTAATTGGCCTGAGAACACCATATAAGGACTCGATAACTCCGGCCGAACCTCCTCGAACCTTCAAAAACAGGGGGGAAAAAGAGAGAAGAAGAATAGTCACATAAATAAAATTCTAGTTGTTTGATCTCCGGAAATGGTAAAAACCTGGAGGGTGACTGATCCGTTGAGGGCGATGCGAATTCCGTAGTGAGAAATGGAAGAAGCAGACTTCACCACGATCTTGCCTTCAAGAGGTTCCTATTATAAAAACCACATAAAAATCAGCTGTCAAATCACTAGAAATTCAATTCATCGCGTAAAGCAAGAGAAAGAGAGAGAGAGATCGCGCACGGAGGGGCGATAGATGCGGTTGGGCCGGGAGAGGGAGAGCTCTATTTTTGTCGACATCGCCTCTACAGTCTACAGTAGCGTCAACGACTGCCGCAGAGAAGATGATGGGGGAAATGGTAAGCAAAACTATGGGAGAGAAAGGCAAGGCTATACTCTTCTTTAAAAAATATATTGAATTTTATTATTAAATTTGGTATTACTGAACCCACAATCAGATAATTTAGTAAAATAAAACACTAAATATATTTTAAATTTTCGACGTTCGATTAGTATATTTTAGAGTATGTAAAAAAAATATATTGAATATTCGAGAAAAAAAAAACATATTTGGACCAAATCCTTAAACCTATACCGACCTTGATCTTAAATTGTCCAAACTCAAATTCTCAAATTTATCTCTTATTTTAGCCCAGTTTAAATCTTATAAGTTGGACTCTTTTACACTTACAACCCAAATTTAATATTCAATAGAAAGCAGATTCTGATAGAGAAAAACTGATTTGGCAATAATGAAAGAATTGACCCAAAGCGTTCAAGAATGGAAACGAATTTAAAAGGGAACCAAAATCCAATCTCGCAGCGGTTTTGCGGGTTTTCTTAGATTCGGACACTAAAATAAAATCTTGGGTCTGTAGAGGAGGACAGGAAGAGCAACAATGGAGATAGAATTGAAAGAGATGCTCGATGATCTACTGTCTCTAAGGCAATCATTATCTGATCCTTCTCTTCATGCGTCAATTGACAAGGTACTTTTTCATCAATCTAGAAATATGTGTATGCATGCATGTTTAATAGTATATGCTTTGATAAGATCTGTCTTTGGAAAATTAGAGGATCTGGAGAGTTAGTAGATTTGTTGTGTTTCTTACTGGTTAAATTATGAAAAATGAGACTCATTTCGATTCTGGGTTGATTTTTGATGATCTATTTACTATTGTGTATTAATTGGGTTTTGGAGGGGAAAGTTTTGACTTAATTTGCTATTTTTTGCATGTGTTTAATGCATTTTGTGAGATCTACCAGCGAGTTGTTAGTGTAGTATTTGTGTTCGATTAGCTGATGAATTGATTCTGTTAGGTGTTGTTCAATTTTTTTTTAAGATTAAACTTATTTACTACATATAGGACAAGTTAAGAATTTTTAGATAGATAACAATATCAAATGTTTTAGAATTTTAGTTAGGAGCATTGAGAAGTATGTATTTGACAAGTTTGAATTTCAGTTATGACATGTTTTTATGTGTTTTTCAGCTGCAATCGCATGTTGATCATCTTACTCATCTTGCTAAGTCTGTACCTGTTCGACGATCAAAACTCAAGGTTTTCTTCCTTTTCTGTGTTCTTCTGATTATGGTTTGTGATTTTAATGCTCACACATGTCTAAATAATTTGATGGCAGGATATGAGTTCTGAGGTGGTTGATAGCAATCCCTATAGTAGGCTTATGGCACTTCAAAGAATGGGTATTGTGGAAAACTACGAAAGGATTCGGGAATTCTCAGTTGCCATAGTTGTATGTCTTTGTCTTATTCTTTCTAGATTCCAATTCAACAATTTTTTGCCTAGCGCATACTTTTAGTTCCACCATCTTGTTGTAGATTGATATTTCCTTTGTCTTTATTTAGTTCTCATTGGTAATCGTCATGAACTTGCAGGGTATTGGTGGTGTTGGCAGTGTTGCAGTAGAGATGCTAACAAGGTGTGGTATAGGTCGCCTTTTGTTGTATGATTATGACAAAGTGGAGTTAGCTAACATGAATAGGCTATTCTTTCGCCCTGAGCAAGTATGTGTACCCTTTTCCATACTGTTTATGGGATTTCGATAGCTAATAGAGCTTTCCTTCCTGTCCTGCTTTTTACCTGTTGTGACTTCTAGTTTGAAAATGCCACTTTTCATCAAATAGTGGGTCCATATTTCTTTAAAGTAATATAGCATTGTTGAATTCCATGAACTTCTTTGCTCCAACTACACTTTTTCCATGGTTGTAAAGCCAGAAGCTTGGCTTTGTACCTTAATTTGAATAATCTGACTTCCAAATTTCTTTTAAAGGTTGGTATGACAAAGACTGACGCTGCTGTTCAGACACTGACAGACATAAATCCTGATGTTGTGCTGGAGGTATGTGTTCTCCATGAATTTCACCTTTGGCTTTTTTTTTCATGTAAAAGGTGGGGTGAGTGTGATTTTAATTAGATGATGTTTCAAGGCCTACCGTGGAGAACTAAGTTTATGAGGCGTGGAGTTGGAGTGTTTTACATAAGTTTCGTTTGAAGTTGATCATTATTTAGGGTTTGTCAACAACTTACCTGATGTATTTCGTTCTTGACTTTACCTGCATGCTACATTGGTTTACAAGTTGTACCAAACTTTAGGCTTTCGGTTTTTAGTGAAACAAAAGACATAAACTTAATAAAATTTTCATTGTCTTAAAATATTTTTCTTTTCTATATGGTACTGTATGATTTGAAATCTAATCAAATCAGTAAGGATAAAAACATTATGTATTTGCTTATACTGATAGATAATCAATCCAGTCTATCACTGAGCTTTTTTTAGAAGTTAAAACATACCACATTGTTTTGTTCATCTTCTTTAGAGCTATACGCTGAACATCACAACCGTACAAGGCTTTGAAACCTTTATGTCAAGCTTAAAGAATAAAACATTTCGCCCAACCAAGGAAGGTAGCGGAGTCGATCTTGTTTTAAGCTGTGTAGACAATTATGAGGCAAGGATGGTGGTCAACCAGGTATTATTGACTTTGCATCATACATGCTTATTTTTCTTTCATGCCTATTTTAATTGATGCTGAGGTTGATGATCTTGTATATGAATTGTTTACCATTCTAGCATATTTGATTCTAAATCTTAATCTTTTTGTGCATGTACAGGCCTGCAATGAGTTGAATCAAACATGGATGGAGTCTGGTGAGAACTTATTTCTCTTACACTCATGTCCAACACATGCAGATATGATTTCCAAGGATCCTCTAAAAACGTGGAAAACATAGAAAAATCTAACCATATTCATGTTAGATACATACTTGTATCCAATTCTCACAACCCTGTCTAAGTAATATGGTTTAACTAACCAGTAACCATGTTAACTGAACTCATTGGTGGAAGTATGACAAAGACGATGTGTTTTCTCCACCCCACCTCCAAACTAACACTAAGTTTCCTTTTAAAGATGTATGTAATTAATAGGCTTGTTTTAGTTATAAAGCCTCAGTGATTATGACCTCATGCATTTCCACTGCAAATTGGTTATTTTTACAGGATGTTTAAGGATGCATGTGGAGTATTGAGTATTAGATCGATTCGGTATTCTAATAATGGCTTAAAAATTATGAGAAGTCTAGGACTTGCCATTGACAGATTCTAATTTACAATAATTAAAGCATGGTTGAAAAATGTAAACTGGAGGTTGATCGAACCAGTTGGATCACTGATTCTTGATTCAACAGGTTAAATTGGGTGATTCAACCATCTAGAATATTTTTTAAAAATGTATATAAATATATAATAATTAATAAAATCTTAAAAATTAAGGAAAAATATTTAAGTAACAGAAAATTAAGGAAATTATATTTGCAAAAAATTAAGGGTGGAATAAACCAAAAGATAATGAAAAATCACAATATTTTTTGCTAAAACATCCAATTTTATGTATCCCCTGAAATCTCTTTTTTGACCACTTCTGATTGTTTCTGTAATTTTTCTAAATTATATGGCTTAACCTCCAGACCAATTGGTTCCCGGTTAAACTGGTTGGTCCAGTCTAATTTTTACAACCATGAATTTCAGTGTAATACCTTTTCACTGGGTCATTTGACCTTTGAATGGTTTTTGCATATTGTATACGTATAGCAATGTTTAACTTCATTGAGAATATGCAAGGAGATTCGTAGTAAAGATGAAAAATGTGCTTCGCTTGCCACTTTGCTGCTGCTCATTACTAAAATGATGAAAATTTTGGACAGGTGTATCTGAGGATGCAGTTTCAGGTCATATACAGTTGCTGATTCCAGGAGAAACTGCTTGTTTCGCATGTGCACCTCCTTTGGTACATTCATCCATTAATATATGCTATTAGCATAATGTTTATGTGAAATCTTGAGTGCATGTGTGCAATTAAGTTATATAATTAAGAATGTGAAATATAGATTTGATGATACAACATCCTACTCATTTGTAGGTTGTTGCATCTGGAGTGGATGAACGAACACTCAAACGTGAAGGGGTTTGCGCCGCATCTTTGCCAACTACCATGGTAAGCATTTTCCCCCGTTTCCTGTCTTTTCTTGTCTTTAGGAAAGATGTCTGCATCTATATAGGAATGTACAGATGTAAATGCATCTATCTATATATGAATGATTCTATCTGTACTCACATACATGCACGGACTAACTTTTCTGTGTATGAACTAACTTTTCAGGGAGTTGTTGCTGGGCTTCTAGTCCAAAATACGCTTAAGTTCTTGTTGAAATTCGGACATGTTTCCCCCTACTTGGTAAATCCTTAAACTCTCCCTCTCTGCTTGTGTTTCTGTAGTTTAATTAGGGATGTCAATGGGATGAGGCAGGGCAGGATTTTGCTCGGCTAGTACTTGATCCGGTGTATATATATAGGGATGAGATCCACTTACACAGTGTAAAACTAATTTACACTAATTCTTGACTATTGGATGAGTGGAATGGATGGTTAAGATTAAAAATTGAAAATAAGGAAATTTTTAAGGGAAAAAATTTTAATCTTATACATCCATTCCACTTATCCAATGATCATGAATTAGTGTAAAACCAATTGAATTTTACATAGTGTAGGTGGATCCTAACCTAAACCCACTCCACGCTGGCCTGAACATAATTTAATACTTTAGCACCCTATGTCGTCCCCAAATGATTTCCCTGATTCTGCCCTTAATGCTTTATGTATATTAATTTTTACAAAGTTAAATCAAATATATGTTGTAAAATCTTATATTGATTTTTTAATTTTTGAAAGATATTTTTTATATAAAAAAAGTTCCTTTAGGGTCATGCCAGGTTGAGCCCCGATAGTTTTGGGGTTTTCTGTCATTACTAAGTGTTGATGTGATCATTTGTGATGTGTTCTTACACAGTCTTATGGTGAAATTAATGGATTCACGTTCTTACAGTTTTCTGATAGATTTTGGCTTTGTTGTTTAATCATAGGGATACAGTTCTCTGAAAGATTTCTTCCCAACCATGGCAATGAAGCCGAATCCACAATGTTCAAATGCTGCCTGTCTGGAGCGTCAGGTAATAGAAAGCACTTTCTCTAGGTCTTTCAGGTTATTTTGGTTTTCTTCTGATGCTTGAATCAATTATTGTTTTGCAGAAAGAATACCTTCTTGCAAAACCAGCCAGAGATGCTGCAGCTAAAGCCAAGATGGAGGCCGAGGCAAAGGCTACAGTGGCAGATGTGCCACTTCATACTGATAATGAATGGAACATAAGGTATAAACAATGTTTTTTAAAATCAGATCAGAGGTCAAACCGTTGAGGCCTTTGGTTACAGTTTGGTTAGACCGGTTGAACTGCTTGGTTGTATTAAAATTAATTTAAATTTTAAATAAGTATTAAATGTAACAAATATTTAATAAAAGTATGTATTTGGTTTAACCGGTTTCTTTAATATAAATCTTAATACCACATAACCTGTTTTTGCTGGTTCAAAAGAAGTCCCGGTTGGATGGAGCATTCCGGGACAATGTTCCAAAATTCTGGACTCAAATTCTGAGAATTGAGAAATACTCCTTTTCTTCTTCTTCAGCGGTCGTAGTTATATCATTTTGACATTTTATACGATTTGCAAATTATATATTGATCGACTAATATACTTACTCTTTAAGTTAAAAAGATGTTTTAGATTGTTTTGCATATGTTTCATTCTTGGATCATATAATTATATGGTTTTACTTTGGTAAATTAACCAGGTTATGTTTTTTCCCTCTTTTCTTTTGTTTCATTTTTACAGTGTCGTGGATGATAATGAGCCGGAGAGTACATGCGGAACAAGTTCAGGTTTTTTTCCTTCTGTTTTCTGCCTATAATTCCGAACACTCTTCTAGTCTTTTTACATATTGCATTGTCCTACGTTACACGACCTTGAATGAGTCGGACACTGTATGTATCCGACATGTATATATATAATTTGTTTGGAGTGTATTTGTAATGCTCGTGGATGGTCATATCCCAATACCAAAGCCTTGCCGGGGATCGGCTTTCTTATACATTTCCGACAGTATTACTGCAGGGTTGCAACAGCATCTTTTCACTTTATTGTCCTAAATAGTTCAACATTTCAATTCCTGATCTACTTCTATTCATTCAGATGTTCTTCCCGAAGGTCTCACTCATGAGCTCCCGAGTGCCGATGAATTTCTAAAACCACAAGCATCTGGATCCCCGGATATGGCTATGGATGACCTTGAAGATCTCCGAAGGCAACTTGATGCTCTGAATGCTGATTAATTTTCCCAACACAACTTTTGGCTGAAAAGGTAGACAATTTTCTTTGCATATTAGGGACAATTTTAGATTCCATTGCTTGTTAAAACTTTCAAGCTAATTAAGCAGGGATTATTCGAGTTGAGCCGGGTTCAAGCTGTAAGTGGTTTGAGTCTGACTTAAAATTTGAAATTCGAGACTTGAAATTGATTCGAGCTTGATTGAGTTATATTTTTAGAGCCTGAACTCTAGTTGAAGCGTACAACTTCATTCGACTTCCATGTTATAAATTGAGATTTTTGTTTGATTCAACTGTCGGGTTACTCGAATTTGATTTGAATTAGTAAGTTGCTTGTGAGTAGAATATCTTCATTATAACTGAATGTCAACCAGAAAGGAAAACCGAAGGCATATTTCAGAAATGAAACAGATTACAAGGAGAATTTCTAAAGTAATACAATTTTATGTATAAATTAAGAGAGTACATTCTAAACCAAAAAAAGTCACTCTTAAAAAGGCGACTTACTCAAAAGTTACATTGGTTTTTATTGTTACCGGTTTACCGTTATTTGATTTATTGATTAATTAATTTAGATCAGATATTATAATAGTCTATAATAAGAACGATTCTTATAATTTATTTTATTTATCACGTTAAAATTCCAATATCTAATATTATTTAAAATAATTTAACATCTTATTATATTAATTTTGTTTTATACAAATAAAAAATAATAATTTCAAGAATGTCAAACCCTTGCAAAGGGGGATTTGGTAACTTTTGCCAATAATAAATTACAATTATATATTGGATATTCCATTTCATAAATGAATATTATATATATTGCAAAAGTTAGACTAACATCAATGCATGCAACTTGTTCACTAAATGGAAAGCTGTGGCACATGGCTTGAATCTTTAAATTATATTCACTCCAAGTACTAATCCAACATTCTTTTTACTAAAAAAACAATTTAAAATTATGATTACCTTTTTATTAAAATATTTTAAAACTGAAGTATTTTATTTTAAAGTAAATGTTTAATTTTACACTGTAGTACTATTTAATTTATGTCAACAGCTTATTCTAGAATACGAATTTTTTTAGTTAAAGTTGGAATTTTGTTCGGTTGATGTCATTATTATTATAATAGTTCAAAATTTTATAAATTTAAACATGTTTAAACCGTACAATTATCAATTCAGGCATGGAGATTTTAAGTTGGATTTTTAAGAACTGTGGGTAATTTAAATTATAATTATCGATATACTGTAATAATTTTATAAAATGACATACATAAAATCTTATGTTATGGGTACAAACTATTAGAAAAATATATTAAGAAGTTATGAGTATAAAATCAAATTTTTTGTAAGAAATAAAAAAATATTTAAATTATATGAAAATCTAAAATTTTTGAGATGAATTCTATTAAGAATATTATGAAACGAGATTAAAAAATCATTTATGATTTATCGTAAATGTTATGAGATATTTATTATAATATGATATTTAAATGAATATTTTTAACTTACGTTTTAAATAAAAATAATCAAAATTTATTATTATTTTATGACATTTTTAAAAGTAATGAATGATATTTTATATTTTTCAAAGTTACAATGACTAAAAATACAATTTTTTATTTAATTTCGTGGTATTTGTGTCATTTAGCTATATATTTTATTTCTAATGAAAAATAAATAAATCCCAACGAGCAACCAATACCAACAAAGATGAAAAGAAGAAAGTGAAGCCAGCATGCAGGCCACATGATGGAGATTGGAGAGAGGAGGGTCCACCAGATGAACGGTCCAGGCGGAGGAGTCAGTCTACCCCTCACCACTGTACCCGTCCCACGTGCCGCACTCACACGCTAGTTATGTACCGTGATGGGACCGACAGACTCTGCCCATAAACTAAGAAAGCTAGAAGACGAGTTATAAGAGTATATACGGTTCGGTTCAATTTTATAAATTATTGTAATAGTTTATTGAGTTTTTAATTCGTTTTATTGTGATTTTTGGTTCTTAATAGTAAATTTTTTTTTGTTGAAATTTTATATCTTATTTTGTCGAAATAAATTTTAAACATTAATTACTAAAGCTTTAAAGTTTTTTCATAAATAATATTTAAAACAAATTTTCAACTAAAAATAATTTAATTTAATTTAATTCAGAAAATAATAATTTATTTTATAAGTTTAAATCTTATTGTTTTTTTATATCTATAAATTTTCAAGATGAGTCTATCATCATTGAACACTGTCAAGATTGAACATTGTTAAAGATTATTAAATTGATTAATAAAGATTAAACGGTATTTAATGTTAATAATATTTAACGATATTTGATATTAATAATGTTCGATACTCGTCATAATTTTTTTAATTTTTATTATATATTTCAAAAAAGAGAAAAAGTCCCTAAATCCCACCTATCATCCCTAACGCACGTGCGACTCTAATTATGACCCCTCCATCCTCATCTCTCCAAAAGGAAAATAGGATGGCCTTTATAAAAATAATTATTCAAATTTTGGCTGTAATAATATTAATATAAACTTTATTGAACATATATTGGATTAAATACACATATGACCCTTGTGATTGTCATTTTCTACTAATTTAGTATGGGATATTTTTTACTGACATCTTTAAGTTCTAGACACATGATGCCACGGGATTTTTTCAGAGGAATGTGATTATATCATCGACAAATTAACAATTTAAATATATATAAGAATAAGAATATATTTAAACTTTATTTTTTATTTAAAAGTTATATTATTTCAAATTTTAATTTTTTAAGACATATAATTTATTTTTTAAAATATGTATTTCAAGAATTTATATTTTATATTTATGTAAAAAAATCCAGTTAATTAAAATTATATATTATAAAATATTCAAAAATTGAAAATATGGTTATAAAAATATATGTTTAAAATGTACGATATTAATATATACTATTTATTTTAACATGTATATGTTTCTAAATTTTAAATTTTTTCTTAAGATATTTAAATATATTATTGAATTTTATCTTTTTTTATTAATTTTTCTAATAATTATGCCATATATTATTGAAAGGAAATGAGAAGTACAAGGGTCATATATGTATTTAAGCCATATATCCCTAAAAGGATATTCATCATAACCTAATATTAACGTGATCCGTTATTTCGTACGCCTTGTTTTCTTCTATTACGGGACTAACAATGATTTCACAATAATGCCCTTTACTTAATTTTTATAATTTAATTATTTGTTAAAATCATATTTATTTTAAAGTTAATTAAATTATCCTATCATGATTTAATTCTAACTAGGGACGTGTATTGATCGAGTTCTTATCTGATTCAATCTGAAATTATATATATCATTCTGAATCCAATCTGATATATATAAAAAATCAATTTTAAAGATTTAATTATGAAAAATTATAGAAACTTAATTAGAAATAAAAATTCAATTTTAAAGACTTCAATATAAATATATATAAAAAAAATCATTGTTATAAATATACCTAAAAGGATATATACAAAAAATGACACTTTAATTTTAATAAAGTCGAATTAAATATTTTTTACCATAAAAATTGATGTTACCCTCAATAAAAATGTGACTTCACTAATACTCACATTTTATATTATAAAAAAATAGCTTATACTTATCCTAATTTTAACTCCGTCCATGTAGGAAGAATATTTTATTTATTTAGAGTTTTTACAAGAAGAATTTTTTATATGGTCTTGACTCATCCTATTTAATGAGATTCGTTCATTTAATGATATGTAAGTAGGGATGATAATATAATTCGAATTCGATTCGATCTGAAAAAAATATTTCATACAAATCTGATTAAAAAATCTAAATCCAAATTCGAAAAAAAGGTTCGAGTCCTAACAGGACGTGAACGGATATAGATAATGCCACGATCTGATCCAAATTCAATATGAATCTATATCTAATATGAATTTGATCCATTGTCAACCCTACATATAAGAAAAATGTGAAGATTCACCTATAAAAAAGAAAATCGATAAAGATTTATCTTAAAAAAATAAAAAAAAAATATTATTGAATAAGACAATGAATAACGTGGTGAATTATACCGATCTAATAATTTTTCCTTTGGGAGGATTATTGGAGACCAAATATAAGGGTGGATTGGTCATTTCGAGCTTTAAAGTTGGGGTTTAAGCCAGTTTGCATGGGAAAGAAGGGTAAGAAGGTAAAAGTAGTGGAGGCGGCAACTTGTTTATATATGGCAGCAAAATTTCTTTCACCCTCCATTATTATTAGCTCTCGCTATCTTTCGAGTTATGGAAGACGATGATCAAAAGGAACTGCAACTCCTCCCTACTCCACTTACCATATCTTCTCGCTCCTCCGATTCTTCTTCCCTAAGGTACAGATCTACGGCAGCGGCGGCGGCTGATCAATACGAAGGCCCTTCACTCGACTTGCAACTATCTATCAGCTTAAGGCCTATCCAACAACCATCGAGTTGCGTTATAAAAGGTCCCATTTGCGACACGACAACAAGCAGCGTGGAGTCGTTGAAATGGCAAGCGGCGGAGCAAATCCGTCTGGCGGCCATCGAGAAAGCTTACGCTGAGCAAGTGAGGGAGCTGACGAAGAGGGAGATGGAGATGGCTCAGTCTGAGTTCGCTCGGGCGAGGCATATGTGGCAGAGGGCGAGGGAAGAAGTGGAGAAAGCGGAGAGACTGAAAGAGAGAGCCACCAGACAGATTGATTCCACTACGTGCATGGAGATTACTTGCCAATCTTGCAGGCAAAGGTTTAGGCCGTGAGAAAAAATCATAATTAATTTCAATGTTTCCATTTATATTTCAAAAATCAAAACCCTTGTTTTATTCAAACATAATATATTCCATTTTCCATGCCTGAGTGGTTCTTTCAAGGGTTTCAAACTTTGGATTTAAGCAATCAAAACAACACCATTAATAAAAACATATATATATATATATATGTATTTTCAGTTCATCTAAAGTTTACCAGGAGAGAACAAATGATAGAGGATCTCAGTAATTGAAACAAATCAAAGTTTAAACAGATGATTTGTTGATTACAGCTCTGAAATTCGAGATTCCAGCAATGGGTTTTGCTTTTGCTCTATGATCATACATACATACATACATATATATCATCTTAAGATCATATGCAACTTTTTCTTCCTGTCATGATGCCTGCATATGAAGAAGAAACCCAAGTTTAAACATATGACTCGTTGTTGTCCGTTGATCATATATATGTATATATTCGATCTAAAATATCCGAAAATTTAATTGATCAGAGTTTTGAAAATTAAGATTCCAGCAAAGGGTTTTGCTTGCAATCTAATTGTGAGATCAGATGAACAAGTCCCTTAGTTTCTTTTGCCTGCATAGATAGCAAGGAATCAATCAAGTCGCAGACAGTGCTGCATTATTTTCCTAATATTTTCGTTTGGTGTTACATTATTGTCCTAATTGCCAACATACTTTTTTAGCACAATTTCACACAAATGTCAGACATATATATATGTGTATGTATAGGTATATGCATTTTTTTAACTTTTGAAATTGCAAAAAGTTACTACTGATATCAAGAGCAGATAGGCAGGCATATCTTATCTGCTATAATTTGTAAGATTGGATCATGTGTTTCACTGATGCTATTCCCACTACCAAAGTGTAAGGCTGGAAATCCTAAAAGCCATGTATTTATATAAAGACCAAAGTCTGACTTCTCAAAGGGTACATTTACATAACCTGGACTGTTCATTTTTCTTAAAGTATTTATATTCAATACTTTTTTGATACGTATCTGAATATGATTAAGGTATATAATGGAGTAAAAAAATTTCTATCCTTTTGGTGTTTCTCTCCATGCCCGACGCTAAAAAAAATTAAGTTATAACCCTAAATTTTAAATCATAAACTCTAAACTATACCAAAACTCAAATTCTCTAAACCTTAATATGACATCTTGGACGTAGGATGTATTTTTTAGGGTTCAAGATTTAGAATTTTAGAATAATGTTTAGAATTTGATTTTTAGTGTTAAACCTACACTTGAACCCTAATTTATAAACCTTAAATACTAAATCATTTCACTAAACCTTACATTCCAACTCAAATTTCTAAACCTAAACCTTAAACCCTCAATTTTAAATGAGTACACCCATATTAGAATATATCTTTTATCCAACACTTATATACTATTCGAATATTTAGTTATCAAAAATAAAATATTCGTATTTGACACTTATACATATACATGACATGAGTCTTCTAAATATAAGAAAAAACTTTTGCAGAAATGAATCTACCCATGTAGAAACATAGCCATGTGACACTTAAAGCAACATACCTGATCATTCATAACGAAGAAGTCCTACAGTTTATGTTATAATTCATAACATATATGTCTGTATGTATGTGTGACTGTTGAAACTCAGTACTCAAAAATGGCATTGATGAGTCAAACCTGCAATTAAAGAGTCAAGTTTCAGAACCTTGATTTTGATAGAAAGGCAAATGAATGAGAACAAAAAGTTTAAGTAAATTCATCAGCAACAAGACAGAATAGTCTGTATGCCACTTGTTTTCAAACCAAACACCCACTACTCATGTCTGGGATCCCAAAGCAAAATAACCAGACACTTTTTCTGTTAAATTATGAATTTGGTCCTTTTACTTCATTTAAACTCAAGATTTAGTTTTTATTTATTTTAATTCGATATAATTCGATCCATTATTCGGAATAATTAACACCATTATCTACTCCGATCTTTCAATCTGTTTCAGCATGATGACTTAGAAGACATGGTTAGTATTTAAAAAAACCGAGTCGGTATTATAATTGAAAGAATTTAACAATAGAAGGACTGAACCCGGAATTTGATTCGTTTTGATAGGCTGAAAGCATCAGTCAAGTCAAGAGGAGTTCAACAGTGAATCTTTCATTCAAGATGTGTGTGACAATGGAGTTATAGCTGTTTTTTTGTCAGCAACCTCCGAGCATTACTCTCATATAACAAAACTGTATGTCATAAAAAGAAGTATACACATATATATTCAATAATTTAAGACATTGATTTGATGAGTTTCAAGACTATCAACAGTGTTAGAGACATAATCTAGTAGGGGCAAAGGATCATGGAGTTTCAAAATTAGGCCCCCATGAAAAGTACATCTTTTCTTTTTCCCTTCAAAGTGATGGAAAAAACACATATATATAAAGTACCCTTTATGATTAACTTAATTATTAGTTTTGAGCCTTCTTTTGGTCGCAAGAATCTTCCAACAGATTTAACCTAATTCATCATCTAGAAAAGCAAATTAGCTTTAGTTTCCAAATAAAAGCAACTTTGATCTCAAACACAACCTCAAAAAGTGAGTGTTCGGTTGCTTTAACTATGTTGTTTCGACTTTTTATTTCTTTAGAAATATCTTTGTTTGAAACTTGAAGAGTGTTCGTGAAGACCGGATTATGATCAAACATTTTGAGGGTCTAAAAATGAACTAAATATTTAAATCTACAAATTGAGAGGAACAAACGCCTTATTCGGTTTAATAAAGTATCATTATATCAAAAAATTTAAGGTACAACCCTTCAGAGCCCAGTAATGACTCTATCCCGAGTGTTCAAACATGATTATAGGAATATGTTCTTTTGTAACCTTTCCAAATACATCAAATCTCGGAAAACTTGAACATATTCATGTCGAACAAACATTGATTTTTTACATGCATATCCGAGTTTAAACAACATAGGTTCAAGGCTTGAAAGGTTTCTAAAACAATGGTAATATTGTTGTTTAAGGGTATGTAGCTACTATTTTGAAACCCTAGGCATATCTAGACATTGTTATATAGAAATATGGTCCTTCAAGAACTTCAATATAACCATGTTGGAGACATACTAGTCCCTGGTATTTACATCCAAGCTTGAGTAACATAAACTTACGGATCGGGTAAAAGATTTTAAAAATATTAAACAATCATATTATTGTTTAATGTTGTCTCTAAATTAAAATCCGAGACACACGTACCCGGATATAAAGTTGTGATCTTTCAAAAGTTATACAATCACATAACCTTGTCCAAAACTCGCATAATCTTCATATTCGAAACCTTTCTTTGAAACCAACCAAATAAATCCTTCTGCAATTAAAAAGAATTCGTTTCTTTATCTATGAATGATGGGAATTCAAGGCCATTGGAGTACTTGAACAAGAAAGGATAATAAGTGGACAATGGCAAGTGATTGAAACCTAATTAGTTTCTATTTTTTTTTTTTTTTGTGCATTATCATCAAAAACAATCATAGTGATGGAAGACCGTGGGCTGACATATGACCACTTGCAATACAGGTTCATTTGTCTTGTATTGCTTATTTGGTTACAATCATAGAATTGCAAACACCCATCAGTGTCTTCCATAAAGTTGAAGTGCAGGATAAAGCTGTAGGGACATCCCTAGCCAAAACAATCAAACTTGTCATCATGACACAACCTTAACATTTGTCTTTTCACATTTGTCCACTTATAATCACCTACTGATACTGTTTTCATGTCTCTTTGATTATATTCTCTAAGATCTGATCTAATCTCTTTTCCTTAATCCATCTCTTTTATATCCTAATAAGGATTACGAACACTCTATGTTTCCTATTGATCTTCTGAATTACTATGTGTTTCTTTATAAATAATCATGGCAGTCCAAAATAAAATTTAGATCATAATTCTTATAATTCGATAATATATTAGATAAGTGTATGAAACATCGATGTCCGAATCCGTGTCGTGCAAAGAAGATAGTGGGAAGGAAAGCTCATGGTTGAGGACATGTGGAAACGTGAATCCTTTCATGAAATTATGGGGAAAAAGAACTGGGGCTACCCCAATTGATCTGGAGAGAAAGGAAAAGTAGTGTTGAATTGTAAAAGCAAAAGGGTGAGTTGTAAGAGTTTTAGGGTTTAAAATGACATGAAACATGTAATAATGGAGCTGAGTTGCATGGAAGACTTAAACTAATCATAACAAAGAAAATATTCCCATGTCCCCCAACCCATCTTCTAATTATTATGACCTTAAATTATATTGAGTGTGGAAATTGTCAATTCGGCTATTATGTAAGAATCTTTGGTGTTCCTGTAATATGGTCAAGAATGTTATCATTTAATAAAATAATATATGTCTAGGACCAAGTCGGTAAAACAAATAAATTAGTATTAAAATTATATTAAAGGACAATTTTGTAACTTTTTATAGTTAGGAGTGAGAAACTAAAAATATTTTATAATCAGAAGATTGTTTATATAATTTACCCTATTTTTGCTAAATCAATTCGGTTCAAATTATTTTATTGGTTAACCGAATCTTATATACCTAGACCGGACGTAAGCTTACACTTATAAAGGTTAGACGGTGCGTTTTAATTGGTTAAGAGAAAATGTGTTTCTTCTCTTATGTTTTCGGCCTACCCGAATCCGCGGTAGCGGTTTAGGTTTTAGGATATTGTTGTTTCCGTACAATAATGGCGGATCGTTCAGATAAATCGAATTCTAACCCTAAATCAACATTCAAGAACCATAATCTCTATGAAACGAAGAAAGAGGAAGGGCAAAAGAAGGTGAAAAAGAAGAGTGAATTTGAGTTCTGTAAGGTCTGTAAGCTGAATCACAATCAAGGGCCACGTCATAAGTATTTCCCTAACCACAAAGCCGCTCTCCCTGTTTTCCTCTCTCGATTCGAAAATAAGATCAATGACGTTCGTTTCTTCTTGAAAACCCCTACCATTCTTCGACCCGAACACGCCGATCGCAATCGATTTTGGTGCGTCGTCTGTGATACTGATGTTGAAGAGCACAATAGCACTTTCGCTAGGTAAGGCATTTAATTTGAGGGCTTTAACTCTTGCATTCTTGGAGTTTTAAATAAAATAGAAGTATTTTTGAAGCTCGGCTCAACTTAGTTTAAGTAATTTGGAATTTGCTGCCGTTTATGATCAAGTTACTTAGAGAAGATAAGGAAAATTGGAAATTAAAAGTTTGAATTTGATGTGTGAAATGTATGTTCAAAATATGCTGCTAATTCCTGTACATTGTTTAAATTTAAGATTTAGTCCATCTGCTTAAAAAGTTGAAAATTAAATTCTTCTACTTTTTTCAATTTAAGAATTTGAGTTCAATACTGTTTAAATACTAATGGTATCTATAATTAGTTTGGGATTTTTAAATTGTAAAAGTATGAAGAAATATTTTTTAAGTATAGGACTAAGCACTAAATCTCAAACTTCCCTTAAGTTCAGGGACTGGCAACATATTTTCACCAGATTTAGGAGATTCAACGAAGATCGTTTTGCTTTTCCTTTGGTATTTTGATGATTTAACTGTAATAGCTTTGTATGAAAGCTAGACTAAAGTGTTTTTGGTTCTTTGAACAGTGAAAGTGCTATTAATCACATGTCAGGCGCGAATCACCTGAAGAATTTGAAGCATTTTTTTTGGCAATATGGTGGTAAGATGGAACAATTGGACAAGTATAGGATACTGGAAACTGATCTAACTAAGGTGCTTGTTTTAAATTCTTCAAAAGAAAGCTTGGAAGGTTAATTATGTAATGGAATTTCATTTTTGGTCATTGTAGTGGGAGAAGAAGTGCGAGTCTTTGAAGGATGAAGGAATGGATTCTCATACTGAAGGATCTTGTGGAGATGTATATGGAGCTTCAAATGATATCCACAATAATGTCAACCTTGAAAAAACTAATTATCTTGGACAAAATATGCTTAACAGTCTTAAACGTGGTTATTCAAATGTTGTTTTGCCTTTACAATACAATACAAATGAGTATCAGATATCTAATACAAGATTCCCTCAAGTTCCAAACTTTGGGTCAAATTTTCACGAGACTAACTTTTCTTTGCATGTGGGTGTGCATTCCAATATGAGTTCGTTGAACTCAAATGATTTGATAGGTATGGTGGATATCTGGTTATATGATATTTTCCTTATTTAATCTTGTTCTAGTTTTTTCTCTGATATTTCAGTGAAACTTTCTTGTATGAAAATTAGAGTAAACTGACTTAGTTTTGTTCTATGTGCTTTGTGATGATTTTCCAGCTAATAGCAGTAGCCAACAAAATCTTTATAACAATGGAATATGCTTGGGGAATGCTTACCTGAGCAATGTTGGGGTAAGTTTATTATTCCATACTTTTGTCCTTATTCGACTAATCTTATTTTGTTTCCACGAATTTTTTGTGCGACTGTTCTGCTCTGAAATTGGAATCCGTTGCATTGCAATATTTATACTGATTATTTATCTTTTATTCAAGATGTCCCAAAAAATTTTATGCTTATTAGAAGTCTTTTTCTCTTTTGTTCTTTGATGGTGGTTTTATAGGAAAGTAAGAAATCAGGTGGTTTTTTTATCAGCTTTGTCTTTTAAGAAAAAGTATTTACTCGGTCCATTAAAGTTATATATATATATATATATACATTCATGATTATGCTATTTCATGCCTGCTCCATATTTATTCACAAGATAAAACTTGCCTCAATTTATAAAAACATTTGTATGCTAGTCTTTTACAATATCCATTATTTACTTTGAATTCATACTTCACTGCCAGTTCTTTAATATTTAAAATTTTCTGTGGGGCAATTATCTTGTGTTTTTGAACTTTGAATATAGTATGCATGCTTGTTGTACAACAAGCTCTTCTGTGGGGGGGTCCTTATAGTTTGTTTTGTGGGATTTCACAAAGTAGTTTCTTCGTACAATGATGTTGTAGTTATATTCTTCACAAATATATATTATCATACAGGTCTGCCAAGCGTATCAAAGTGCAAGTATGGTGAATGGAGAAAGCAATTCCCAGGGTAATGTTTTAGTTACATTTTGGTTTCATATAATTTTGTTTCCATTCTAAGTCTCTTTGAAACTAAAATGTAAATAATTGATATGCTAAAAAAATCGTACCATGGTTTTCTGGTTGTTAAGTGGATAGATGCTCCAAGGAAAAATAATTTTACTCATCATCGTATGATCTTTTTTCTCTTCAGGTTCGCAGATATTAAGTCAAGTCTCTTCGGTTTCAACAATAGATGCTGAGGGAAATGTGCATTCTGGAGCACCCCCTCCCTGGCTTGAAGCAGCTGATCAAACTTTGCTAAATAATCAAGTAAAACCTGCTTTAAGTAGCTTTATGTCATCAAACAAATCATGCAAATCCCGTAAGTTGAATCCAAAAAGGGTTGGGGCTGCTTGGGCTGAAAAGAGAAAGATGGATCTGGAGAAAGAGAAGAGAGGGGAGATTGTAGAGAGTGATTGTGATGCTAACTGGCTTCCTAATTTCGGTAGAGTTTGGCAGTCAGGTAGCAGGAAGGAATCTAGAAAAGAATTTGAGGTTGAAAAACAGAAGTTTGTCAAGGTTGAAAGCCACTCTGAGATGCCAATTAAGATACAGCCATATGTCAGTAAACGGATGGTAAGCACACATCCTTACATGCATTGTCTTTCTAAAAGTAGTGTCTCATAGATAGAACTGCAATTAAGAACATGTGCTCCATTCCATTCTCACTTAGGCCATCAGCTTGAATGATTTTCATCTTGGTAAATAATGTGCCACCAAGTATAATAGTGCTGAACTTGTTATGTCAATAGTATACTAAAGTCAGCCAAACTGATCTTTGAGCTACCTTGTTAACAACAAAAGGGTCTATTTGTAGAATGTCTTTAGTTTACTTAGAAGTGCCAAACATTCAATTGCATCTTGAGGATTAACTTCAGTTTTTAGTATTCTGCATTATGTTGGTTCTACATTTGCCCAGTTTACCATTACTCCCTTTTTGGCAGCGAAAAGATTCTGGTGAATAATGACCAGTGATCATGCAAGGAAATACAACTCATGTCAAGCTGACAGTCAATTAATCGAGCAGTATTCTTTTGTTTTTCCCCTCTGGTGAATGCAAATTTTCACTATGAGAAATTTTGAGGAAAGAGAGTAGGTCATGAATTCATGGCGATTTCACCCTGTGATATTTAGCAACTCTGGTGATTCCCTAAATGTATTATTTTCTCCATCCCTGAAAGTTGTGTACAGTGTACAGCAGAGTAAATAATTTTCCATTTTCCACACTCTTTTACATGTCTCATAATTGTATGTATGTGTGTTATTTATTGTGTCTGGTGTTTCTGAAATAATCAGGTTTGCTATTGTGGATTGAAACGATGGATTTCCAACTGTTGTTGCCCAGATTATACAAGTAATTGGGAAACCTTACCAAGGGCTACTTTCTCTTGATTTATCATGAGATTCAATTTGTGAAAGATTATCATGAATGCTGTTAGTACTAACCAAGTGTCGTACATATACTTATATATCTTTGTATATATGTTCTCTAAGTTTGCACATGAACAAAATATGAAGCAAGCCATACACACCCTTCAATTTTGACTGACCGAGTGTATCTACTATTCTTCATTTACATGGACAGTATTCAATTCGGTTCCAGGTAATCACTCTTGAATGATGAAAATTACATAAATCTTGCCTGTTTGAGCCTGAATTCCATTGTTAACTATGTGGGGGAATAATTATGTTTTATATGTATGATTCCCACCTACTTTATCCTGGATGTGGCACTCTGATCTTGTTTATATATTATAATGACAAATGTGATGATACCTTTATTCACAAATGTCATAATACCCTACCGGTAGTACTGATGCCACTGATTGTTCTGGTGCCTGAGGCTTGCCATGTTTTGTTTATCAAATTTTATTAATATATGAAATCCGTGACATGCATGCAATGTTTCCTTGTTTATTGTTCACATAGAACCCTAAAATGATATCAATACCTCAGCTTTGGTATTGTCTTAATTCGTTAGATATGTTTCCAGGCCCCTGAATTTGTATGACCTTCCTAAGTTTAAGCGTTTAATTACCCTGATCGGTGCAATTAAACCCTCGAATAAGCTGATTCAAATTGAACCATGAGCGGTGAGCCTAAATTACCCCCAAAAAACAACTTATTCCAAAGTCCAACCTGAGTGAACCAGATTCAGAGGTCTAATTATTAGTAAATGAGTGCAATGAAATTACAAGCAAATGAAAGGCAAAGTCTAGTAATTAAAACAGCATGAGAATCAATTCAGAGGACAGAATCAGGCAAAGTTAGATACATTTTGAAGGAAGATTGTGGTTTTAACAAAGAGAGGCAGCTTCTATATAGGTGTCACGGGACCATTACCCTCTTCCTAAAAGACATGTCTGATAAGATATGCAGTGGCACCGTATATATATATCTCAAGATCTCTCTTTTCCTTTCGGATGTAGGATTAATATTTTTTATCGCTTCAGGTTCAGAGATATACCTGACATGAACTCAGTTTTTGAAGAGGACTCATTTTAGCTTTGAAGTGAGTTCCGTTGTCCGGCGATTTGCGCGCAGATTCCTGAGTATCCATTGTTTCAAGGGATGAGAGACTATAATAACAACTATGAACATTGTGAATTCTTGGTCTTTCACTGTAGGAAACTGTGGAATCCTTCTATTCCACTTTAAAAAATCTCTATTCATCAAAAAAGATTCCATGTTTCACATTTTCTTCGTTGTCGTCTACCGTAAATAAGCATCCGGGGGTTCATATTTTCTTTTTCTTCCTTGGATAGCAGCTTGTGCGGCAGATTCTACCATAATATTTGGTTTCCTTTCCTGAACTGTTTCGGCGATCACTTCCATTACTTTCACCTGAGCTTCAGTTAATACCCGAAGAAGATCCAATGGAGTAGCAGCAGGATCAAGCTCCAAGCAACCTTTAGGAGCACTTAAACCTTCCTGACCTGTGAGCAAATAAGAAGGGACCCATTAATGTGTCTAAAAATAAATAAATTGTTTGATACTTGCAAAGATTGGGTTCCCCAATTTTTTATACTAATTATATTTTTATATATTTGAACTTTGATTTTTAATTTATTTTAGTATTTTATAATTAATTATGTTTTATTCTTTAACGTTAATTTATGGAGAAATTATATTATAGGTAAGTCCCACACGTTATCTATGAGATCAATCACTAAAAATCATCTATCTTATATTTTTCATGTCATATTTTTTAAATGAATTTTACTTCATATATACTGTTAATTTATTTTAAAAACAATTATCTTCACTTGAAAAAAAATATGACATAAAAAATTAATTATAAGTGATTTTTAGTGGTTGATCTCATGGATGCATAGTTGAATTTACCCATAATATAATTTCTTTTAATTTATGGATTCTATCTTTATAGTTGTTTCTCGAAAATGTTGCATTGCGAGTATTTTAAAGATTTTGTTGTTTGTGAATACGATATAAATGAAATTAATAAAATTTATATAGTGTTGAATTTAATTCGAGTCAAACAAATTAAAATTAAGTTTAGTTTAGTTTAATTTAAAAATTTATGTTTAAAATTATTAACTTAAAATAAAAATTAAAGTTCAAGCTTAAACTATTCTTAAATTGTTATAAATATATTTATTTATGGTGGATATCCATATATTAAGTTACACTTTAATGGGCTTTAGTATTAGGGTTTAATACCCATTAAAATTAGGGTTTCCATCTTATACCTATAAATATAGACTTTTGGCATAGCATTGTACACAACCCTTACTTTGAGAATATAATAAAATCTCTCTCCCTTTTGTCTCTCATATTTATTCTTCTATTTTATTCTTGTTCTTTACTTTATTCACAACACGTTATCAGCACGAGTTTGCTCAGAAGATTTTTATTTCAAGTCTCTTCAAAGATTTACCCAGTATGTTCTTTTTCAATCTTTTATATTTAATTTATAAAATAGTATATATACGATGATGATTATGATTTTTCTCTTTTTCATATAAATATTTCTATTTTTGTCTAATGATATTATGTGTTTATTTCATGTCATTAATATTTTGTTTTAATAATTTAATCCGAGTATATTGGCTGGACATCCCGTTCTGCGAGGCTACTGGTCTCAAAGGAGGTTCTTTTTAAAGGACCTTGTGGACTGGTTTAACAACGCCGCGTATGAGGATTAAATTTTTATTCTTTGAATATATTGAATATATATTGGCTGATCAATTACTATTTAATAGTATGAATATTATAAAGTTTATATTTGCTTGGAAGCAATATTTTTTTATGTCGAAAAACTCGACTATAGACTTCTCCCAAGTTCAAGTTACGAAAATTGTCTTGATCAAAGAATTTTTATGGGAGGCATTCCCTGAAGTGAATGCATGCATGATTATTCCATGCAATTATTGGATTTATGACATTCTTTAAAGTGAATGCAAGCATGATGATTATTCCATGCGATTATTGGATTTATGACATTCCATGAAGTGAATGTAAGCATGATGATTATTCCATGCGATTATTTGATTTATGTCATTCCCTGAAGTGAATGCAAGCATGATGTTTATTCCATGCGATTATTGAATTTGTTTCATTCCTTGAAGTGAATGCAAACGTGATAATTCACTATATGGTTAGTGAATAAAACTCAATTATGTGCCAGAGTATCATTGATGAGGATATGTTAGGAAAAAAAAAACATACTCCATTTTTCATGCCAGCAATGTTGTCCTTCAGACACAATATTGTGAAAAAGGCTTTAAGAAATATTCTGAGTTAATTTTTTGTCTTCTTGTGGCTGAGCAAAATAATGAGTTGCTTATGAAAAATTATGAATATCGCCCAACAAGCTCCGCTCCATTCCCTGAAGCGAATGTGATATTATATAGCGGAATGAATAAAAGCAACATTAGTAATTGTGGTCATGATTGAGATCATAAAATAGACATGGATAAGATGATTATTTTGAGAATACTTATATCCACAAGAAGTGGAATTGTAAAGATGTCAAGAATGATAGAGATCAGATTAAAAATCTTTATGTTATCAAAGTGATGGTATAAATCATTGATCTCGTACTTGTCAAACGCCGAAGCATTACAAACTTTATTCATAATCATGAATGATAAATTGAAGAAAATATAATCAGATTTTCTTTGTGGCGAAAATAATGGCGTTATTGATCCAACTTAATTGGATATTGATAATTTTTCTCATAGTCCTTCAAGAGAATAATTCGCCATTTATTTTATTTTCCTTATAATATCTAAAAGAAATAATTGATCTTTATTTGTTTTGTTTATTATATATTTATATTAATTTATTTTACATATTATTTATTTATGCTTTATGTTAATTTATCATTTATTTATTTTATATATTATTTATTTACATTCTATGTTAATTTATCCTTTGAAGAATATTATCACTTCCGGAATGAAATCTATAATGAATTGTGGCTATTTATGCCAAGCAAACAGTGCAAGTACTCATACTATACTTAAGCATAAGAAATATTTTCCCATTTAAATACAAGGGAAAATGTGAGTACTATATCTCAAAGTACTGAAATATCAATGCTTCGGAAGAGCTTTTGAGAGCTTATCTTTGATAAATAAACGAGTTGATATAATGTGCTATATTTAATATTTTCCATTCCCCGAAGTGAATGGTACAAAGCACATATTTTTCATTCCCCGAAGTGAATGAAATAAAGCACATATTAAAAGGTGTATAATTATGCATATTTTTCCATTTTAAATGCAAGGGAATAATGAGTACTATATCCGGAAGTACTAATATCACAGAAAGCTCCGACAGAGTAAATATGTTATTGCCAAATGAGACTTTATCTCATATTTACAGTGCATTATGCCCGTTGAGCAAATATGTTATTGCCAAATGAGACTTTATCTCATATTTACAGTGTATTATGCTCGTCAAAGTCGCAAAGAGACTTATTGAATTTTAAAGATATTTACAGAAATATATTGAGAATATTAGTCAAGGGATGCTGACTATATCAATATTACGAGTGTAAGGAAATCTTGGCAAAATTACATGCACTGTCATCCATATTGTACTACATAAGAATTAGTACAAGTTGAAGCTCATGCTATTGTAAACAATATGTTTACTGATAATTTTATTTGGCATGATCGGTTAGACCATCCCGGTTCAATTATGATGCGAAAATTGGTTGACACTTTCATGTGGTCATTTATTGAAGAACTAAGATTTTCTTCATGGTAATATTTCACATGATACTTGCTATGAAAGCAATTTGATTATACAATCATCAACATCTAAGATAGAGTTCTATTAATTTTCTAGAACGGATACAAGGTGATATATATATGGGCCCATACACCTTTCTAAAAGACCATCTAGATATTTTACGATTTTTATCGATACATCGACTAGATGGTTATATGTATCCTTGTTATTAACCCGCAACTTGGTGTTTGCGAGGTTACTTGCTCAGTTGATAAAATTACGAGCACATTTTCCAGATTATTTTCTAAAGACAATCAGTCTTGATAATGTTGATGACATGTAATTTTACATGTAGTATCATAAATTTGCATCAAGCCAACAAATGATCATAAGTTCTCCCCATTACAAATGGTTTTTGGTCAGGAACCAAATATTTCTCATCTTAGATTTTTTTTTTTGTGTGTGCGATATATGTTCTAATTGTTCCACCACAACGCACAAAGATGAGTTTTGTTGGGAATATATATAAGAGCTTCTGACAGGGGATTTATTTACATCCCGATTTACTGACTATCATTTTAATGAGTCAGTTTACCCAACATTAGGGGGAGAAAATAAATAGCTGGAGAAAGAAATAAGTTAGAATGAATTATCATTTTTCTCATCTTGATCCACGTACTACACAATGTGAACTATAAGTTCAAAGGATAATTCATTTAGCAAATCAATTGCCAGATGATTTTGCTGACCCTAAAAGAGTGACTAAGTCACGTATACCAGCTATGAATGCTCCGATTAAATTTGATGTCATGGAAGGACAAACTCTAGTTGCTAATGGGTCTAACTTACGCTTAAAGCGTAGTAGACAAGTAAGTTCCAAAGATAAGAGATCCTCGAAAAGAAAAGGAGCTATATTTTATGATGGTCTGATCGAGGAATCAATGATTATGAAAATCTCTAGAAGAGATTAAATGGTCTCCAACAGAGACATTGACATGACTCAGGTACCTGATAATAAAGAGATCTCAATAGATTATGTCATGTATGGTAATAAGTGGAACTGAAATTAAATCGACGTCGTTAATATATTTGCATGCAATATAGCACTAGAGATTTTATTTGATGATGTGGATCATGAATCATTGTCAATTGGGCAATGTAAACAAAGAAATGATTGGCCAACATGAAAGAGGCAATTGAGGCGAAACTAAAATCTCTTTTGAAAAGAGAAGTATTTGGGCCTATAGCCCGTACATTGAAATGTGTAAAGCTCGTGGATATAAACGAGCCTTCGTGAGAAAGAGAAATCAAAAGGGGAAATCATGAGATATAAGCTCATTTGGTTGCACAAGGATTCTCACAAAGACATGAAATTGATTATGAGGAAAATATATTTCTCGGTGGTGGATGCAACTGCTTTTAGATTTTGATCAGTCTGGCAATAAATAAAATTACTTGGTTTCTGCCTAATGGGTGTTGTTACATCCTATTTGAATGAGCCTCTTGATAGTAATATTTACATGAAACTTCCGAAAAGATTTAGATTGCCATAAGCAGTTCATTCAAGTTCTCGAGAACATTATTCAATCATATTGAATATATCTTTTTATGGCTTGAAACAATTTAGGCGTATTTGATATGATCGCCTCATTGAATACTTATTAGTATAATGTTATATGAATTATTTCCCCGAGCATTTTTATTAAGAGATTTAGCTCTGAATTTTTATTGATTGTGTATGTCGATGATTTGAATATCGTTGAAACTCGTGAAGAGACCTCCTCAAATCCTTGTGCATCTATCGACATACAGAAAAATATTGAAAGAGACTTTACATGCATAACGCATATTTATTTATCACCTTTATGGTTGTTGTTAAGTCTCTTACTGTAAACAAAGATTTTTTCGCATCACGAAAAGGGTAATGATATTTTTAGTCTAAAGCACAATATACACATTTTTTTTTGATCTGGAAGCATCATATCTTAACTGGACCAGAAATATTATTTAAGTGCTACGAGATCATTACCTTTAAATAATTGTTATGCATAAGGCAAAGCCGAAATATGTGTTTGGCTAAACATATCCTGAAGATATGTGAATGTTTTTTACAAGATAAGATGCAAGTTATCTTGTACAGAGATAATACAAAATTTATATCTCAAGGTGGATATATCAAATATGATAAAACGAAACATATTTCTTCAAGTTTCGTCCCTCATGATTTTCAGATGAATAATATTCAATGAATCATTTCAAGCAATGATTTGGAAGATTTATCCACTAGTGCATGATCTACTTTAATATTTGAAGATTGTATTCAATATTGAATTATGAAGATTCAAAGATCTTATGTGATATTTTCATGAGGGGGAGTAAATACGCGTTGCACTCTTTTTCCCTTAACCGAGGTTTTGTTCCAATGGGTTTTCCCGGTAAGGTTTTTAATGAGGCAACATGTTATGCGTATCAAAGATGTGTGTACTCTTTTTCCTTCATTAAGAATTTTTTTTCCCACAGGGTTTTTATCTTAGTAAGGTTTTAACGAGGCACATTATCTTCATGGATATCCAAGGGGAGTGTTATAAATATATTTATTTATGGTGGATATCCATATATTAAGTTACACTTTAATGGGCTTTAGTATTAGGGTTTAATACCCATTGAAATTAGGGTTTCCATCTTATACCTATAAATATAGACTTTTGGCATAGCATTGTACACAACCCTTACTTTGAGAATATAATAAAATCTCTCCCCCTTTTGTCTCTCATATTTATTCTTCTATTTTATCTTGTTCTTTACTTTATTCACAACATAAATTTCATAATTATTTTATAAAATTTTTAATGACTTTCTAAACTCATTGGAAAAAAATATTTAGTGACTTTGCATATAAATTCCTCCGTTTTATATTTTCTCTGCGACCAAACAGGAGGCAAAAGGAATTCAATACAAAACACAGAAAACCTTCATTGGAAAAAAATGGAAGAAAATCCCGGTGTAAGTACCACAACAACACCAACAAACATCAGCGACAAATCGACGCAGGAGCTGGCATCAGGAGGCCTAAAACATCTGGAAGAAACCATTGAAGCCGCTTTTCGGATTCTCTCTTCAATGAACGGCGAACTTTGCAACCCAGCCTTATGGTCCACCACTCCTACTAACACTGCTGCCCCTTCTCTCTCAAACGGCGCCGTTTTAGACGACGGCGATTCGTCTTCCGACGGCGCCCATCTCTTGGACATGGGTAAAGCTGGAGGTAGTGGCAATGGCGCCCTCTATGAGGCTCGCATTAGGTATAAGAACTCTGTCGCTGCTCTTCGCGCTGTGCTCACTTCTATTCCCAATTCTCAAAAGGTATTATAACAAAGGATAGGGTTTCTTTACTGCTCAAATTAGTAATTTTTTCACGGTTTGAACCAAACATCACTTCAAATTGTTAAGTAGGAATCGTAGGTCTGTTTAAAATTGTAATTTTTTGCTCCATTGGAAGTTAGTTTGAATGTGCTTCAATTGTCTCAAGGAATACCAATTCTCATATGGAATTAAAGAAAGTATGGGTTTTTAAATAGGCCGTGGAAGTTTGAATGTGGATTCAATTCTGCAATTTCTTTTTGATATTTAAATAGGCAAAAGCATTTGAAACGGGTTCAACTGCGAGCAGCCCAGCAGATGAAGCAGATATTGAGAAGTTGGAAGAGCAAACCTCGTATCTCAGGAAGGTATTTTCTGTGAAAATGTTCATAATTTTATATTTAAGCTATGTCTTTCACTATAATTGAGCCAAGCCGAGCTTGCTCGAGCTCAATATAAAACTCACAGCTCTATATCGAGCTTGATCAAGTATCATATTTTAAAGTTTGAGCTCTCTTGAGATATAAATGAACTACTCAAGCTCGACTCAGTTGAGCTTATTTACTCTATTGAGTCTATTCCTAGACTCAAGCTCAAGCTCAAATTAAGGTTTCACATGTTCAATTTTGAATTTTTAAAATGTATTGTAACTAAAAAAACTCAATTACACTTGCAAGTTATTCGAAGTTGACTTGCTTGATAGCTTAAGCTGCATGAACTCAGGTCTAAAATTAAGGAATAAAATTGAACTTGAGTAGCATGTGAGAACAAGTCTCTCATTTACACCCTTAATTCATATCCCTTTCAACATTTGTGGCAATGTCATTCACTCTTTAAAGGGGGCAAGATATGGGCTCCTATGGTATATATCTTCTTTTGGCCGTGTTCAATGTTTTAAGTAAACTTTGTTATTGTAATGCTATGATTTTATCTACTTTAGAAGGCATAGGAAAATTGTGATTGTTTTAAGCTTTTCTAGTGAGTACCGATTATGGGTTCTTTTTTTGTTTCTGCATATATTTCTCTGGAGTTTAAATATCCATTTATCTCACCTGTCCATTTGCTTGGATGTTCCTCTAAGTGGTTGTTTTGGAGAATAACACTCCAATGTCCATTGTCCATATAAGGGAAAATGCGGGTTAACATTGAGGAGCAATTGACTGATCATTTTCTTTCTAATGCTGCTGAATTTTGAATCTTCATCCATGAAGAAATGCAGTTTATTTAATTTTATAAAAATGCAACTAATTCGGAAATGATTTATCTGTAGGAGCTTGCAAAGAAGAATGAATATATAAAGCGTCTAATTGATCAACTACGGGAGCTTATCATGGACGTATCGACTTGGCAAAGTCCTTGTTCCATGTAAATTTTGGACAATAACTGAGTTATCTCGGCTGCTGATGCCCTAGGAGGTAAACATGAACCCAGATATCTGCTGGCATTGAGTGATGATTTTGTTGTCTTTACATCAGTCATTATATTTGAAGACGGTCTTGGGTTTTTCTAGATCTCTTTGATTGACATTGAACTGCAATGTTTTGCTGTTAGTTAATCTGAATTTGAAGGGCCGTAGTGTACGGCCAATAGGAAAGAAAAGAGAGGAAAAGGGTTGTAAAGATTTTCCTTTTCCACACATGAATTCATATATCTTAATGCTTGATTCAAGATGTTCTTCATAATCGATTTCTCATTAGTAAGTATATCGTTACACTTATTTAAACATAAAAAATGCATGGATGCCAAATCGGTAATGAGAAGACAACTGATTCAAACACAGTTCTTTCATTTAAATACTGTAGTTTTATTGCATGTTACTTGACAGATTTTAATTTGAGAACATATATTTCTAAAACCTGTAAGATTTAAATGGTTGATGGAGAAAATATAATTGGGGGATTGAGGTTACGGATTCAAAGACCTCGTTGTAAGTGATGACCGCATATCGACAATGGTGGATTCATCTGCTCCCAACTTGACAGCCTCTTTGCTCGCTCTAATAAACTGGGAAACAGCTTCCGTCGTGTACTTGTGAGCTTCTTTCACTGTCATTTTCTTGCTCATCTCATTAGGAAAACTGCTCAAGTAATGGTCACCGTTAAGAACAGCTGCCAACTGAACTATCTCGCTCTGAAACTCAGAGAGACCAGCATCTTCATTTGCTTCAGTTGTTCTCAAAGGTACCACATCTGGCAATGTCTCTGCAATAAAATTCAAAGAAAACAACTTCACCCGTGGCCTTGTTATTACATGCTTATTTTAGGTTTTATTTTTTAGTAATAAAATAAAATACCAGGGCAATCAGTTCTGGGAGAGGTTAACTCCCCGACCACTCCCTCAAAAGTGCCAGCCCAAGCATCTCTATGGGTTAAGAAATTGGATGAGAGATTGAACATTTTCTTGATTGTTGCTGGGATTGATGAGTGCTCGAATTCTGAGTTTGGAGTTGGTCCCTTTGGTCCGCTTATCACTACAAATTTCATGCATTAAACATGCAAGGTGGTGGTTAATATTCCACAAGTGTTTAGCATACATATATAAACACGAAAGAAGTTGTAATCTAAATTACAAATACGAAAATGTCCGAATTTTGCTGTATGCTAACCCTGAAAATGATTGCATGAACAGGTTGAGCTAAATGAATTTTCATTTTTGTAAGGTTGGCAATGGTCAAAGTCGGTGGAGTCAAAACTAGAACCACTTGCCTAAGTCAATACTTGTAAGAATATTTAGCAAGAAAACCAACCAAATCAAATCCTACAGAATCTGGCTTTGACAACTTAATGTCACGAAACTAAAAGTGTCCAAGTAACTCACCAGTGCCTTTCTTGATCCAAGGAGAGACCATGATAGTCGGCACACGAACTCCAAGCCTATCGAATTTGAAGAAAGAAGGAGCCGGGCCGGTGTTCCCATCCGGATTCGGAATATTCTCATATGGTGTCTGGACATGGTCATAGAAACCACCATGTTCATCATAAGTGATCACCAACAATGTTTCATTCCACTGAGGGCTCGCCCTCAACGTCTCGTACACCTCTTTCACCAGCTTCTGACCATTAGCAACATCATGGGATGGATGGTCATCGTTTGCAGGCCAAATTTTGAGATCGAAATACCTCGGCTCGATGACGGTCAAGCTCGGGAGTTTACCGTCTCTAGCGTCTTTCTTGAAAGACAAATCAAACTGATGGAACTTGGAAACATACTTCAATTTCCTCAGATTCCTATAGAACAATGTTGTGGGAGCGTTTTGGAAGTAAATCCCAAAGTCCATACCATTCTCATCCATTGATTCGAATATCGTTTTCTGAGGGTAGCCTTCAACCAATTGTTTCACAACATGACTGGTCGCGCCATGGGAAGTGGCTGAGTACACAAACAGCCTATTGGGTTGAGTTGGACCGGGGATTGCCGAGAACCAACGATCAAACACGGCGAATTCTTTCACCAGCGAGGCGTAAACCGGCACCGACTCCGGTCGAAACCCTTTCATTACAGTCTCGGACATGTTGGGTGATATTGTAAGTGCTTGTTCCACAAAACCAGACATGGAAGGGAATGAGGATGAACCGAATACCTGTTGCTTCACGGCGTCAAATGAGTGACCCGGATCCGGATCCACGAACTCAGCATCGTCGGTGAAACAAATGGATTCTGTTTTCGGATTCTTCGTCGAAACGGGATTGCATTCGGCTCCGGTTACTCCATTGATTTTTGGGTTTATAGATTTCTTCATCCACCCAATCATGTGATCAAGTGATCTGTTCTCCATAACCAAAACCACTATGGTTTTAATGGCGGACTGTTGCTGCTGCGCTAACAATGGCGACAGCACAGTGAGGAACAGCAAGAAAAGGAAGGGGAATGAGAATGGTGGGTTGGTTTTGGATCCCGCCATTGAAGCTCCGGAAATAAAAGTTGTTTTCTGGTTTTCTTGATAACTCAATAGGATTATCCTCTTGGGTTTTTATAGTGAGTTTCTAGGAATCCAAACACCTCAAAAAACTTGTCCTGTAATGAAAAAAAAATCAAAACTTGATTCAGAATTCAATACATTTTAAGATAAAGTGAGAATTTTTACTTGAATTATATATTTATATTTAAGAGAGAAAAAGGAATGAATGAGGTATCTGTTATTTTCGCACTGTCATTTATCCAGCCAGGATTAAATTTATCAACTATTTCTAATTCTTTGGTCAAATTTTTGTTCTGATCCATCTACTATCCTGAAATTAGGAATTTAGTCCTTATAATTTAACTCAACATAATTTAAAATCATTTTTATAAACATATTTTTTTTAATTGAACTCAAATTTAAAATCGAACATAAATATTATCTTATCCTATAACAGTATTGTAGGAAAAGAATTTTTATTTTCTTAATATTTTGATCTATTTAATCAATCTAATTTTGAGAATAATACTTAATGAATTTCTATTATTTTTGGGTAAAACCATCTGTTCCTTTTATGATTTATATTTTTAGAACTCAAATTTTATCCTTAAAAAATAATTTATCTTATCACTATATCTAACCTTTTAAATAATAAATTTCTTTTATTTTAATATTTGATTATAGCTAGTTAATATGAATTAACAAATTGAATTTGCATTCTAATCTATATCCTCTCGTTATAAAGATGATGATTTACTTTTTAAAAAATTAAGATAAATAAATTTGATTGATTAGTACGTAATTAATAAGGTTTATATTATTATAGTATAACCATCTTTATCTTAGGAAGTTTTATATTGCAATTATGACAAAGATTCTACTATAGTAAAAGATATTATAATTAGAACAAATTTATTTTTTGCACGTTTTGTTTCCTTATTTGGAAATAATTATCAATTATTACATTTAATATAAATATTCTTATACATGGTAAGTTATATATTTTTCCCTTATATTATTATATTTCTTATTCAAGCCCAGGTTCAACCACTCCAATTCACTAATCAAATTAACATTAAGAAAACTGGCAACGAGTCGAGACGAATTTTTTTCTTTACTTTTATATTAGAATTATAAGTCATATATTTTGTCTTTGCACACGGTTTTATATAAAATTTTAATGATTAAACTTGATTAGAAAAATAAAACGATTTAGATATATTTTAGTATAAGAATTTATCTTTTTCTTTCAAGTAATCATTTAAAAAAATACTTTTAAGTTGATACTTGAACTTTAATTCATCTACTGTTTAAATCAGGAACGAACACAAGATTTTATATTAGATATGTGAAATTTTATAATGTTATAATAAAAAATTAAAGAGTACAAAATTATAAAAATAAAAATAGGCAGAAAATATCAAAAATATAAATAAATTTAAAATTTTTAAGAGATGCGGTTATATCTCGATTGATCTTTGATTCTAATATTTTTATAATTATGTTAAAGAACATGAGATTGTATCATATGTAGCTAATAATTGCATTTTTTTGAAATTTCATTATCTAATTTAAATGAATAAATTGTAAACTTAATCCTTGTATTGTAATTTTTTTAATTTTAAAATTTCATTCCTAACCCTCAAATACAATATAATAACAATATGAGATTTAGAGTCTTAAAAGGATTAAATTAAAAACAATAAATGATTCTATAACTTATGTATAATACATATAATAACAACACTATTTAGCTCAAACAAATTTAATGGCCTAAAATTTCAATATTTGAGAAGCTAATTGACTGAAATGATCAAATTAAAGAATATGAATTGAATATATAACTTTCTTATAGTACAGTTAGTAATGAGAGAATTTAACCATTTTAGATAATCGGCAACGGGTTTGTTAAAATTCAGAACTCAGAAGCGTGTTTGGTCCTGAGTAAGGTATTGAACCCAAAATAGGATCTCCCAGGTAGGACCCACAGACCGACAGTTGTTGGACATTTTGAAATCGCATACTATTTAGAGTTTAAAATTTTAATTTAGAATTATATAATTTTATGAATTAAAATTGAAATTTAGGGTTTTTATTAAAATAATTAAATTTAAATTTTAGAGTTAAATTTAGTGATAATAATAGAATGTAAATTTTGTTATTTTAACCTTAACTTGAAAAATAAATCAGTATACCTTATCCCAAAAAATTACATATTCTATCTCATTCTGTCTCTAAAATTTAAAATTTTAAATTCAATTTCATCCGTTCAAAAAATAAAAATTATACTCAAATCCAACCCGAATAATAATTATATTATATATTATATAAATGATTTGATTGTTTTATTATTTAATTAATTATCTCCTTTGTTTACGTGTATTTTAATTAACTTTGAACTCTGTGAATCAAATATTCATCCTAGATATCCTTAGGAAGTCATCAGAGAGATGACAGCAAACAAACCACCCAAACGAATAGTTCATTTTGATTAGGAAATATCATATCAAACGTAGATTGAAATTACCAGCTTCTGAAAGTATGAACGAGGGTGAAGCAATAATTCTAGGATCTAAATTAAAAATAATTCAAAGACCAATAATTTATATACAAAAACACACGAGTGAGGATATATGATTGTGTTTTTGGATTCTGGAAGTTCAAGGTATGGTTCTGAAACAAGACATTGGCAACAGCCAGGAGAAGTCACGGTTCAACTTATACTATGCTTCCAAGGTTGAAATTATAAATCAAAATTAGGAAACTTTTAAAGTCTAAAAACAAAGAAAAATAATTACAATGGATAATAAATTTGGTAAGAAAGTTTGAAATTAGATAAATAGGATAAATTATATTATCATTTTTGCCACGTCACTATCTAATTAAATACATTCATTTAATTAATTTTATCACCTCATTTTTTTAACAAGTGAATATCGATAAAAACTATTTTTAAACTTAATTTACAGTAAATATCGGTGAAGATTCTATAAAAAAAATAAAATGATAAAAATAATTAAATGAGTGATTTTTATTTGTTAGTCTTATATATGGCGTGACGGGAATAACTCGTAATATAAAATTTTCAATAAATAAATAGATATTTAAATACATTATTCTAAAAGTGAAATGAATTTGATTAATAGATATACGATGAATAAACACAATAATACATTATAAGCTAAGCAACTCAGCACCCAAAAAAAAAACTTTGGCCAATCAACTCTAAGCAAAGTTCTTAATAGAGAGAGAGAGAGAGATTAGAAGTTTATTATTATAAGAATGCTAGTTACCGGTTTTCCTCAAGTATGCTAATAAGCCCAAACCAGCGACGACGGCAGCCCCGGCTGCGACGGTGTTGTATGCAGTAGTCCACGCATCGGAGTTTGCATAGTCCAAGCGTCGCAAATTGGAGCCCCGACGACGATCTTTCATCCCTGAATAATCTAAATGCAATCTCAAACCCTGCACAAAGCATCACCTAGATGTCTTCAAATACTAATCATTTATATTCTGCCAAATGTAATTTTAAACACATACAACATGAAGAAGAATTAGTATAAACTTAAACTTGTAATTAGAAAGATGAACAAAATCTCAAGTAAAATGTAGTCACTAAAAATTACGATTAAAACTATTTTGTTGTTAACTTTAGTATCCTAATTATGAGAAAAGATTTATTTAAACTAATAAGGAAATTACAGCAAATTTCACTGTAAAATGTTGAATTAAGCATACATCCAGATAATCATAGAGTTCTATCATACCTTCAAACCAACTAGCTTTGCATGTTCCACGGCCACTTGAAGATCATAGTCTGACTCCAATACAACTTTATCATGGTCTTCATCTTCATACTGCATAATAGCCCATCAAGGAGCGCAGAAATTCAGAGAAAAATATACTAGACACCCAGGTAATCATCTAAAAACGAATAATATTTCTAAAAATATACCAGGATTAGAGGCACATTGTTTCTATCTCTGTCATCCCCCAGCCTACGAATGACTGCAGTTATTAGATTCGTTAAACTGCGTGTATCTGTATCAAGCAGAAACGAGCAAAAAAAACTGTTAAATACAATTTTCTAGACACAACAGGTAAAACTGTAGGGTATATATAAAGAATTAGATCCTCAAATAGTATCTCTTGAACACAATGCTCAGCAGCTGTTTAAAGTGGTCAACCCATTAGTGCTAGTGGCATACTGACATTTACAGTTTCCATAAAAGATTTCTACAAGTTGAAGATGGTGTGAATAACTAATATTCCAAGACGTACACAACCTACGTTGGATTCATGGTTCCTCTCTAGGACCATGACATCTTCTTGTACTCCAACAGGCAACAAGGTTACATTTTTCCTAAGTGGTACATTATCACTATACTCTAGACCAGCTCGGTACCAATGTCATAGGCTACACAAACCTACAAGTTATCAAATCATTTGCCCTCTCGGTTTTACTAATGAAAGGAGCCTCATAGGTTGAAATGTGAACACTTTGAAACCATGACACCTAACTTATGAGTAGAAACAGTAGCATACCACAAGTAAATCTATGCATTCGGCCTCTTTTATCCTGTATTTTGAAACCAAATGTATATGGCATAATGGATGAAGGATAAGGAAGAGATCTCTCTGTCTCGGCTACTTCAGAAGCCAACTTCAATGAGCTATAGCTGAAACATCACTATCAATAAGATATTAAAACAGTAATGACACAAAACACAACATAAATAGAGCAACTACATAAAAAAACCTTTTTGTCTCGTCTTCATCTTCAATGGGAGGCAAGGACATTGCAGAATCCCAAAATTTCTGCACCATTGTTGTGGTAGTCTCATTATTGATTGCAAAGTTTTTCCCGACCTAGTATGAAGAAAATTATGAGATCATAACAAAAAGACCATGAATCGTGCTTGGGAATAAGTAGTGTTCCTCGGGAAGCGTTTCGCATGTATTATTTATAAGAAACAAATGAGTTTGTGGAACGGGGTTTTCACCAAATACGTTACTTAAGAATGATACTCAATAATATACTCTAATAATGGAATTCAATATTTTCATTTAACAAGGAAATAAATTTTATTCAATATTTTAATTAAATAAATGATCTTTATTTAACCAAAAAAATATTTAATTAAAAAAATCAAAAGTTCTGGCATTTTTTTACAATGTTTTCAAAGGTATATATGTCGTCAACTATTTACAGTTTGGGAGTTTATATATAGTCATATACAGAGATCATTTGTAGACTACAAGTATCTACTTTAAGAACACCATAACTTTAGAATGATACTCACATGACTTACCGTGGCAACAGCGGCGTGAGTAATGTGGAGCACATCCACTACAGCAACTATTTCTCCGTCTGCATCCAAAAAGAAGCTTATTGAGAACTGGTTTGATGTATGTAGAAAACCATACTCCTTGTAGGGTAGCAACTCATATCACCTCTATCTACCACAGGAAGGTGTAAAAAGTCGCCATCGTGCATGGTATGCAAAGCATGAACAATTGGTGTGTTGAGCGTTGCACATTCCGGGTTAGGAGTCATAACCTATACATCAAATCAAAAGCAAAATGATCAGAGCTCAAGAACGTGCTTATCAATGAGGTAAAAATTGATGAGCTGCTGATATAAGCTCAAGCCATAAGAACTATCAGAAATCCAGGTAAAAAAAGAGGCATAACCTTTTCCATTGAAGTAGTCTCTGGAGGCAGATTATGTGCTATTACCCGCATCAATATATCCTTTGAACTATCAGAAATCCAAAGTAAAAACTTAAAATATACATCAATGACAACTGTAACCGTTAAAAGTAATAAAACCAGAATTGTATTGCTCCTTCACTCCATCAACCACATATTGAAATATGTTGAATTGTGATTTGAAAGTGACTCACGTTAGAATCCCCCTTGGTTTGTTTTCAACAGTCACAACCACAGCGTTTATTCGACATTCAAGCATCTTTTTTGCAGCCGTTAAAACTGTGTCAGCTGGTGAAACTGTTACAACCCTGACAGAAAGGCATCATATGAAGCAAAGCTACTCAAAATATCACCTGGGACAAATAAATATATTGAAAAGGAAAAAAGTATTACCTACTTTGGATTGTCTGCAAGTATTGTAGAAAGTGAGGGCCTGAACAAATGATCTTTAAGTGTCTCAATCAATGTATTCCGACCTGCATATCACCCCGCAAGACAGCATGGAATTAAAAATTAAAATGGGTCTGTGGATAGCTAAATTATAAAAACAAAATGAACAAAACAAAGACAAAATAAAAGGCACAAAAAAGCCCATTGAAAGCAAACGATAACATTATCCACAAACCAGAAAATGTTGTTCCCCAATTTTTTTCTACACCTTCAACAGCTGCGGCAATAGCTTTTCCCTTTTCAGCTGACCTTTCCATTCGAGCGATAGCATCATACAAACACTTAGCTATATCAAGCAAAGCAATGACCTCCCCATTCTGTACAACAGGCAAGTGTCTAAATTTCCCTGTTTAGAATAATATCAAAATAATATTAAAGGTTACTATACAAGAAAATATATAGCATGAAAAGGTGGGTATCAACCAAAAAAGCCAACCTTGCACCATCTTCTGGAGTGCCTCCACAGCAAGAGTGTCAGAAAGAACAAATATTGGATTCTTAGTCATTACTTTTGAAACTGGTGTCTCCTCCATATTAAGCTCCTGAGCAATCACTCTTGTTGCTATGTCCTGCAGGCAAAAATGAATCAATAAATAGAGACATCATAGCTATCATAATTCACTTTAGATTAAATATATTAGAACAAACTCAAAGAACATCATTGTTCATGCAAATGTGAAATCCAATATTCCTGAGAGAGCAGGTCATAAGATATCGTATCAGAGTGAAGAAACTAATTCATATAGCTGTCTCCACTTATTTTGAGATTCAAGTAAAGGGAAGTTGTTATACTCTTCAAGGATTTAAGTTATACCTTGTCTGTGAGAATCCCACAGAGCAATGCATTAGAGTCAGTAAGCAATAAAGCATCAACCTTACGAGCAGCCATCTTCCGGCAGGCCTCATAAATGGAGGTACTTTCTGGTGCTGTCAAGGCCTTTGACAGACGCAATCTCTTCACCGTTCGCTCCCCAGTTAATCCCCTTTCCACAAGCAAGTTGAAAAATAAGAATCATTACTACTTTCTTTTCCAAGATGAAATTTTACATTGATTACAATCTTTAACCGTTTTTCATTATTAATTTCACAGAATGTCCACGTTTAGAACATGAATATTCACAAATCATTACCTACGGCCTGTATCAATCTATTCAAATCGAAATCCAATTATCCATTTTCTGAACGGAACGTCAACAAACTAAATTATGCCTTCTGTACATGATAACTTGCAAGATTCTTCATCCAAAATCCATCCAATTTAAAATCAAAATAGTATCTTCACAAATTATTACTATTACCGATAACTTGTATCAATCTATTTAAATCCAATTATCCATTTTCTGACAGAAACTTCAAACTAAAATGTGCCCTTTATACATTATAACTGACAAGAATCTTCATCAAAATTCTTTGGTTTTTTTAAAGTGTTTTTCAATAATGGTAAAAGAAACGAAACGTAAAATTTGAAATGAAAAACTTACTTAGGAACAGGACGAGAAGATGGTAAGAGTTTCCGGATAGAGTCGGAACCTCCATTCTCCAATGCTTTTCTCCTAGCTGATGATAAGTTTGACTTTGGAAAACTCCGCCTCGGTGAACCGCTGTAACTTGCCATCTTCAATCCCTACTACACACACGCATTCCAAAAATCTCATACGAATGGAAAAACAAATAAAAACAAATATTTATAAATAAAACAATAGCTAACCAGAATTATAGAGTTATTTGATTTCGATTCCAATTCCAATTCCAATCAAATCGCTAAAAATTCATGCCAGATTCATTGATTAATTGGATTGAGAATAGTTGAAGCGCCAAAATCAAACGATTCATTAAACAAATATCAAATGGAGAAACTGATGAGTATCGGATTAATAAAAAGCTTGGGGAAGTTTTTGGAATTTTCCGGGAAAATGCACCAAACGGAAACAGAAAGAAAGAAGGAAGCAGTTGATGACAAGTGATTAAGAAATGAGAAATGGAGTCAATGAGATTGTTCCACGTGTGAGTATTTTTAACTGAAATTCCTCCAATTTGACGGGATTTCATGAGGCTGTCCAGTTTTCGCAAAAGCGGTAATCGATTTCTTGATAGGAATAAATAACAGAATAAAGTTGATTTTTGGCTTTATTATAAAATATAAACCAAATTATTATATTTTGCTTAACGTATCTCAAATGTTTTTTATAAAAAATTATGATATTATTTAATAATTATAATATATTATAGGAAAAATTCTACAACGGGCGTCGAACACTGTTGAACACTGTTAATGTTGAATATTGTTGAACACCATTAAATTAATTAATAAAAATTTAGAATCTCAAGGACTCAATATATAATTAATAAAAGAGTGATAAACTCAACATATAATTAATAATTGTATGACTAATCCTTTAGATTTTTATTTTTTATAAATTAATTTAATAATGTTCAGCAGTATTCAACATTAACAATGTTCAGCGGTGTTCGACGCCCGTTGGAGACTTATCCTATATTATAATAATTAATCGTATAGAAATGTCTGTTAATATTAATTGTTAGTTTATGTTTATTTAATTATCGAACAAATAAAATAATATATATAGATATAATTATATACAATATTTTTTAAATAGTTTATTTGTTAATAATATTGTGTATATTAATAATAATTAAATTATAAAATATTTTTTAATATAATATTATTGAATTATTTGAACACCATTTTATGCCAGAAAATGAAGGTTTAAATCACTTTTAAAGGTATGTAATGTTATATTAAAAATTTTATTTTTATAATATAAATAATATTAATATATACAAAATATTATTAATGAATAAACTATTTAAATAAATATTAAATATAATTATATTTTTATATATTATTTTATTTATTTAAATTATAAAAAAATAATCAAATATCTATTATTACTTAATTTTATCAATACTTTTATACAACAATCTAATATAATTTATTAATTAAATCAATTAATACAATTCACTATCATTTATCATATTCATATTTTTAAATGTTTAATAAAACTCATATACTCATATTTTTTTATTTTTTTTTAAAATACTTATACTATTTTAACCTTCATTTAATATTTTATGATTTTCTTTGATTAAAAATATATTTAGACTAGAATATTATATATTTTTATGTGATATAAATTATATAATATAATAATTATATTAAAAAATTTAAAAATATATAGACAGATCAACTTCAAATTGAATTTAAAATTTAAAATTATTAATATCAAATTTATTAATTTAAATAAATATTTTATAAACCCATAATAAAATGAACTTTTAACCCAATTTTTAAATTGTTCCAGTTTTCTGAGCTAATCTTAAAGCCCAGCAAAAGAATTTGATTTACAATTTTGGGTTTTCTCTTTAACCGGTTGAGTCCTTTCTCATTTCTCTGGTGTTGAAGATTTAGCCCTCACTCAATTGCTACCTGCAATTGCTACCTGCAATGGCGACATCCATAGCAGCTCGCATCTCCAGGAAGGCCGCAGCCTCCGCTTTATCCGCTCACCGTCACGTCATCTCGTCCAGTGGTTTCGCCACCGAGGCCGCGAAAACGATCTCGCCATCGTCGGATCGAGTGAAGTGGGATTACAGGGGCCAAAGGAAGATAATTCCTCTCGGACAGTGGATCCCGAAGGTCGCCGTCGACGCTTACGTGGCGCCTAACGTCGTGTTGGCAGGTCAGGTAACCGTCAACGACGGAGCGTCAGTGTGGAACGGCTGCGTCCTTCGTGGCGATCTCAACAAGATTTCCGTTGGATTCTGCTCTAATGTCCAGGAACGCTGCGTCATTCACGCCGCTTGGTCATCACCTACCGGTAATCGTTTTATTTCTATTCCTTGTCGTTTCTTTTAAAGAAAATTTAGGTTCCCAGTGTTTTTTATTGGCATGAGCTAAATTAGTCTACGGTATAAATGATTGAGGCTTCTATATTGTGTTTGAATGTCTTCAATGCAGCTGAAAGATGAGTAAAGAAAGAAATTTTGTTAGGCTGAATTTAGTATAGGGTTTCTGTATATTTGTTTATAAATTTATAATCAAAATTTAGCTTGGAATTCGATTTTATTTTGGGGTTATTATACCGAGGAATGAACTAAATTTGTCAAAGCTTTATCTGAATGAAACTTGCACATCATGTTTGAATGTGCTCAATGCAGCTGAAAAGGTTCTTAGGAGCTGTTGATGTCCATTTAATGCGGAAGGAGTTGATTTATTCAATGAAAGATAACAATTTTGTAGATTTTTTTAAATAACCATTATCATGAGCATCACAGTGAGATGCAAAACAATGTGTTTAGGTATTATGTTTAGCTTTACAGCCATCATTAGCCATATTTTTTCTCAGGATTCTCTTCTCATGATATGTACTTGTTGATTCATTGGGTGATAGCTTGAAGGATAATCTTCTATTTTGTTATTTTTCGCATTAAATTGTCTAAATATCCATCACTCAAGGATTGAGCATAATATGATAAAGGGTAACAAATAGTTGTCTTTAATGTAGTTCTCAGGATCGAGCTTTTCCATGTTCTTCATTGTGCAGATGTACGCTCACATGTTTTTGCAGCTGTGGTGTGAGATACTGTTGTGGATGCTTTTCTGCATGACTTTAGAATAGAAGTTTAGCAGAAGTCGTTGCTTTTGGTAGGACTTTATTTTGTTTGACATCATTTCCCTTAATTATTGTAGTAAACAATCTCTATTTAACGAGAGGAGGAATAAACAAAGGCAAACTAAAATTTGTCAAACCCTAAAGAGATCTTGGTGTTTCTCTAACAAGTCCTAACAGGATAGGCCAAGCTAAGAAGAACAAGGGGAAAACTCTGCTATTAAACACAGATTCTCCTGTCCATCTCCCCTTGACTCAATCCAAAACTCAGTCATAAGGAAAATAGAAATGTTGGTGCTGTGAGCCCATTTCCTAAGCCATAAACGATCTTGTTTGATTAAGTTTTCATTTCCATGGTCTTTTATTCACAATGTAGAGTTTAAATATGTTAGTCATGGCAGCAATTGAATTCCTGTTTAGTATTGAATCAAAATAAACAATCTAGTAAATTTCTATACCTCATTGGCCTCATCATGAGGATTATCGTTTCTGAATTCACAGGACTTCCAGCTGAGACAACAATCGAGAGGTTTGTGACAATTGGTGCATATAGTCTCTTGAGGTCATGTACGATCGAACCGGAGTGCATTATTGGACAACATTCTATTCTTATGGAAGGTTCCTTGGTGGAGACTCACTCTATCCTTGAAGCTGGTTCTGTAGTTCCACCAGGCAGGAGAATCCCAACCGGCGAGCTTTGGGCTGGTAATCCAGCCAGGTTTGTTCGGGCACTAACCCATGAAGAAACCTTAGAGATCCCTAAACTGGCTGTAGCAATCAATGATCTGAGCAAAGAACATTTCTCAGAGTTCCTTCCATACTCAACAGTATATTTGGAAGTTGAGAAGTTCAAGAACTCCCTGGGCATAACAATTTGATTGCCGTTTGATTTCATGTTTCCATATATGAGTTTTTCCATGCAAGGAAATAAGCAGTCCAAGACCTCATCCAAGACCGTTTTCTGATGTTCATCTATATATTTGATCGTGTTTGCTGTAGTAAAAGTGTGAGTTCCAATCAAATGGAATATAGTCTGCAACCGAAGCATCTTGTAGATTAATTTCTTTTGTATGCTGAAACATTGTATGTTTTGTTTTGTTTTGTTTTATCAAGAACACATTGTATGTTGATGTTAGTGTTTTTTTACCCTTTGTGATAGCCCTGAATGACATTTATAAATTTGTTAGTGAATTATTTGTTTCTCTCAGTCATGCATTTTTTTATTGAATTTACACAATAAGACGACTTTTACTATATTTAGGCATGCATGATACTATAAATACACAACCTTTATTCACTCACTTTATCTAACCTAATCCACACGAGAGACTAGATGTTGGTTTATGCAAAGGTTTTATTTGGGTGTAAAATAAAAGTTTGGGGTGAATTTAAAAACCTGCCCATACTTTAAATAGTCCCCGTGCAGACCAGTTAACCCTAGGTAAAAACAACCATGTAGTAAATACTTTTTTTAACATGTTTGACAGGAACAGTAGAAGCAAAAGGAACAAAGACAGTGCAAAGTTTGGATTGAGGGTTGAAGAAACAAAAGAGGTATCTCAGTAAGGATTGTACGTTTGGATCTGTTGGAGGATGTGGTCGAAGTTTTCGATGAACTTCTCGACCGGATGCGAGTGCATCCCTTCATAAGTCGTCACCACAATCTCATCATCTTTTGAACTGCGTTGCACTTGTTTCTTAACATTGCACACTTTGTGCGTGCACCTATAATAACTTCTGCAAAGCAAGAAGAAGATGAAATACATGAAAAATCAGTGTAAACTCATACAATCAAGTTATATATCTTAAATCATTGAATCAAGTTATATATCTTAAATCATTGATTGAGCGTAAATTGACGATCGAGATTAAAAACTAAAAATGAGATTTTTGAAGAAAAAAATACGTAATCATAACTATGAATTTACGCTCATTCAATGGTTTAAAATTAATTCAGAACTTGTATGCATATATATTTTAAATATAAGTAGCTTACATGATAGAGATCTCTTGGAAGAGAAAAATAGTAGAAAACAATGAGGTCAAATTATGGTTTATATATGCAAGTCTTTTAAGCCATCTTAGTAGTTTGAATTCTTTCTTTGTTAATGAAACAAGCTGAATTGAAAGGACCATATCTTAATAGAATATTTAAATTTTTTGATCTGAATTAAATAATTATTAGATAAAGATATCAATAACTATATTTAAGGATTTGGTACCTATACATCTTATTGCAACTATTATTGTTGTCTTAAAAACTCATAACTCAAAAATCCCTATTTTAGTTAGGTGGTGAAATCATGATAATCAAAATAGTTATTTTCTACTTAGTTTATCATTTAAAAGAAAAACCTAGCTCAACCTTATGATGAAAACGGTGATAATGATTTTGAGTATAAAAGACATTTTTAAGTTTACTATGATCGGAATTAAGACATAACATTAAATTATGTTAAATTAAGTAATAATATTAAGTAACAAGTCGAATATAGTCTAAGCTTGAAAACCATAATTTAAAGGAATCTATGTGAAAATATACCTCGGGAATTTTCCATTTTTAACAGTTTTCTGCCCATATTTCCTCCAACGATATCCATCATCAAGAATATCAACTTGGCTTCTTGTTTGAAATGCATATTTGTGCTTCTTCATTGACTCCTTTTTGTCACCTTTCTTCCCTCCAACTTTCACATGGTCCTTGGCATCCATTTCGTCTTTCGTTGCGTTATCATCGGCTCCCAGGTAACATAGACGATGATGGTTCGCCATTGTTAGCGACGACGGCAAAGCTGACGACCCATCGGAGAAAATAATGGGGTAATTCTCCATTGAAAACAGCAAAGAAAAAATGAATAAAACGAAGAAGATGATGATGATAAACTGGAAATTCAGAATTTGGTAAATGTGTGTATATATATTAGGAGGGGAAAATAAAAAAGTGATTGTTTTAAGGGTAAATAGACTCCTAGTCATTCAATTATGTGTTGCTTACAAACGGGTCATTAAAATTAAAATAATATTTTAGTCTAAAAAACTTAAGATATTATGTTTGTTTGGTCTTAACTCAAAGTAATTTAATAAATTTACACTTTAATATTTAAAATTTTTCATTAATGAATTGATTGTGTTTATTAACGAGCGACATTAGATTCATAATAAGTTTGTTATATTTGTCTATAAGTTATCGGTTATCGAGATGATAAACAATAACAAAAAGTACAATAATGATCAAAGAGTTATTAGAGTTTTCGATTTTAAAATTTTTAATTATAAAAGGTTAATTTTATTGAATTATATCAAAATAAGATCAAATTAGTAGAATGTGCAAATTTTGAGACTAAAACTATTATTAAACGAAGTTGAGTTTCATTTTTAACGACAAAGTATTTTGATTTAACACAATTTTAATTGAGTGATTAAATTATAATTTTTTTAAAAAGTGATGTTTATAATTTAATTCATAATTAAGTGTCCATAAGTATATTTTGCCTTTATTTTAAGAGAGAAGAAAAAAAGGTTAAGAAAAAGGTGGGCGGCGTAGTGTCCATTGGCCAACGTATACTGTGACTGAAAATGGACAAGAAATATCTGATGCATGGACCGAACCGGAGGCTAATTTTCTTCATGCATGAATGAAGGGAGAGACAAACTTGAGTCGTGTACGTCACGTAACACAACTTTATACCATCATAGTATTCGGACCAAATTATCCATGGATGTCGAGGGCGAATGTTAGACGTTGACTCGATTCAAAAATTAAAAACTATAGTTTAAGTTAATCTCATTTTATATTTAATATGTTATAATTTGATCTTACTTTAGTCTGATATAAAAAACTTCACTCAATTTTAATAATTTTAATAAATATTTGATTAAATTTGTTTGGATGATGAAAAAGTTAATAAAATATTAAATGTAATACATAAAAATATGATGAGAGAACCTAGAGTTAAACTATAAAAATGATATACGAGTATATGACCAAAAAAAATATTGATCGTTTGTTAATATACTATAAAATTTTATTTTATTTTTTATTAATTGTAAAGATATTCTATTTTTAAAATACTTGTCCAAATTTGAATCTGCAACATCTATGTCCATTACTACATCTCAAAATATTTTAATACAATAATTGTAGTGAAATTTATTTATTTAAATTGACAATTTTTTCGTGAATTTGTTGTTTGATGTTGAAGATTTTGGCATACAAATCTGGTGTCGTTTTACCCACATCATGTCTGAGAGGACTGATTTCAAACAATTAGGCAACAATGATGATGAGATTGAGAGGAGTAGTTACTATTCAGCATTTGGGATGGGATGGGTCTTGGAAATAAGAAAACAAAACTAAGGGTACAGGTCAGATATATACTACAACTTAAAAATATTTATAGATCGATTAGGATTTGCTTATAAATATTTGATTTATAATTAATATATTTTTATCATTATTATTCATTAAATTATCATGTGTTACAATACGTATGACATTGCTAAAAAATTGATTTTAAAAAATTAATATTTTTATCATTATTATTCATTAAATTAATATGTATCGATGTATGACATAGGACTGTAGATCTTATGCTCAACTCTTCTCCTTTAGAAAATTAGAGGGATCTACTGCAGTGTCTACAATAGTGTAAGGTAGAACTTCAGTTCTTCTCACTTGACATTAGAAGACAACTATTGATGTCACATGAATAATGTGTAATAAAATTTTAATACCTTTCTACTTTTTAATTACTTATATTTCAAAAATGATTTTAAGGCATTTATAACCTTTTAAACATGTGCATGAAAAAATACCGAATTAAAAAGTCACAATCAAATATTTAATATCTTTTAGTGTCATATATATATATATATTATAATACTAAAAAACTATAAAATTATTAATTCGTGTTTTAATTCTTAAACCTTAAATACTATTTTTTGGGTTTTAATTTTAAACTTTAAATTTATTTTTTTACGTTAAACTTTACTTAAAAACATAAAAAAAAAAGGAAAAAATTCTATTGTGGTCTATTATTGTTTAGTTCATGTGAGCTAACAATATGTTCTTCTAAGCTATCTTCCTTTTAGACTTTTTACTATCAGTTTTGAGTTTTGACCGACTGATATAGACATCCATGAGAAACAAATACCACCAAAAATTCCATGTGACATCCAAGAATCTTTAATCTCAAACAGCTGGAAATGAAGAAAAACTTTCTCGAGAAAATGAATAAAGAGAGAAAATTCACTACTCCCTAGATATCAGGACCCCACAGGCTCCAGAACCGAGAGTTGAACAAACCCACCACCTTCCTTGCCAAACCCTTCTGGTGGCTAACCCCATCGCCTGCAACGGCGGCAACCACCTCCATTTCCATGTCTCCGTCGGCCACTTCATCACTCACAGTCACACTATCCCTATTTTCAGCTATCAATAATGCTTCATTGGACTCAAGTATGTTAAGAATCACCTTATCTTTCTTCCTGCAGGAATCCTTGCATTGTTTCTTGTGGCTTTCATTTTGCACCAAATGGTCCTCAAAAGCTTCAATAACTTGGTGAATGAGGTCCCTGTTGGGTGAAGAATCCCACCTGTGCCAAAACCTGGTGTAACAATCAAAACACCCGCATTGAAAGTGTGGGATTTTGTTGCCTTTCTTGTGCTTGTGTTTGGACTGGAATGGGGCACTTGTGGAGGAAACAATGTAAGCCAACACTTGTTGGTCCTGTGGTGGCAAAGCTGAGGCTAAAGCTAGGATGGCTGCTGGGAAAAGCTTGAAAACTGAGTTCGGGTTTTTGTGTGAAGGTGGAGAAGGGTGGATTCTGCCCTTGTTTTTGACCTGCATTGTTGAACAAAGTGAAGGATTGGGTGGTTTTGGATTGGGAAGAAAGAGAGATGGAGATGGTCCGATGGATGGTTGTTTCTTGGGGGCGGTTCAAGACTTCAAGCCCCAAGGCTTGGGTTTTGGCATTAAAACTTGGGTTAAATTTAAACAATTATGTTCTCCTACTAGGGTTTAATTTCATTGTTATCAAAATTATTAATTAATTAAATAAAATTTAGGTTAATTTTGAAAAATATTGTTGTTTGAAATTAATTTTAAGGAGTTTGAATAATAATTGGGGAAGTAAGCCAATTGCTACAGTAATAAAAGGACCTCGCCATCTTCTCTTGACAAGGTTTTCTCTCTCTTTTTGAACCACGCCAAGAAGAGATGGCGAGGTACTGTAGACCCATTTAATTTATTTGATTGAATAAGGAAAAGAGAGAAGACCTCGCAAGGAGAAGGTGACGAGGTCATTTATTACTGTAGCAATTAGCCTATTTTCCCAATTATTATTCAAACTCTCTAAAATCCTAAAATTAATTTTAAACCACAATATTTTTTAAAATTAACCTAAATTTTATTTAATATCATAAAGATTTATTATAGAAGTGACTCTATAAATTAAAAATAATAATAGAGGGGAAACCCCATTTAATTACATAAAAAAATTGGTTTGCTTTTGACCTTAACCGCAAAATCGTCAACAAAAGTATTGTTTTTATTCTCTTTTTGTCTAGGGTTTTGAGACTGGGATACATCTTTCGACTTTAATATCATGCTTGAATACTGTAGATGATCACTTTACCAGTTGTCTTCCAGGTATAGTTCCATCAAATTAAGGAGAAAGACAGCAATAATTATGGAATAAATTCCGAGTTTAAGAACAAATCATGGCCGATGATACAACTATTCAAAACAATGGGGATTTATGCCTTAAAACCCTAGTTTGTCTTAGTTGTCTATCAGACAAGTGGAAACCCTGCCCATTTTTGAACACATTCTCCAAATTTCATATATTTTCTTTTGTCAATTTTTTTTAATTTAATGCTGCCGACGTTGATTTGTAAGAGTTACAGTGTCTCTCCTTCGGAAACTAGAAATGGGCATGGAATATGATTATGACATTAGTTAGTTCAGGTTAGGGTTGAGTATTCGATCGAATTAAAAAATAAAGGATTAATTAATTACCCTCTCATTAATGATATAAAACGAATTCACTTAAAAAAACATTGACAAAAAATCAAATCAATTAAACAACACAAAGTCAATATATTACCATTAATTAATTTATTAACTACACCAAAAGTATTATCAAAGAATTTCAATTCTCTAGACATGTTTGACTGAAAAAGTGTAATTATATCTTAATTTTTTATGCGATGTTTAGCATTGTAAATTTGGCAGAACGTCCTTAATTAGGACTAAATTAATAGAATATATAAATTTTGATATCAATTTAAAAGAATGCGTCTAATTCAAGTATTAACTTAAAAATAAAAAAAATTCATTAGGTATCCACTTGTAGCGTGTGTGCCAGACTTCAAACATCCATTCTCCTAACCTCATTGGTTGTGCAAGACATAAGATTCCACCCCCATTTTGAAAGTGGGACCTAACATCATCACATGCATGGCTATTGGCTAAAACAACAATCTTACCATTAGATGCTTTCTAACATACAATGAATGACACTTGGACCACTTGGGAAAGTCTCATGTTCAGTTGTCATGAAATCATGGATCATTTGGAAGTTAGCTTTGTCTTGGGTTAACCTTTATTTTTGTTTTATCAAATGGGTAAATTACATCATGGTCCCTAGATTAGCGGTTGAACATTAAATTACTCATTCTACAATGTTGTTAGAGCAAAGGAATTGTTTGATTTTTTTTTTTTGTATAATCATCATTATCTTATCTATTGACCAAATAATAAGATCAGATATTATAAAAGTTTATTATAGAAGCGACCATCATAATTCAATTTGCTCTATTTATAAAAACAATATTTGAATTTATGATCTTGTTTAAGGGATCAAATGTTTCATCCAACTAGACCAACCGAAAGTTGGTAGATATCGTTTAAGTTGAGTAATTACTTTCTTTGGACACCATTTCTAGTTCTATTGAGCTCCTCTGATGCCAGTTGATGCACAAGTTCAAAATGAAACATCCATAGGTACTTGTAATAATTTACATCATGTTTCAGATAAAAGATTGGAGAGTTACCCTAGGAGACAAACGATTCTCTGTTATTACTCGTTGGTACTGAGAAATTTGGTGGTGGTGGAGGAAGAAAAGCTGAAGGTCTTAGGCCAGTGCCCAGTTGACGAAGAAGTATGCGGGAAAAAGTGTTGTATATGTTTAGATTATGACTCGACCTAACTCACTTTTAGAATTTCAACTATCATATTTTAACTGTGGTTTTGTCCCTTAACTTTGGTTGAGTTACAACCAAGATAGGTGGTATAAAATTGTCTGAAAATGGCCTCGGGTTCTCTTCTGATGGTGTTGGGGAAGTCGCATAGTTTAAGATTTCCCGGTTAAACACTTTACAGAGGAAAAAGTGAAAAGAATACACGAAAACAAACAAAAAGCAACAAAGCAAAGTCACTCCAGAGAGAAAACACCCACCAAAGTTCCATTGTATCATCAGCTTTGAACCCAGATTCTGTAAATTAATGGGGGAGGTGATCAGCTCTTAAAAATATCAAAGATTTACACTTGCTTTTCTCGATGTATATAACATCAACATGTTTTGTTTTATAGGAAGAGAAGAAACCAGCTGAGGAGAAGAAAATGGAAGAGAAGAAGAAGGTTGAAGAAGAAGAATCTGCTGCTGTGCAACCACAGGAGATTGTCTTGAAAGTTTACATGCATTGTGAAGGCTGTGCTCGTAAAGTCCGATGTTGTCTCCGGGGATTCCAAGGTTCCCAAAAACAACAAACTTTTGAAAACATGTTTTGATTTTGGTTTCGGTTTTGATTATGGTTTTGGGGTTTATTTGTAGGAGTGGAAGATGTAATGACAGACTGCAAGAGCAATAAGGTGGTGGTGAAAGGTGAGAAAGCCGACACTTTAAAAGTTCTGGAGAGACTTCAAAGGAAAAGCCATAGGCAAGTTGAGCTTCTCTCACCGATCCCAAAACCACCGCCCAAGGCGGAGGATAAGAAGTCCGATGAAAAAGAAAAACCTACGCCTGAAGAAAAGAAAGAAGAGGTCTTTTCTTTTCTCTTTCCCCGTAAACCCCATGTTTTTGACTTTTTTTGCACCATTTTTCTTGACTGAGAAAGTTTGGGTTTTGTTTTGTTGTTCAGGCTCAGGTAATGGTGGTGGTCTTGAAGGTTCACATGCACTGTGAAGCTTGTGCTCAAGAGATCAAGAAATGTATTCAAAGAATGAAAGGTTTCAATTTCCAATCTCTTTTGTTCATTTAATTCATTAAGATTATATATATATATATATTATTTTTTTAAATCAAAACCATGATTCTCAGGTGTGGAATCAGCAGAGCCGGATCTAAAGAGCTCGGAGGTGACGGTCAAGGGAGTGTTTACTCCGACCGAACTGATAGATTACGTTTACAAAAGAACCGGGAAGCATGCGGTGATAGTGAAACAAGAGCCGGACAGTAAGAAGAAAGAACAAAAACCAAAAGATGGCAATGAAGAGGAGAAGAAAAATGGTGGTGAAAAGGAGAAGAAAGAGGCCGGAGGCGGCAATGATAAGGACAAGAAAAATGGTGACGGTGGAGAAGCCAATGCAGAAGCAGCGTCGGCGTCGGCGGAAGAGTCCAAAGTTGCGCTGGAAGTGAAGAGAAATGAGTTATATTATTACGGTCCAAGGTATGCGACTGAGTTTTCCGCTTATCCCCCGCAGCTCTTCAGTGATGAAAACCCTAATGCTTGCTCTGTAATGTGAAAGAGAATGGTAGATTCTGCGTTGTAGAGTCGCCATTGTTGAAGAAACTGTTGGGTTCTCTGCTCTGCTTTCTACTGATTACTGGACTAACAGAGAAGTAGAATTTTGCTCTTCTTTTGGCAACTTGTTTTGTATAATTATATATTAATAATGTTAATTTCTAAATTATTTCCGTTTTTTTTTCTTTTTTACTTCATTTTCGATTTCAGTTTATGAAATATTTTATTATTTTCCCTCGCCGTAAAAAAATATTATCCTTCTCGAGAAATTACGTTATATATCATTCATGTTATATTATGGCTTAACTCAATAATAGGTGCCTAAAGTATATATCCTTTATGAAATAGGTATCTAATATTTTTTTTTGCTGGAATAAGTGCCTAAACTATATATTTTTTTCTAAGATAGGTGCCTAATGTATTTTTTGACTGAAATAGGTGCCTAAAGTTTTATTCCCTTAGTGTTTTAAGGTAACAGTGTTAAAAGAAAATTGTTTAATTTATAAATAAGTACCTAAACTATATATTTTTTAAAAAATAGGTGCCTAATATAATTTTTATTAAAATAAATACCTAATTTTTTTTTCTTATAAGTAATTTATATTTCTTATAAGATATAAAATTATTTATATCTTAAATTAATCATTTAACCTTTTAAATTATGAGAAAAAATATTTTTTAACAACACTAAAATAAAAAATAATTAAAATTTATATAATTTTATATTAATATTTTTTTATATTTTCCACAACAATCATCAATGGGACAAATCGATTCACTTGCAAAGACATGCCGCCGGTTCACACGAGGAATATATACAAAAATTCTTATATTCCTATTACATTTATAATTGTATCGAAAAAGAATTGAAAATATTAATATAAAATTATATAAATTTTAATTATTTTTTTATTTTAGTGTTGTTAAAAAATATTTTTCTCTCGTAATTTCAGCTACTAATCAAATTTAAATAAATTATTAATCAATTATAATAAATAATTTAATAGATTAAAACGATGATATATAAATAATTTTACGTCGTATAAGAAATATAAATTACTTATAAGAAAAAAATAGACATTTATTTCAATAAAAATTACATTAGGAACCTATTTGAAAATATATATATAGTTTAGGTACTTATTTATAAATTAAACAATTTTCTTTTAACAATGTTACCTTAAAATACTAAGGGAATAAAACTTTAGGCACCTATTTCAGCCAAAAAATACATTAGGCACTTATCTTAGAAAAAATATATAATTTAGGCACTTATTTCAGCCAAAAAAAACATTAGGCACCTATTTCAGAAAAAATGTATACTTTAGGCACTTATTGCTGAGTTAAGCCTTATATTATTTATAGTATCAATCAATTAAATATATTCAATTAATTAAATTTTTATTTTTTATTAGGTGAATATTTATCAATATTTATAATAAATTAAATTTAAAAATATTTTTATCAAGTAAAGAGTCACTTGATAAAAAAGATAAAATAAAAAATTAATTAAATAAATATATTTAATTGATTGATATTATATATATATATATGACATAACGAGAAATAAACCTAATTTAAAACTCCTTTTAAATAAAATAAATAAATGTAATTTTTGTAAATGATATCTTTTCGTAAATAAATTTCTTGTTCACTATGTCATTCGTGGTCTTAATTAATCAAGACCGTTTATCTTAATTCTTTTTCAAGATGAATCATCATCTCTTTCTTACATATAATTAATAGATGAACGATTATTAAATAATTATCTAAAAATAAACGCTTTTAATTATTTAAATTATAGATAACATAAGAAACAGAATTCACTTAACAATTTTTTTCGGTATTTAAATAAGTAAATTAGAACCCTTTCATTGTCGTGGTAATATTTAACTGTTTCTTGGTCTTGTCTACTTCTATTGTGAACCCCAGTCTTCTCTTCAATCTTTATTATTATATTTTATTATCCTAAATCTATGCACAGTCTGTTATTCCTATATATCGATAGTAGTTGTATTTCACTAAGGATCCTCACTACCCAACCCGAGAAATTATATCATGGGTTAGTCCTATCACGTCATTCATGGACCGATTAATAAAAATTAGTCACCTCATTATTTTTTAATTTTTCAAGTGAAAAATCACTTGAAAAAAATATGATATGAAAAGATAGGTAATTTTTATTGGTCAGTTCATAGGCACGTGATGTGACTGATCCATGATATAATTTTTTTTCACTACCCATATACTTGTTAAATTAAATGTCAGATGATATAAATAAATAAGTATTAACAAAAAATAAAATATTTGAACATAAAAAGAATACAGACAATAAGAAAGTGAATTGAAGTATAACTGAGTTTCTCTTGAATTACTGTCGGTTGATTTTTCCGTGTGTCAAGGCCTCGGCTTTTAAGGTGACTTCAGTATAACTTCATTCATTAAAAATTTAACAAATAATTTCAGTTTAAGATATATATAAATTATTAAAGGATTGAAAGAAAATATAAACATATATTATCACGTTAGTACATTGATATATTAAAGAAACTTCATTCATTTATAATAAACAAAAATTTGATAATATGTATAAGTGGATCTTATTTTACATGCATATAATAGTTTAAAGTTTTTATAGATATTTATCATAAGACTTACGTAACTTAGGTGAGATGATAAAAAATTTATTATTTTAATCAATGATTAATGTTTAATCTTTGTTCTAGACATATTTTTTTTAAATTTACGACTAATGCCTATTATTATATAAACTATATAAAAGATTAATTTTTAGACTCGACCAAATAGATATCTTAATAAATAAAAATTAAAACAACATTGAATTCATTGTGACCAGTGGCCTTAGACTGTGGTGTGTCGTACTAGTATGTATCTGTCCACCGTAACTATATAAACTACTCTTGGTCTATCTTCTTCTTTTTTAGATACTGAATCATTTCCTTTTTGGCTCAATAAAATAAATAAAACTTACTGATTGTCTACTTCTCAAATCTCCATCATTCTCTGTCACATGTCTTCTAATTCCATAGGGTTGATTAAGAAATAAGAATTTGGCAGTGAAGAAGAAGAGGAGGAGATTCCATTTTCAGCTATGATTGTAGGGTCAATTATTGGACTACAATCTTTGCTTTGGGGACAAATATGAGTGGTGACTAAGTAGTAATACAGCTATGTTTTCATTCAAGGGAGATGCTTTGGGGAAGAATTCTCTTCTTCTCCTTCTACCTTTAATGGAAGACTTCAAGGTAGTGGGGGGAATGGTCAGTACTTGGACATTTGGGATAAAAGTCTATTATTAAAAAATTAATGAATTATTTATGAATTTATTGTTTAAGTCAAATTTTGATGGAATCAAATTAAAACTTCTCATAAACTGAAGTCATCCGATGGATCTGATGGAGTTGGTGAGAATACCGACGTCACACAACTCTCCAGGTGTCAAACCAATACACACCAAACCAAAAAGACAACCAAACAAAGAGACAGCAACAGTTACTTCTTGATTTACACGTAAGGGGTTTATAACCGACCTATCATCAAAACACTGATGAAGTACACGTGGTATATATCATGATCAATCACTTGGGCACAAGAAACTGGAATTGTGGACTCTCGGTTGAACAAGTTCCATAAATTTGGGGAGTTTCAAACCCTCCCACCCAGACCAGTTGGACATTATAGTACTTGACTTCACCCTCCATTCTCACCCTCTGTCTGCTCTCTGCAAATCCTCTCTTTTCCCAAAACACTTGCCTAAACCCGACATGACTCGTTTCTGGACTTTGATCTCAAACCTTCATTCTTTAGCAGGGTAGTCAATTTTCTATTGCCTGTCTTCTCCACTACTTTAAAGATGTAAACTTTATGTCTGACTCTTTTATTCCCTTTGAATTCAAATGTTTGCAGGCCTGTGGTGATGTTGCTGTATCCCTTGTAAGAAAATTTTAACTAGACTATTGGTTGTTTTTTTCTTCTGGGAAAATAATAAAGTGTGTCTTTTTATATCACTATCAGATATGCTTCTGTGATAGCTATAGAAACCCCAGGCAAGGAAGACGATGAACAGTGGCTTGCTTATTGGATTCTATATTCTTTGATAACTCTAACTGAGATGGTTCTTCAATCAGTCTTAGAGTGGTAAAAATAAAACCATTATCAGGTTCTGCATATCTCAGACTTGGCTTATATATATATTGGATTGAGTTATAGTTATTGTTATTGTAGGATACCCATTTGGTACTCTGTGAAGCTGGTGTTTATGGTATGGCTGGTTTTGCCACACTTCAGGGGAGCAGCTTTTATATATCACAGGTTTGTGAGAGAGCAAATCAAGAAACATGGGGGATTGAGATCAGATGATAAGACCAATTCTCCAAGTGGGAAAGGAAAGAAGAAATTTGTGCACTAAGTTACCGACCAGTTTCACATTGTTTGAATCACTTTTAAAAAGGGTTTGACATATATTTCTCTCATGGTTTGTTGATTGTGGATGGCAGAGGGAGCAGGTGTACTGATTCAAGGGATCTTTTCCTGTTTGGTGGTTGTAAGTGCAGACTCTTTGTATAAGTTTGTGGATTTATAGGTTTTTATGGACTTCTTTCTCATGTATTTGATATTAGGGGATGGGATTATGAATTGAATTATGATATGATACTTACTGTATGTTGTCATGGTTATATGAACTGATCAGTCTATTTCTCAATAGGCAAGCTCCGACAGATGTAGGATGATCCAGACAATGTAATGATCTGGTTATGCTCCTTTTGCTTCTCTATTATTCATATGGACTTATTGCATGTTGCAACTGACTGTCATAAGTGTTTTTGGTGAAACTGTCTGTTACAATTTGTGTACAACCGGACTCGTATACAGTTACAATCGATATCAAAGCCTAACACCAGATGTGTTTAGTTCAATTTATGGAATCATAATGTTGATGCACTTGGTGTGCCTTCCTAGGCACTGAAGGAAAATTCTTGTCAAAGGAAGGCACATTGGAAACCAATCGATGTATAATGTATGAACCGAATTTGGCAGGTTCAAGTGAAGGTGATGCCGGTAGAGTTGGCAGAGAGGTGTACCAAGGCAATAATCAAAAGTGTGTGCACCGGGGACAAATACTTGACGATTCCGTTGTGGATGACACAACGGTAGTGAGGAGGGTGTTGTTGCCGGAGATAATGGATTGGTTGAATGGGTTCATGTTGATGTCGGTCAGGGACAGGATCATCTTCCTGGGATATGCACACCCAGCAAGAAGCTATATTCCATGTGGCAACTCTTCTACCTTGATGCTTTCCTAAACTCATCAAAATAAATATATATGAAATAAATATATATGTAGAGAGAGAGAGAGAGTTAAAAAAACAATTTGTATCTTTTATTCTATGGTTTACAACAGTGCAATTCGGATATTTCAAACCAATTTTCTTTCTCAACGAACCGTGCCTTACCATTCAAGAATCATGTCCCAACAGACAATACACATATGGTGTAACCAATTAAGGAGATATCTCGATGGGATTCGATGGCCGGCGCTCTGGGGTTTGACAAGAAGAAAGCTTCAATCTTCTAAGAAGCAATCTTGCATCAGATGCAGGACAGCCCTGGGTCATCTCCTTGGCAATTGGGAGGGAAGATGTTTTATTTATCTCTACAACCATCATTCCCTAGAGAAGACATTTTTGCTAGTAAATAAACCAACCATGAAGATTCTAAAATCTTAAGTTAGCACGAAAGGGATAATATCGAACTTCGTACTTTTCAGTGTGACCATTCAACAATTTAGAGTACATTATATATTTTAAACTTTATAATACGAGGTAGGATTCTTTTCCACCATGTATATCTTTTTAGGATTTTTGGATGAAATTAAATGGATGGTTGAGATAACAGTAGAAAATGAGATTTCTATGAGAAAAAGTAGGGATAATCTCAATCATCCATTTATATCCAACAATCTATAAAAATGTAAAACTAAATAAATTTGACATGGTGTAAGTGGATCCTAACCTTTATAATATGTATATATTGTATAATATACAAAACTCAATACGTATACCAAGGCTAGCACTTCTTTGTGCCTTGTGTCTGGGGCAATGTAAGGATTCTAACGCCTAGGGCAGTAATACTACACCTTGACATCTAGTTGGAACCAGTGAAAAATGCATAGTTGACAAATTGTTAAAGTTTGACATGCTTTACCTAAAAATGTGCTAAAAATGCCTGAAACTGCCTCATAGCCTCCTTCATACCACTGACTGTTTGTTTGTCTGAAGAAGAAAGAGCAGCAGTAACCTCTTGCGGAGAACGGCCTATTCCTTTCTGCACAACCTTGAATTCAGAAATACAAACAGATTAAGTTCTCAAAAGTAACAAATTAGCAAGCTAATGTTGATAGGAAGAGACGAGGTTTTCACATGAACTTACATTGTGATCAATGAGGATCTCAGAGATGAGGCTGCCGTCATCAACATAGCATAGAAGCTCGTAAGTTGTCCTTTGCTTATACTGAAATCCCTTGACACCAGTCAAGAAGCACTACAATTTTTTTCATAAAATTGAGAAAAACCTCAGAAACATAAGCTACTAGAAACCAACTAAATATATGAATGCAAGGCATTTTAACTAATCCTGTGTCATCCATTTTAAAAATACTAGATTTTTTAGTGCGAAAAAGTAAGTCACCAAAGATTGAAACAATATAAAAAATAGGGAGATACATATACCTTAATTCTTCCCTGTACATATGTAGCTTTATCTTTACTGGCAGCCCACTTGGCTGACAAACTAGCCAAGTAAGTAAAGGGGACTTCTCGGTCTCTGGACAGTATGAGAGGATGCTCAACTTCATCAACAACATGGATGTGCTCATTATCTGAAGCAGTATTCAAGTTTGAATTTGACATAGCATTTTCTCTGCTATTGGAAACACTATCAATATGCATTCTCTCAACATCCAAAGCAACATCTGATGATGAATTAGGCACAGCCTTCACCCCACCCGTACGAGCAGTGGGATCCTCTACAGTTCTTTGAGTAGTAACAGTGCTAGATGAAACCAATGTAGCACCTGCGATGCATGGATAAAGGAAAAAGAAGGGATGGACATTCAATCAATTATGTGCTCTCAATTTGCTTAGTCATAAAGGAAAATGATGAAATAATTGAGGGAAAATTTTCAATGTAGCACCAGCTAGAAGTACTTAAGAAAAGCCCAAGAAGAAGAATTCTATAATTTCTTCAAAAAGAAATGTCAACCTCCAATCTAAGCTCAAGTGAAGCACTAAAGGCTTGTCTAAACTCTTAAGAGTGCTTACATCTAAGCCTGCCTGCCATTGAAGTATTGAACAAGGGCAGGCAGAAAGAAAGTAATTTAAGGGGGAAGATCCTCCTTTCCATGATTCTATCCCACTATTTTCCATCTCATTTTCTGTTCTGCAGAACTTCCCAATATCATTATCAATATACAAAAAAATGATGAAATAATTGAGGGAAAATTTTCAATGTAGCACCAGCTAGAAGTATTTAAGAAAAGCCCAAGAAGAAGAATTCTATAATTTCTTCAAAAAGAAATGTCAACCTCCAATCTAAGCTCAAGTGAAGCACTAAAGGCTTGTCTAAACTCTTAAGAGTGCTTACATCTAAGCCTGCCTGCCATTGAAGTATTGAACAAGGGTAGGCAGAAAAAAAAGTAATTTAAGGGGGAAGATCCTCCTTTCCATGATTCTATCCCACTATTTTCCATCTCATTTTCTGTTCTGCAGAACTTCCCAATATCATTATCAATATACAAAAAAATGCATTAATCAATATCTCCCTTGAAAATTACATTTATAACAAACATATACCGCATGCAACCATTTTTATCCTTTTTTATGTACTCGATTTTGCTTTGGAAAGTCAACCCCTTTCATTTGATTTCAAAAACAAACAATACACAACCTCTTTCTTCTGTCCGAAAAAGATCCAAATTTTGAGATATTAAATTGTCAGTAGGCTCAACAGAATCAACATTCGGCGACCATGCAGCAAGAGTTGCCCTAGTTGCTAAAGGGGGAATCACACCTGTCTTTGTTCTGCATAAAATAGAGAGAATTGTTAACAATAATGAAAGATTATTCCAAGTTTCAAAACGGTTTAACATCAATCACTCAACAAGGATGACAGTGGAACAGCTCTAATCAGCATGTTCTGATGATAATGATAAAACTAAACCATTCATCTTTACCTCCCCTTGAATTATTCAATTTTTTTCATTCCTAAGAACATTAAAATTACACAAGCATCCCTGTAGGATGCTGCAAACACACAATTATGAACTAGAGACTCAACCCCCCTAATTGTTTAGCCATTAAAGGCAACTTTATTTGATTTTAGCTATTGATAACATGAAACAAACGTAAAACTACAATGAACTATGTTAAGATGATAATTTGCTGTGGGGATCTTATACTGCTTGTCTATAATATTTGGTAATGTGAAAAGAAATAGTACATTATTGGAAATTTAATAATACCTTTTACCCCTAGGTGGCTTGTTTACTTCAGCAACAAGACGCTGTCGTGCTGCTTCTAGGTCATCAACCATTCCCCCTAGAATTTCTAAGCATTCAGGGACCAGCATAAGAAGACCACGTCGTATATATACATTAAAGATAGCAATCTACAGAATAAAAAAATATAACCAGATTACATCAAAGCTTTGGATTAATAGAACAAAGGTTTTAAATTTTGGGTTGACATGAACAAATGTGCACGTGTCCAACCTAGTAAAACTAAGGGCTAATCTAGGTGTTGTACCAACAGTAAGAGGATCAAGTGACATTGCCCAACAAAATAAGCAGTTCAGGCAGCAACTCATTGCAAGAAACTAATAAGAATCATTTGACTGAAAAATTAGGCTGGACCCCAACATACACATCAAGATAAAACATTAATGAACTATGTAAAATAAACTCTTTCTTCACAATGGGATTTTTTATTCATCATTGATCAGTCAAAAATGCAGATAATAATAGGCCAAAAGCCGTCGAGACTCCCGCTGGCAATGCCTATGAAATGCACTCGCTTGAAGCATTTTATGAACAAGAACTATATACCATTGATTTATCTTGTCAAGTGGCGTTATCCATCATCTTTTAGGTATTAGATGCCATGCGGTATTATATTAAAGTTGAGCCCCTCCACCTATCAGTAATTGATTTTAATTTTTAAGTTGAATGATAAAATCAGCTATACTAAAAATAGTAGTATTTCCTATTAGTGAATAGTGATGTCATCTAAAAATCAATGATAGCACTAGAGGAGAACCTTCAATCCAGCAGGAGCCAAAACTTGGAGATCTTTGATAGGCCTGTATTCCATGCCAAACACACGTTGAACACCATCTGTCATGGTTAATTTAAGGCACCTCTTGATTCCAGAAGGTGTATCTTGATACCTTCCCTTGAGGGGACAACTGATATTTACTATCTCATCAACCTGGAAACATAAGAATTCAACATGAGCAAACATTTGAAACATCAACACATCAATTTCATGAATGATTTTGAATAGTTAAACAACCGAACTTGCAAGACAAAGGGTCCTTTGAGATAAACAAGGTGCATGGAATCAACATTTTCGGGAAGAATTCCGCCGCCAGAATAATTCATATCAGAAAGCAAGAATTGTCGAAAGCAAAGCTTCGCCTTTTCAGAAACATCGAGAATCGAAAACCTAGGGACCGAGCTCTCTAATCCTTGAACGCAAGAATCCAGCCACTCTCTCCTCAATTTGAGTCCCATCCCTAAAAGAAAGTCCCCAATCGGAGAGCCAGAGCACTCCAATGATGTAACCGGTGCAACCGTTTCCTCCACCGGAGAAGGAGTAAAGCTTTCGTTGACATCGACGAAATCGTCGTCGGAAATTGCGAGTGGCTCGGCGGGGTTAGGGTTAGAGTTGGGGTCAGGAGATACTGTCACGGGTTGGTTTCTGGCGGCAGAGCTTTCGTTTTGGGGTTGTTGTTGTCTTTCCGCTTCCTCTTCATCAGATGAACAGTGCAGCCGTAGGCGTCTTCTGGTCATTGACGTTGTAATTTCTGGGGATTTTTTTTATTTTCCCTCCATTGTAAAACAACACTGTACCTTTTTGAGGAATTTTTTTAGCGGGAAAATGGCTCAAATTGAGACCCGTATTTGAATATCAACCTTATTTCTCTTCCCGGTTATTAATTGAGTAAAATACACAAATGACCACTATGCTATCCTAATATGTTCATTTTGGTAATAATTGTTTTAATTATTACAAACTAATTATTAATTTTTTTTGTCTTTTTACAAGACCGTTAATTGTCGGGGAATGACATGATGATTAAGAAAAAAATTATAATTACAAACTTAATCGTATATATCAATTTGATATGGAGTATTATTATTATAAATAATTTAATATTTTTTCTTTAATCAAATGATATATAAGGAAAATAAATAAAAGAAAAGAGGAGTGTAAGAATGATTAAATATATAATTATATAATTTTATTTAATCGTCATGTCATCTTTAACGACAGTTAACGGCTCAGTTAATAAAATCAAAATTGATTATTCTATAACAATTGAAAGTTTAATAACCAAAATGAATGTTTTAAGATATTTTAGTGATTATTTGTGTATTTTACCCAATATATGACAAAATAGCTATTTAAAAACGTTAGTCATAATTTATATTTCAAATCACTTAACTTAACATCCACTTTCATTTACATCACAAACCTTTAATTTAATCAAATTTCATCATTCAACTTTTATTATTAGTAAACTAAATCATTTATGCTGACACAATTAAATAATTTTAACAAAAAAACATAAATTAATACTATTACTTAATATATTTTTCACATATCACTATTAAATAATGTTTAATTGACAGTTTTAATAATATTATGTGAAAATTTACTATTTCGTTTAAATAAGTTTAAAAGAAAAATAACAAAATTTCTTATAATTTTTAAAAAATTAAATTACTAATTAAATATCATTTATTGATGATATATGAAAAATATATTAAATAAAAATATTAATTTCAATTTTTTTTCATTATAGATATTTAATGATATCGATATAAGTGACTTAATTTATAAATAATGAAAGTTGAATGATATAAATTGATTAAATTAAAGGTTTATGATGTAAATGAAAATGAATGTTAAGTTTAGTGATGTAAAATGTAAATTACTCAATAAAATTTAAGTTATAAAATAGAACCTGACAATTTAACTAAGTAAAAAAATTAACCAACTCGATTGAATGTTCATCCCTTAATGATGAACATAAACCTTTAAATTGTGAGATGAAAATACATTTTCAATAAAAATATTTTAAAAATTAACTAACTCGATCGAATGTTATTCAATAAATTCTAAATTTCTCCCTTTCAATCTTTCTATTTTATATTTTAACCCTGCAATTCCACTCATTAAAATCATGTCAATACATGAGTGGCTCCTTTGCGAGAATCACTGGTAGTGGAAACCAGCATCAAGAACCTTCCCTTTCCTAGTTCAGCAAAGGTACAACATAATTGCAGAAAGTGGTTTGGCTTCATTGGCCTCTGTGTTGCTCTCAGATTGGTAGATGGATCAAGGAAAACAAACGTTGAGCTATCATTGGTGCACCAACCACTAATCTATCAAAAAATGATGCCACCAGGGTTGCTTGGGTGGAGACAAAAGACAAAAGTAGAACACACAATACAATAAGACAATAAGACAATAATGGGGTTGGCTCACAGATTTAAAACACAAGACAGAATATAATAAGCTTTCATCTATAATCTTGGGCTCTTTTATGAAACTTTATTGGTTTGAAAATAGGGAAATTTTCATTAAAGATCCTTATACTATATAAATTTTGAAGATATAATCCCTAAAATTAACAGACATGTATAAACTAAAGTTTGTTCTCAACTATACAAAAAATGCGAATTTGTACATTTTTGCTCTTGTAAAGGGACTAAAAACGATCGAACTATAGTAGAGGTACTAAATCCACAAAAATGCATTGTACGAGGACCTTCTAAACAATTTAACCTTTAATGCATAACCCTCTATTGTTAGTGGGGGAATCATGAAGGAACTGTCATTCTTATTCTCATTTCGGCCTATAAATATGCAATGAGATCTGTTGTGTTTTTTATTACATCAGGTACCAAAGGGGGTTGAGCTTGAAGTGTGTTCCAATGGAGTGCAAAGCAGTGATGTTAGGGTTCATGTTAGTGTTGATGGGGATTTTGATTTCGAGTTCGAGTCTTGTGGATGGTGCATTCGGGATCCAGTTGAACCCGTGCACTCTCCCGCAATGCATTGCGGAGTGTAAAAAAGCATTGCAGGAGAAGTTCCTAAGTGCAACATGTGCTTCAGGTCCTCAAGGGAAATTCTGCATCTGCCTGGGGTGATGTCTTGCCTCAATGCCAGTTTGATCACTCAAGTGGATTGTAATCTGATAAATAAATGTCTATATTGACTATGCTTATATCATAGTGTATGTTTGTATAATATATACTGTGTAACAGATCTTTAAGGGTCGGGTTATATGTTTAAACTCAAAATTTCGTCCAACTTTTAAAACATCTCGATAAAAATGTTAACCCACAAATGAATTTGGGTTAATTATCTATAATATTAATAAGATTTATTAAGATGGACAATAATAAAAATAAATATCACTTTAACCTATCTTTGAAATTTTTAAAATTCCATATTAAACTTTGATTATTTAATACTTTTAAGTAATTATATAATCGATATCGTGATGAAATAAAATGAGGGTGAGGAATAATTTTTTTTCACTTTTGTTTTCTTATTTAATTGTTTTAAAATTTTAATTTATTTATAAATTTATCCTTTATTTTTAAGTATTTAAGTTTTATCCTCAATTCTAAACGTTAGCTTCGTCCTGATATCAAACTCGTCGGATCTATGATTTTTTTTTTTAATTAATCTGTACCTAGATCGAGCACTCGCATCTGAAACCGACCATTTCATTGCCTACAAATCCTATAAGGGTCAGTTTTATGTCTTTCTATGAGCCGACCAGAGACTGAAGGAGACATGTGATTATCTAATGTTTTGGCAATTCAGGAGTGATAAACAGACAACTGGGGTGGACGGTGAATTCATTCATTTCTGGGTACCAACATGATTTAAGGTCGGAAAAATGGTTGGGAGTTCACTAAGGTAGGTTTGCTTGTAGGCTGTAGATTGTGTCGGGTAAATGGTAATAAAGAGAACAGCTTCAATGTGGCTCCCCGGACTGGTGGCATGGATGATCATTGCCTCGTTGTCGACCACTACATTATACTTTTTACAAAGAATCATTTAATTTGAATTTAACAAATTTTAACCTCACTCAACTTCATAAAGTATTTTTTTTTAATTTAGACTCATATCTGATCCAATTAGATATAATGGTGCAATTGTATTTTGAACATTTAGAGATAATTGTTATAAAATAAAATCTGTCTCTATAAGAGTTTTCCTTTAATTTTAAGCAAATAAAAGAAAGTGGTATTTATAATTTATGTCTCAATGAGGTAGGTAAATTCAAGGAAATTAGGGGGGAAAGGTGACTGCCGAGATGGGCTCACAATGCTCGACCAGCCGTTGTTATCCGTGATCAGCACGGCCTGCAATCGAAGATCTGAAGAGGGGTTCGATGATCAAGGAATTACTTCAATGTGATGAATGAGAACGGTGATGTTAAGACACCGAGTGCAGGAATGTCTGTCAACAGCTGGGGGAAATCACGGGCGAAGGTTGCACCAAATGTTGTTTGCTGATAGAGATTTCGAGAGGCCAAACAATGTTGAACTTAAAACTTCAAGGGAACCGAATGTTTATCTGTTGGATTGCAGTGATAGGGAATATACGGTTGTTACAGCTACTCGGATCGACCGGAGCTGTTGTTCGTTACTGTTTGCTGTTTAACGTTCCATGGAACAGTTATTACAGGAAGAATGGAAGCTTATCAGGTTTGAAAATCACATTCACAAGGACAATTCATGAAACGTGCATCAAAAGAGCTGAAAATGGACCAGCAATGGTGGGAAAGCAAAAGTCTTACTTCATGGATAAGGAAGCTGAGCATATATGCAAAACCAAACATTGATTGATAATTCTTTAGAAAATCACAATACTTCACCACAAACTGCAGACACTAGGCATTTAGAAAGTTCAACCACAAAAAAGGATATCAATGTTCCTCGGGGGAAAACAAGTAAAAGTTTAAGTTTGATCGTAACTTACTACACGAAACTGTTTAATCGAACACAAACAACGACTAAAGGTGTGTCATTCCTCTAAGTCATCCTCTGTGCAGCTTCCTTTGCAAGAAGCTTCTCCTTTGCTTTGGTTCGGGCTTGTGACTTGGATCCCATGATGCCACCTCCCCACTTCTTCCTATTCTCGTCGTACTTGTCGTTGAAGTTGGCCTGCAATGTACAACATGAGTGAATAAAACAATGTAAAGACTTCAACATAAATTACTTCAAGAATATTGAAGGCATATTCTTATTACCTTGATCGCCTCGAGGATTTTGCTGAATTCCATCTTATCCTCATTCTTAACAGTGGTTAAGCACAAGACAGAAGCAGTTTTCTTGTGGACAATCTACACTAGTACACTAATACAGATAAGTACCTTATCATTACTCAGTAATTTGGCAGAACGGAAATATGGAAGAAATTTACCGATCCCAGACGTGCTTTTCCCTTAACAATGCAGTACGGGACCTCCATTTTTCTGCACAAAGCTGGGAGCCACACTACCAACTCTATGGGATCCACATCATGAGCAATAACAACCAATTGTGCCTTATTCTGCAGCAGACATTATAAAGGAATTATTATTTTTCATGATTGATGAAATACAGTATAGTACATGCAAAATTGATGAAATACAAAGAAATAAAAGGGCAACCTGCTCAATAAGGTATGTGACATGGTTAAGACCATATTTCACAACAATTGGTTTCTTAGACTCAGGTGCTTTGCCTTCAGCCTCAGCCTGGGCCTTTTTCAGGAGGCGTTCCTTCTTGGCTGCCTTGTCCTCTGGTCTGTACTTGAGGAGTAACTTGAACAGATTTGTTGCTGCAACAAGACACAAGATAACCAAGGTTTGACTATTAAAATTCAACCTAAAAGTTACAAACAGAGAAGGTAATCAGTAATCTACAGCAAGAATGAGCAGGGAATAAGGATGCAAGAGGCGATAAATAATTACTAACAATGATAGCTTCAACAAAATGCAAGAACAAACATAGCAGAACAAGTGTGAACATAAATAGTAACAAACATTTTTTTACTAATGCACTAACATCTTGAGTTCAAACAACATATAAAACCATTTCCCCAACATTCACCAATTTCCACAATTGCAATCCACATATCTTTTCTCAAATAAAAAAGTTACGGGAGGAAGGAACAGTCAGAACTATACATTCAAAATAGCTTCCTGTATTACAACTCCATTTCCCCAAACTCATTCACATGAAATAAGAAATGGAAGAATCCATTCAAATTAGACATGACAAATCTAAAACATAAATCAGAACGAAGCAAAGATTTTAGTGCCAACCTAGGTTCTTGTCGAGAGTCTTGGTAAACTGGTTCAAAGCCGGTGGAACCTTCAACCGCTGCTTAAGGATCCTCTTCTTCCTTTGAATACGAACAACCTTAGGCCACTTCACAAACCGATGCAGATCCTTCTTAGGAGGTAAAGCCCCTCCAATACCAAACTGCTTTGGACGCTTCTCAAACAACGGATTGACAACCTTCTCCTAATATTAAACAATCAAAATAACAAATGGACAGTGAGACCATAATCAAATTATTTCAAGGGGGTATGTCTAAAGAAAATAATGAAAATTTACTTGTTTCTTCTTGGCAGCCACTGCAACTTTTCCACCTCTCTTTGGAGCCTGCATTTAACAACAAAGTTAATAAAGCCAGAAAAAATGAACCCTTCTAAATAAGGACATTGATCCATAACAAGGATTCAAACCATTACACTCGTTTCACCAGAACCAATAAGAATTTGTTTAAGCAATAGATAAAGTTCACTTTGACAATTTACTGCAAGATGACTCCATAATCCAAAATATTCTTCAAAACTTATATAGCAACAACAAAAAAATAGTTCTTTTAGCTAAATTAAATTTAAGAACTATGCGAATCTTTCAATGTAATAACTGTTCACTGCATTGCAGAAATAAATAGCATGGAAATTTACAAATTTGATCTAAATTCTAAACCAAAAACTCATTCTCAAGTGTTAATCCGCTAAAGGGATTTCATATAACATTAATTAAAATCTCAAAAACAGTATAAACAAACAAAAAACTGGGAAAAAATGTACCTAATTCAAAAACAAGCAGAAAATGACAGTGATGGATAGTAAAAGAAAATGATAAAATGAAATGGGGGGTTGGGATTTACCATTTTCTGCAACTCCTAAAGCTTCTTCCAAGCCTTCTTTGTGAATAAGAACGGCGGGGCAGAACCCTATAAGGCTATAAGGACGGAGAAAGCCAATGCGAAGAATAACTAGGGTTTATATTTGAACAAGGCCCACTTTTGGGCCAGCGATTAAGAAAGAATGGGATTTGTGGACACTTTCCAATGGTCTCAATTGATAAAGCATGTAAATGGAAATGAGACATTGAGGCCCAATGGTCAAGAAATATGCCTCGATTTAGGTTGCATTTGTATCGAATATAAATATTAAAACTATGCATGAACTTAGATTGTTGATAAAAATATTTAAATATAACTCGACTCGAAGTGATCCGCCTATCTCAAATGAGCATTTTTTTTCTTCTGAATTTTGAATATGACTCGATCCAATATGATCCACCCACCTCAATCGAGTACTTTTTTAAAATTTTAAATATGACTTGATCTGATACGATTCTCCCTACCTCAAACTATATGGTCACATTATAACAGTGTGATCTACTTAATTTGATGTAATTATAAGCATGAAACTTTGATTTTTTTTAAATAAAATTACTATGAACATTAAAACTTTTAGAAAATTAAAAGTGTTTTAAAAATAAAAATTAATAAAATTTAAATTATATAAATAATTAAAAATTAATTATATTTAAATGATCATTTATATATATATATAAAAAAGAGTTTGTAATGGGCCTATGCCCATTTGGTTTTATTGAAGTTGCCGATCTATTTTGATCACTGGTCCACCCAATCCGGTTCAGTGTTATCCTATTTGATTTGCTATTGGGTGATCTTTCTTACATTTTAACCAGTTTCTTATCTTCATCTTCTCCAGACTGCCTAAAGGAAGATCACCGAGTGAGAAGTAAACGGAGAGCAAAAATGGCGGCTTCAATCGGCGGAATCGGAGTTGGGTTAGGCTTATCTTGTTCTTCCAATCTTTCTAAGCCTCTTTATTCTTCACAATCCTCTGGTTTCCGCCTCAAGATGACTGTTTCTGTTGAAGATAAGAAGAAGAATTACACCCTCCAAAAATCTGAAGAAGCTTTCAGTGCTGCAAAGGTAAACTTTATGTTCTTGATACTTCATGGTTTTAATCTTGCCATGCTAAGTCTTCTCTTATTATTACCTTGAATTTTGTTGAAATTCGAGGCATTCGATTGATTTTTCGATCTGGGTTTGGTCAGAATTTGATGCCGGGAGGTGTAAATTCTCCGGTCCGTGCCTTTAAATCTGTGGGTGGACAACCGATTGTGATTGATTCTGTCAAGGGTTCTCAGATGTGGGACATTGACGGTAACCAGTATATCGACTACGTTGGCTCCTGGGGTCCTGCAATAATTGGTCATGCAGATGATGAGGTTAAGTCTTTCACAAATTCCACCCGTTCATATGCATTTCGAATCGAATTTCTGTTTGTTTTAGGTTAGTAATGGAGAGCAATGATAATAATTCTCCATGGTTTGTGTGTACCTGCAGGTGCTTGCTGCTCTGGCCGAGACAATGAAGAAAGGAACCAGCTTTGGTGCTCCTTGTCTTCTCGAGAATGTTCTGGCGGAGATGGTAATCTCCGCTGTGCCTAGTATTGAAATGGTACGGTTTGTAAACTCGGGTACAGAAGCATGCATGGGTGTGCTGCGTCTCGCTCGTGCCTTTACCGGCCGAGAAAAGATCATCAAGTTCGAGGGTTGTTACCATGGCCATGCTGATCCATTTCTCGTCAAGGCAGGTAGTGGAGTGGCTACCCTAGGACTGCCCGACTCTCCTGGTGTTCCGAAAGGAGCCACTTTTGAAACTCTAACTGCCCCGTACAATGACATAGCTGCTGTTGAGAGTCTCTTTAACAGTAACAGAGGTGAACTTGCAGCGATTATTCTTGAACCTGTTGTTGGGAACTCTGGCTTCATTCCACCAAAACCCGACTTCCTTGAAGCCATTCGTCGCCTAACCAAGGAAAATGGGGTTTTCCTCATATTTGACGAAGTGATGACTGGATTTCGCTTGTCCTATGGTGGGGCACAAGAGTATTTTGGCATAACTCCAGATTTAACAACCCTCGGGAAGATAATTGGTGGTGGTCTGCCTGTTGGTGCATATGGAGGAAGGAGGGAGATTATGGAAATGGTGGCACCAGCAGGGCCTATGTACCAGGCTGGGACCTTGAGTGGGAACCCATTGGCAATGACGGCCGGGATACACACCCTTAAAAGGTTGAAAGAGCCAGGAACTTATGAATACTTGGATAAGATCACTGGAGAACTTGTTCAAGGCATTTTGGATGCCGGAAAGAAGACGGGACATGCAATCTGTGGAGGGCATATCAGTGGGATGTTTGGATTTTTCTTCACCGAAGGGCCTGTTCACAACTTTGATGATGCAAAGAAGAGCGATACTGCAAAATTTGCCAAGTTCCATAGGGGAATGCTTGAAGAAGGTGTATACTTAGCACCTTCACAGTTCGAAGCCGGATTTACAAGCTTGGCACATTCTTCGGAAGACATCCAGAAGACGATTGCAGCTGCCGAGAAAGTTCTTAGCAAGATTTAAGGTACTTCTTACTGCCTTGTTCTTCCTTTCCTGTAGTATGTTTGGCCATTTTGCTGGAGAATTAATGGTTCTTTCATTAGCTGTTTTCGGATCAAGATTTGTAGTCATTTCCTCTTAGAATCTGTATTTCTTACTGATAAACCCTGTATCTTTGCTGAAGTATGAGATAATTATCGGCTTTTAGAGCTTATTTACATCCTCATATGTCATTTCTTTTCTCTCAAATCTCCTTTGCCAGAACCATGAATCTCGGTTAGGTGTTCTTATTGAATTACAGTGCACGAAAGGTTAAAAAAACTTTCATCGCCTGCACAAGGCAGTTTATTAGTAATAGATAGCATTTATACAGAGGCATTTCTTACAATTTGGTGTACTTTTCTTCTTTACAAAGTCTTTACAACTTTTCAAATGTTTGAAGCTAGTATCGGGAAACAACCCGAAAAGAGACTAAAGGAATCATAGAAAAAAAACAATGTACATTATCATCATCACTCCATTGTGAATCCGTAGATACAGGATGGCCGGATGTTTTGCGTTCCTAAACATTGTTACCAGCACAAACAATTTTCCAACTCTACATGTTTGCCTTTATAAAATGGAACATGAGCATACAATCTTTCTAGGTGAATCATCAATCTTCTTTTCTGTTCAGACCAAAAGCCAAGCATAAGGCGATGAGTTTTGATATATGAAGTATTAAGAAATGCAGATGGCTACCACTAGGACAAAGTTTCTACTTAAACTGCAAGGAAAAGTGCACTATTATAATTGTATGACCGATTGTAAACCTAAACACTGGGTTATCAGTTGTAAACAATTCGGAGTTTCAACTTTTAGCTAACACTGGTAATCAGTTATAGAGAATACCTGTTTTAGTCTTTGCAAGAGATGGCTGTATTACAACATGCATTACGATAACTCCTCTGCCGCCTGCAACTTCCCCGAAGGGTACTTGACATTGACCGACAGTCTTGCCATTGTCCAAAATTTTACCAGAGCTTATCAGTTTGACTTCATTCACTGCCTTTGGAACAATTGTCTTACCTAAGGAAGGGCAACAACAGCATTTAAGATGATTAAAATGAAATGCTTGAAACTATTAGCTTTTATGCTTCCTTCTGGGATTGTTCATAGGTGTAGATAACAAAACAAAAAACAAACGAACATTTCAAGAACAATCGACATATTTACTGTTTACGCAGCTAAATTTAGCCTTTCTATACATTCCTAAAAACATATCTCTGTTCTCATTAATCATCATTTTCAAACCGAGCACGAACAAATGACATTGACAATGTAGTAATATAATACAGAAAGATGATCACTTTTCCAGTTCTTAGGCCATCAATGGCTAAAGCTAAGGATACCATTTCGTCAGAAATCTTCCATAAATGTCGAACTTGAATCAGTAAAGAAAACAGAACAGCAAAAACATCATAAGCAATTATAAAAACAAATGAAACTAATTCAAAAGAGGAAACCTTTGGGCCAATCAGAGACAATTCTTTTCTTAAGCATATCCACGGTGGATGTTGCCGAGTACCGGAACGGTCCAATATCCGATCCGTCATAAAGCCTGAATTTTACATCCACCAAATCCTCCGCCGGCATTTCCACTCAGTTTCTCCTCCGATTCCCCACCAACCACGAACTGATTCACCACCGACGGATTCGGGTCATCAAGCAAAACCCAGGTCAGCAATCTAAATCTAAATCAAAAACAAAATGAAAATTGAAGTTTAAATACGAGCCGAGTCCAAACCTGAATTTTTGGTGAAACAGTTGATTAATTTGGAGTCCCTTTTCCAAGTTTTCTTCTATTCTTATGGAACTTTTGAGAAAGATGAGTGTTTGGTGAATCAAAGAATAAAGGATAAAGAAGCTTGCCATCTTCCATAAGCCTCAACCGCTACACCAAAACGAAGTCGTTTTCCGATTGGGGAATGTGGTAGAAGAAACGTCCTTTGCTTTACTGCATTGGTACGTCGTCGTATCAGTCCAGGTTCCTTCCCCTCGTTTTCTCTACTTGTCAAGCTTTTAGATAGTTAATAGCCGAAGAAGGAAGAAGACTGTGTAAACACATTTCCATGCATTAAGAATTGCATTAAACTAGAAATCCGACTGAATCGACTCAGTCTAAATTTAGACTTAAGTAACGATATTTAAGCTCGATTCGAGTTTAATAAATTATTAATCCAAATATAAATTAGACTATATTTTAGGTCGAACATAAATTATATTAAGAATTGAATCTGATAATTGAATTCGGTTTATATCTGACTTGATATAAACCTATTCCCTAGAATTTTATTACTGATTTGGAAAGTAATGATTACACTTATTTTTATTAAATAAAAATTAATATTTTTTATTAACAAAAATGCAATTTAAATATTTAATAATAATATTTAAATCGATAATTTTAAAATTCTCATTTCAATTTATAATTCTAACAACATAAAAAACCGTAACGAAAGATCACCCAAAACCCAATAATGTCCTTAAAATATTTTCTTTTTAAATAGTTTAATTAAATATTAAAGCCCATTGAAATACAAACCTTAGTGTCCAATTTACATTAAGGCCCATAAAATCAAAGTCATATTCATATTGGTTCAATTTAAACGTAAGTCCAATTTACCAGCAAATAAATTTAAGACTTCGAATATTATAAAGTTAATATTGGTTTTAATGAATTTATAATTATGCACTATTACAATAATATGTTAATAAAATATTAAATAAAAATGATTTTTTTAAGGATAATATTAGAAGAGTCTATTATGACAAAATCCAAGATTTATATTTTAAGGAAAAATAAGAATTTATATAGTCGTATATAATTGTAATAAACTTTTTGTACATATGTTAAAGTTTATTATATCATATTAAAAAATGATTTAATCAATAAATGTTAGTCCAAGTAGTAAGCAACTTGATTCTGTTTAAGCAAGTTTTAGATTCGAGACGTTATGTATGTAAAAATATTTTATTAAAATTAAATTTAAATCTCTAACCATTTTAAAATATCGTTATTGTATTAATCATAATACATTGATTGGTGGACAAAAAATTTGGTTCTCTGTGGCATTTTTTGGCACGATATTCATCAAATGTGGACCTATTAATAAGTTGTACATGTGAGAAATTGTTAGTGCCAAGAAAAAGGTTTTGGTTCATCAAAGTATTGGTTTGAGTTGAAGACTACTTTACGGTAGTATTTTCTCTCCATGCATTCTAATAAAGCATTCTTTCACTTTATACTATTTATTTCGAATAAAAATCATTTGTTTCTTTTAAATATATATATATATATGTTTTAATATTAAATAATAATATTTAAGATTAAGGTTAATGGTGTATATTTTTAAATTTAAGATTTAAAATTTAAAATCGAGAGTTATAATTTATTTTTATCGTCGTTTTCTGAAACTAACCTCAAACGTTTTTAGTTTGAACACATATAATTTTAAATTTTATAACTTTTTTATGATTGAATTGATATAAAGACAACATCAAAAAATCCTTAGCCTTGTCTTGATGTCATCCAAAACAACGTGGGCAGCCATGGAAGAGATATAAAGGGTGGAAATAAAGAAAGGAAACTTTGTTGCATTATTTTGGGGGTGAAATGGACAAAACATGAACAAAGGACTTCCAAGACAAAGGAACTGCAAATAGGTCATGAATCTGAAGGTGGAAAATAAAATAAAATAAAGACACTTGTTTTACTCATGTTTTTGAATCATCTTATCATCTCAACTTTTGGAAAAGAATGAAAATAAATAATTTGTTAAAGAAAAAGACAACTTTTTTTTTTTCTATGACGTATATTTCGTTTGCTTGTCCGAATTCTTCTTCTAATTTTACGTAAATTCAAGCACGGAACGATGAGACGATGTTGTAATTGTTAATTTGTTATTGTATGAATAGGATTTTGTTAGCTATGTTCATTTTTTACACATAATTTAAATTTTAGAGTCAAGTTGATTACCAATTCGATCGTATATTTATTATATAATCACATCAAAATATTAAAAAATTAAAATAAAAATCAGAGTCAAAGTGGTTATTAATTTAATCGGATCAGATTTTATAAAAGTTTATTATGAGAACATCCTTTTAATCTTATTTTTTCTATTTATAATATTAGGATTTAAATTTTTAATCTTACTTAAAAGACCTAATATCTTATCCGTTAGTCGCTAAATCAATTAATCGTTGATTAATACATTTTACATAGTTTGATGCATGTGAAATATGTTGCATTTAAAACCTGGGTTAGTGCCCCATACATATCTTATCTTTGTACCAAAAGGAAATTTAAAGAAGTTGACATCTTGCCTGCCTACTCTTCTTTGAGGTCATCTCAATTATTATATCTCTTTTACTACATGGATCCATGAGATTCGACCACCATAAGTTTGAAATAAATTAATTTTTTATAAATTCTTGTATCGTACTTAAAGTTCATTTTATTAGTAAAAAATATTTTATTACGTTCAAAAGAAAAAATTATTAGATGAACCTTATTTATTACGTCATCTGTTGTTCCAATCAATCAATACCTTTTATCTCAAATTTTTTTCAAGTGAATCATCACTGCTTTCCTATAATCAGTGGGTGGATAATTAATAAGTAATTATTTAAAAATAAACGACTTAAAAGTTTACTTTATCCCCTCTATTATAAAAAGAATATTTTAATTAATATTTATTAAAAAGTTAATATTTTAGTCCAAAATACTGAAATTATCATTATTTGGCTTAAATCTTTTGCTATAAACTCTCTTTAATTTTGAATTTATAGATAAATTGTTTAAATTCGAATATTTTATAAATATCAATAATTTTCTTGAATAAGACCAATATAAGGATTAATGATTTTTCTAACATGTTTAATTATAAGTTGATGTTTTTCTTCTTGTGTGGTCTTTTTTATACTTTATATTAGTGCATTTGGTGCTTTTATACTTTTTTATAAGAAATAATATTTTCTAAATAAACGTTGAAAGGTATATAATAATTTAAAATAATTCGAGTTTCTTGCTAATAATATGGTTGTCAATATCAAAGTAAAGTTTTAAACTTCTTATTTGGTTACATAATATTTTTTTAATTATTATATATGTTTTAAAATAAATTTTAAAATTAAAATTAAAAAAAATGTGTAAATGTAATAACAAAAAAAATACACGAATAAAATAATTTTATACTATGTAAATAAATCATAATATATATTCATAATTAATATAAGTAAAATTATATCTGAAAAGTGTTGCTTTTGATCAATTTAGCGATATAAAATTAAAAGTATATATATAAAATAATATATAAATAAAAACCTCTAAAGTTTTTGGCATGAATAAACATGTAAACAGTTATGTTTTTTTTGGATTTTTTTTTGACAAATGCTACTGAATTTTTATTAATCAATAGAAAATTATAATTACAACGTAATCAAGAAGTAAAATAATTAGATTAAAAATCCTATAAAAATAAGCATACTAATAAAATTCAACAGTTTCCTGAATCTTTTTGTCTCTGTCCAAACGAGACACATAGTGAAGGAAGAAGGAGTTATAGGCGATTCAAACTGTCATACAAAAAGTACCGTTACTCAGGACCGATTTTATCAGCAAACAACCATCATCTGAGTATGCTGCAAACAACAAACAAGTGACTACCGACAAAACAATAAATCAGAAAACTAGCATCGATTGAATCTCTGTGCGAACAACAACCGATCGCTAGGGTATGTTGCAACATGCCATAAAGACAGACGAATCAAACCCAAAACAAAAATAAAAACATGTCACAAGGATAGAGAAAAAACGTGTCACAAAAATAGAAAAATAAAAATTCTTATTAAAATAAAACAAGAAAAAGAAATAGATCTAGTGATTAACAACTAATACTAAAATTAATTGTCGACTACCGATAAAAAGAATGAAAAAAAAATGAAAAAAAGATGAAATTTGGGGAAGTAGAACGGCTACTAAGAGGGTTTTTTGTGGATCTTAAATGCACCATTAGTAAACAAAACAGTATACAATAAAGTAAAAAAATAAATATAAAAAACTTATTAATTAGTTATTCATTCAATATACGGAAGAGCCAATATTAAAAGTGCTGGATTGAAAACGACGGCGTATCAACATTGGGATTGGCCTTCCATCATTCAACTTTGATCTTCACTTTTTTCTATTTTAGTCCCCCAAAATTGTTACTATTACAAACTTGGCCATCCAAACATATTTCGGAGACAATCTTCTAATGTTATAAAATTGGTCTGAATTCTTCGTTGCAAACAACTTAGAAACATGTCCATTGTAGATGTATTGTTCATTTTTAGTATTCATTATTACCTATTGCTGCTTAATAGAATTTGTATAACTTTTTTGTGTTTTTCAGTATTTCGGGTATTATAAACTTTTAATTTTATTCTATTCATCATGTTAAAATTTAAATATCTAACATCTTACTAGATCAATTGATAATCACAAAGTATATAAAATATTATTATTATATTGATAAAAGTTAAATACATTATGCTAAAAACTAATTAAGTACTGATTATTGATTGATAGTTATGAGAGAGATGGAGAGAAAAGATCACACATTCTTATTTTGCATGGCTTTGGACCAGATTTACCCATGCAAACAATATCGTAAATATTTTTTATTTAACCACCGATATTAAATATTAGTACCTATATGTAATTTAATTAAACCCTATAGCTTAACTGGGAACTCATTCTTTATGGCATCTCTCGATCCAACATCGTCGTTTGATTGAGGCGGAGGCACCATGTTTACATCCAAACACACCACCGTTTCGAGTTTCACGACATCGACTATGTGTTGATCCGACAACTGAAGTTTTGGATCTTCCACCACTTTCTTTGGGTGATTCTTGTAGATTGCATAAAGTATCATTTGGAGAATCCCAAAGATAAACCCTAGAACGTTTGGGACCTGATTTCACCAAAACAAAAGTTTATTATTGCTATAATAGATGGACTAATTTGGTCCTAATCGTATAGTATAAGGACCCGTTGAGTAATTTAAAAAATTGAAAATTTTATTGCATGCATGATATTACTGTAACGTACAGCAATGTTCATGTCCTTCAACAAAAGGCCATAGAAGAACCACATCACTGCTCCCAAGGTAAGAAACAAAGATAAATTAAATGGCATGAACTCCACACTCTTTGTTTTTATGACTTTCCTCTGAAAAATAAATTAAAATGTTAATTTCCGAACATCGATATTCTATAATCACGGTTAAGAAATAATATTTAATTTTTATCTCTAAACTATAATACTCACTACGATACCAAGTGGTGCAGCGAACACACTCAACGCGAACCCCATGCAAATGTATCCGAGGATCTGGATACGGATCCTCGGGTTCCGAAGGAAATAAGTAGAGAAGAAGATGATTCCGAACCCGAAAACATTGAAGAGGAGTATAAGTTTGCCCGTGAGAATCTGAAAATTCCATCATTCGAGTTAGAATCAAATTGATGAGTTTGATTTAGGGTTTTTCAATTTACCTTTTCCTTCTTCGTCCCATAGTAGAAGTAAGTAACAATGTAGAAAGTTTGAATGAAGACGCAGAAGGTGTTTATGGTAATGAGCAGCATGGCATCCTTCTTCATGAGTGCGTAGTAAATCCAAAGCATCGCACTGAAGAGAGAAACCACATAGGGCAGCGATTGGAACCCTTGCGATGTTTTCTTCTTGTAAATCTGGTAAAATGTTGGCCTGAAACAATCACAGCAAGTCAGCAACACCATCACCATTATTAAACAACCCATAATAATTCCAACCAACAGAGAAAGAGCCAAGAGGAAGAGATTACTCACAGTGGAGCAAGGGAAACCATGAATGAAACAACGTTGCCTGGAAACAAGAAAACATATGTTATATATATCAATTCGAGTGCAGAACGAAGAAGAAGAAGAAGATATGGAGATGTTTTGATACCGAGAATGCCAAAAACGAAAACCCAAGTCAGGTGAAGAGCCATCTTTCCTTGTGTATATACCCTTTCTCTCTCTCTCTCTGAGGAAAGGGATATAATTAAGCTATCAGCTGAGTCTGATTCCTATACACTGAGTCGAAACCAGCTGTGTAAGCCATGCTTGGGACGTCCATATTTATAGTGCTGGAAAGGAAGGTGTGAAGACAAATCCTGAGTGATTGTTGATGTCAAGTCTTCATATATGAAAAATGTGAGAAAAAAGAAAAAGTATTGGGTAAAACTGAACGAGTTTTGGTTCAATTTTGGTCCCTCTATTTTGCTCAAAGGTTGAATCATCGACTTTAGTAAATGCTCCCTTTTATAACGTTGTTAACATATTCAAATTGATAACGATCAAGACCATTTTTATTTAAAAAAAATCATAATTTTATGTACGGTTTTTATAAATTTATTTGTCGCTTATTAATTGAATATTAATTTAATTGAATAATTATTTTTTTTAAAATAATTTGATTGAATTTGTATCATTGGTTAACCGGGTAACAATTTAATTGAGAAAAGACAAGTTTTTAATATTAGTAAGAAGGTCAATAGAGTATAACTCAATTGAGAAAAGAACAAAAACCCTCTCATTAATATTAGTAGGATGGTATTGTAATGATTTATATATAGTTTTTATAAATAAAACAATTTAAAATAATTTTATATAATGAATTCAACCAAGTATTTAATAAAAAAAACTGATGATATTCATCTTAAAAAATAACATATATTATCTTGTAATTATTTTTAAATTATTAAAAGTAATTATATATTATTATTTTTACCTCTAGACCAATAACTATTATTTGAAAACTTTTTTCTACGTAAAATCATGTTCTTTTACTCAATTGTAAAAAATTTATTCATGAAATTATCAATTTTATCTTATTAAATGATGTTAATGATAATTAAATTTGTATACAAATTCAAAAAGTCAAAAATTTAATTCGAATAAAAGAATTATATAAATAATAATAGTAATTAAACCAATTGTCAATAGCTTGGACCCACCCCCACTATGTGACTTTCTGATGTGTCGTCCACCAAGTGGTGTAAGGTTTACAACTCATACTGCAGTGGGTCTCAGATTTGGAAAAATTATTAGGTGAACATGTTCACCACGTCATTTATGGTCTCAATTAATCAGGATCGTCGATCTCAATTTTTTTCAACTGAATCATCATCTCTGTTTTACATATACTTAGTGGTGGGTAGTTATTGGATGATTATTTAAAGATCAACGATCCTGATTACATAGACTATAGATGATGTGGTGAATAAGGTTAACCTAATAATCTCTGCAGATTTGGGTGGGGGAATCTTAAACTACTTCGACGCAGACATTTCTCGTGTCTTGCTTATTCACCCGGATCTCATCTGGATATTTTTTATTTTTCTGTTAAAACATTGAATTCCTCGTATATTCGATTGTTTTTTATTAAGTAATGTTACATTAATATTTTTAAGATAAATATTAAAGTTTGAATTTTAATAAAGAAAAAATTTATGAGGATTAGATCAATTAATAAATCTCATCATATCTTTAAATACTTATCGAATATAATGATTTAATTACATAATTGTATATGTTCATACTTTTTCGTAATCCTTTAATAACGTACACATATCTCATAGATACAATACTTGAACAACAATCTTTTAGGATGGACATCATTTTTTTTCTATTAAAACTATTCGTGAGACTCAATACTAATTAAAAGGAAATATAAATATGACGTAAAACTTATTGAATCGAACGGATAACTCGGTATAATCTAATTTCGATACGAAAACGTTACAATCTAAGCATGTTGCTCTTGCCTTCGTTTGGCTTTAATCACATATTAGTATGTTAAAGGTTTCACGTAATGTGTATAATTGCAATGTTAAATCTAGCCAATCCCAAACGCCACACCCTTCAGCTTCATCTATTTGTTGCCGTTCTCCATTCTTTCATTGTTTTGTTCTAACCGAGGGCTATGTGGATTTTCATCTCTACCAACTTCGATATCGTCGGGAACTTGCATCGGTAAGTTTTCGGAATTCAAAGCTTTTGTACAAACCATGCTCTCCACGTTTGCAATCGGCGACGGTTGCTTCCGTTCAACATCTTCGATAATATCCTCGTCGTGGTTGAACTTTTTGTAGATTAGGTACAATAGCATTTGGATCGTCCCTAAAACAACTCCTAGTATGTTTGGGAGCTGAGATTATAATTCCAAACAAAGGAAAAAGAAGAGAGAAAGATTAGGTAAAACTATTAACAATGAAATTAGAAATACATGTTTGAAGGGGTTGATGTCATTGTATTTTTAGGTTGAACTCACGATTCACGCATTTGATCAACATTGTTAGTGATTTAAATTAAGATATAATAAAAAAATATATTAAATCCACGATCAGAATATAACACGAGAACGATGACAATAATTTAACTTTTTTATTTTAATGTATTGTAATTTTTTAGACTTTAAATTTAAAATGTGGATATTATTATATGCTATCATATAATTTTAAAAAGAAATACTTACCGAGATATAGAAGTCTTTAAGTAGAAGTCCATAAACCAGCCACAAGATGGCGCTGAAGGTGAGGAACAATGATAAAGTGAATGGCATGAACTCCACACTTTTGGTGCTTACAACCAACCTCTACACAAAGTTAAAAATAATAATAATTAATAATGAAATTAACAGAGGTAAGATCCGTTAACACGATATAAAATTTAAAGATTATTTTAGATTTATGAATAATAAATTTTTGAATTTTATGTTGTATAAATAAATTATTTTAATTAAGAATAAAATTAGGGTTTAAAATTAAAGGTAATACATAAAAATTTAATTAAATAAATACTACCATTATGCTCAAAGGAGCTGCAAAAACAGCCGTCGATGTCACAACACAAGACCATCCTATCACATGGATCCGGCTTCTCCCTTTGGTGAAGAAATGCGTAACAAGCACCAAAACAAGGACTCCCATATTGAATACCACAAGCAATTTCAACGTCAAAATCTGTTCGAATTTAATTTTATGATCATCAGTAAATTAAGTATCGACCCAAAATTTTAAAATCAAATATATTAAAATCTATTATTATTTAATCTTTAAACGGTACATCAAATTATACATTATTAATGTATGTAAATACGTTGTCATATTTCACACTCAAAAACACCATCTAAGAAACTTTTAATGGAGAAAAGCAACGTAAACACAACCCTTGATTAAGTAAAAGAAATTTCTCAAATACCCGAGCTTTCTTCGGAGCATAGACGACGAAGACGATGATATACACGGTTTCCACGATGCAACCGATAGAGTTTATAGTCATCAGAAGGTATGCCTCCGATTTGAGCGTGGCGTAATAGATCCAAAGCACGGCGCTCACCAGCGCAACCACATACGGAAGTGATTCGAACCCTTCCGTCGATTTCTTTCTATAAACACGAACAAATGTTGGTCTGCAAATTTTAATGTGCACACATCCATCAATTCCCATGTTGCTGTTATATACATATATAAAACAGTATTGTCAAAAAAACACTTACAGAGGAGCAAGGTACACCATGAAAGAGAGGATGTTACCTATATGAACATTCATCATCATTGTTGAGATTTCATAAATGAACAAAGATATTAATTATATGTATGCATGTACGTATGTATGTATGCATGTATATATGTTACCTAGAATGCCAGAGACAAAGATCCATGGATGATGGAATGCCATTTTTTCCTTCTACAACTCTGTATTTTTTTCTCAGATTAAAGGTATTTAAGGTTAGAAATGTTGTGTAGAAGGAGGTTAATTGTAAGTCAGGTAAAACCCCAATCTTCTTATCCAAATCCTAGCACATTTGGTGTGACATAGGAGTAATAGAGAACAAAGATGGGTATTTTTTATTATACAACAAAGGCCTCAGTAAGATAAAAGAGAAAAAGGTTGTGAGCAGCTACGAAGCACGGATATTTTAATCTAAAATCGTATTACATATTCGATATGTTTTTTTATTAAAGATATATTACGTATGACTTGCGTACTTGTGAGTATTTTTTTTCTCTATTCTTTCACCCTTTGATTTTTTTTCTCTTTTCGATTTTATCTTATTCACATGATTCAACTATAAATGTATATGTGTAATATCATGTTCACATAATTTTTTCATGACTTTCTATTTTATATTTTTTAGAATTTAAATTTTATTTTTTAGAATTTAAAAGTTATCATTTTTTTTTATTTTTATACCTATATATATATATATATATTCGTATCCATATTTTCAAATCTATACCTTAGCTGGTGCTAAGTTTTTCATAAACCTGTGCTTACTTAATTATTGTTGAACTAAGCAAATCGGTGATGAGGAACAATAAAAGAAAATTTGGAAGGATTAAAACTTTATATAAGAGAGTTATACAATTTTTTGATAATTATTATTATACTGTTAAAAGTTAAATACAATATGCAGGAAATTAAGTACTACTTCTTGATCGATACTTATGACTACACATTTTTATTCTACATGGATCCAAATCGTCTGTCCCTTTTCTATGACTTTATTTATGCCCCATTTCAAATTAGAGAGTTTAAGGTTTAGGGTTTTAGGTTATGTGTTTTGGCTAGGGTTTAGGAAATTAGGGGTATGGTGTATTTTTTAGGGCGTAGGGTTTAGGATTTAGGATATAAAAATAAGGGTTTAGAGTTTAAAATTTAATTTTTTAAGAAAATACAAAAGACACATGAAAGGAGACACATAAAAAGGGCAGGGGATTTTTGTTCTTCTGCATGGCTTTGGACCAAATTTATGGATGCAAATCGTTTGCCCCTTTCTATGTCTCCATTTATGCCCCCACTTCAAATTAGAGGGTTTAGGGTTCTAGGTTAAGGGTTTTGGTTAGGATTAAGGGTTTTGGTTAGGGTTTAGGAAATTAGGGGTAGGGTGTTTTTTAGGGTGTAAGGTTTAGGATTTAAGATATAGAAAATAAGGGTTTAGGGTTTAAAATTTAATTTTAAAAAAATCAAAGTAGAAAAAAAATGAGGCACGAAAAAGAGGCATAGGATTTTTGTTCCAGATTTATCCATACAAACAACATGAATACGTAAATATTTTTTTTTGAATCACTTCATACAATACCTAAACCTATATGTAATCTAACGAAACCCTATAGGCTATAGCTTAACTGGAAACTCACTCGACCGAACATCCTCCACTTGTTCCAGATTTATCCAGATTTTTGTCGTTTGATTGAGGCGAAAGCACCACGTTTATATCCAAACACACTATCAATATCTCAAGCTTCACGACATCGATTATGTGTTGATCCGCCAACTCAAGATTCGGATCTTCCACCACTTTCTTTGGGTGATTCTTGTAGATTGCATAAAGTATTATTTGAAGAATCCCAAAGATAAACCCTAGAACGTTTGGGACCTGATTTCACCAAAATAAAAGTTTATTATTGCTATAATAGATGGACTAATTTGGTCCTAATCGTATAGTATAAGGACCCGTCGAGTAATTTAAAAAATTAAAAATTTTATTGCATGCATGATATTACTGTAACGTACAGCAATGTTCATGTCCTTCGACAAAAGGCCATAGAAGAAGCACACCACTGCTCCCAAGGTAAGGAACAAAGATAAATTAAATGGCATGAACTCCACACTCTTTGTTTTTATAACTTTCCATTGCAAAATCAATCAAAATATTATTTTTCGAAGATGATAATCGCTTTTAAAAGATATCATTCAGTTTCGATCTTCGAACTATGATACTCACCACGATACCAAGTGGTGCAACGAACACAATCACAGCGAACCCCATGCAAATGTGTCCGAGGATTTGGATACGGATCCTCGGGTTTGGAAGAAAATAAGTGGATAAGAAGATGATTCCGAACCCGAAAACATTGAGGAGGAGTATAAGTTTGGCGGTGGCAATCTGAAAATTCCATCATTCTAGTTAGAATCAAATTGATGATCTTGATTTAGGTTTTTTTGAATTTACCTTTTGGTTGTTCGTCGCATAGTAGAAGTACGTAATAATGTAGAAAGTTTGAATGAAGACGCAGAAGGTGTTTATGGTAATGAGCAGCATGGCATCCTTCTTCATGAGTGCGTAGTAAATCCAAAGCATAGCACTGAAGAGAGAAACCGCATAGGGCAGCGATTGGAACCCTTGGGATGTTTTCTTCCTGTAAATCTGGTAAAACGTTGGCCTGAAACAACCATCTCCATTATTAAACAACCCATAATAATTCCAACCAACAGAGAAAGAGCCAAGAGGAAGAGATTACTTACAGTGGAGCAAGGGAAACCATGAATGAAACAACGTTGCCTGGAAACAAGAAAACATATATTATTATCAATTCGAGTGCAGAATGAAGAAGAAGAGGAAGAAGAAGAAGTTACGGAGATGTTTTGATACCGAGAATGCCAAAAACGAAAACCCAAGTAAGGTGAAGAGCCATCTTTACTTGTGTATATACCCTTTCTCTCTCTCTCTCTCTGAGAACACGGTATAAACTATCAGCTGAGTCTGATTCCTATACACTGACACGAAACCAACTGTGTAAGCCATGCTTGGGACGCGTTCATATTTATCGTGCTGGGAAGGAAGGTGCGGGTAACCCTAACTTGAAAATCAAGTTAGAATTTTTTTTCCCCGAGTAATAAATTTTAAGTTAAAACAATTAATTAATTAATAAATCATGGGTATTCTAGAATATCACAATAATTCTATTAGTTCAACCGTTGATAATTTAATTTGGATCAAATAGTAAATTGAGTAAATTAAAATTCAAAATTTCATGTCAAATTAATATATATATATATTTATAAATATTATTAATTTTTTAAAAATATATATCGTAAATGAAACGATTAAATCTGATTTTTTTAGAATTATCTACTTTTACACTTAACCACTTGTTGAGTCATGCAGTTAAGTATTTTCGTATCGCCCAACTAACATCTTAAAGTTGCATTGGTTGAGGTTACTACTACATATGGATCAACTATCATTTTTATTTCTATGCATATTTTTGGAAGAATTATCTACAATTAATGACTTATAGTATCTTAATATTAATGCAAATTGATGACTTGGAATCTAATAAACTCATTTTTTAGTAAATACAATAATATTTATATTTTTAAAATAAAAGTTAAGATTGCAAGACGAAATAATATAAATATTATTGAAACACTCAATTAATTAATAGATTTTATAAACTCAGTTTTTTAATATTGATATTTAAGTATATGTTATTTAATAAATAATATTTTAATTCAAATTATATAAAAACACAATAGGAACGAATAGGAAAATTCTATAACGGGCATCGAACATTACTGAACACTACTAATATTAAATATTGTTGAACACTATTAAATTAATTAATAAAAATTAAAAATCTCAAGGACTCAATATGTAATTAATAAAAAATTGATAGACTTAACATATAATTAATATTCGTGTGTTAAGTCTTTAAGATTTCTAATCTTTATTAATTTTAATTTAATAATGTTCAACAATATTAACGTTAGTCGTATTTAACAATGTTCGATACCCGTTGTAGACTTATCCGAACAAATATAATACAAATCACCAACTAGTTAATTTGATAGGATAAGAGTTCAAATTTATTTACTCCCATAAATTTAGATATTTTTAAATAGTCCCTTGGCAAACAAAAAAAATAGATCTCAAAATTATATATAATCAAACGCATAAGGACTAAATTGTTGTTGATGAGAGACTGAACAACAAAAAGTGGGATTGCAGTGGCAGATTATACACCAAATACTTTGGGACCTTGGCTGGCCTGGTTTATACATCAGATGATCAGATACAAATAATAAACAAGGGATGGGAGAAAACTACATTCCTTAAAACATATAAACTTGGAACACTAGTCTAATTCTGGATACTACGACTCACCTCGGACTTGCCCCGGAATAGAAAATCCATGGATAGGCTTATCGAGGATGGTTTGAAACCACGGATGAACTTTCGAGATGGAGCCCTCTGAGGGTCTTTATTGGCTTTTCTCCTCCTGGAAGGGACATTGGGAGGTCTGGAGTTTTTAACAGATTTGGATAACTTGGAGATGAAAATCGATGAGGTGAAAGAAGTGTCGGGTGCAGCAAAGGATAGAGGCTCGTTATGTGATGCATCTAACGGATGCCCGACAGCTCCGTCTTGATGGGGAGGCGGGAATTTCTCACTCTTGCTCGTGCCATTTGTTTGTGTCATCACTCTCCACTTCTGGCAAACCATAAAAAAGCAACAGAAATACTATCAGGAAATATCATGCATCAGCTCGGAAATTTCGTTCACGAGAAAATCCCAAAAACAAATGCATTTGGCAAGTATAGTGTTCATTTGTGGATTAGAGAGACATGAATGTAAAACAGTAAAAGAAATAGTATAAAATATAGAACAACAGCAAAGTCCCCCACTCACATCTAAGTTTGCTTGAATTTCAGCATTCGCTTCCGGAGCAGGAACTGCTCGGCTAGTACGATCACCCACTTTAGTTTTCCTTGAACCATCAACTGCATTAACCTTGCTGGCTAGACCTCGTTGCCTGTATGGGAAATTTTATATCAGTTACCAGGACTAAACCAAACTGCAAAAAGAAAAAGAAAGCCAGCCAACCTTCTGGCTTGCTCGTCTCTCAATTTTACATCCATTTCTTTACTGGGAGGATATTTCGGTAAACTTGATGGCTCACAAGCATATGGTTCAATGGTGAAGAACTGCAAACAGGAAATTAAGTAATTCACAAACCGATTTATAGATTATGTGGCAAGCTGATGGTGGGAAGTGAGAACAGAATATCAGTATCCGACAGTACTGGATATTGATACTTCAAAGGGTATAGGTCATGCAAGTCCTTGAATTAAGGTAAAACACAAATATTGATTTCTCCTGAAAGATGCATTAGCAAAGCTGATACAACTCACTTCACTGTTAAGAGCTGCAGTGGCAGTACTTCGTTCTTCGGGATCTATTGAAAGAAGAGTTTCAATGAGAGGTAAAGAAGATGATGGAAAATCCTTGAAAGTTTCTGCGATACAGCGTTTGTACGGTTGTTGTGGCTTAAAGAGTGTTGCATTTGGCAATTTGGATTTCTTCCAATATTGCTCAGATGGGGATCCACATAACTTGAATATCTTATGCAGTTGCTCAACCTGAAGCAGGAGAAGAAAAATCTGATGTTATAAATGGAAAATAATTACATATTTAAACCACGGTTCATATTCATTTGACAAGAAAACACTGGTTTCCCAAAAATATTTAACATGAAATTTGAAAGGATGTTAAAAGAAAATGTCAGGTAGAATTCTCTCATGCATCAATGTGTTATTTCTGTTGTCAATTGGCACCAAGCCAAAATATTCAGAATTGGCTTATACAATTCTGATAAATCGGTCGATTTCCGATGGCTTCCCCAATAATAGTTCCCAAGGTTGAGTATAAATGTATAATGTGTTTTAAGCATCTAAAACCATAATGACCAATAATGATTATAAGCATTATCATTTACTAAATTCCAGTGCAGTATGCAACAGAAATGAAAACACATTTCTAAGCCTATAATTTACAAAACAAATGAAAGATCTGATAACAGATTTGTAAGAGCAAATCAACAAAAGGAGAAAAATTTGTACCTCTGTCCTTCCTGGCATAATCGGCTTCCCCGAGAGTAGCTCAGCCAAAATGCAACCAGCACTCCAGAGGTCAACCCCAACACTGTAATAAGTTGCCCCAAGAAGTAGTTCAGGTGGACGATACCAGAGTGTAACCACTCTACTAGTCAAGGGTCTCTTCTGTTCAGGATCGTAAAAGGTAGCCAGTCCAAAATCAGCAATTTTTAGAATTCCTTCATTGTCAATGAGGAGATTAGAACCCTTGATATCACGATGCAAAACACCTTGTTTGTGGCAATGCTCTAACCCGGAAAGTAACTGCTTCATATAGCACTTTACCTGCAAAATGGAAGAAACGTCAAAACAAAGTAATCATCTAAATTTCACCTCTTCAGCAATGTAAACCTCAATAGCCAAACACTGACAATTGTAAATTCTTAATATCACAAGCCAGAACCAGCCTTGCATGGAAATTTTCTAAATAATCTCAATTTTATCTTGATGTTAAGCATTTAATTTGAGATGATCATTCTTAAGGATAAACTATTTGTAATCGCTCAGCATCGTCATAATTACAACTTACTGCGCTTTCTCAGCATTTTTCCAAATTCAGCAACAACCCAACATTCTAAAACAAACAAGCAACTATTATAAACTTATATATGCTTGCTTCCAAACTTCACAAAATAGAAATATTCAGCAAATCAGCATGTTCGAAGAATGCCTCAGTCACAACTGTAACCTCTTATGATGTGAATCATTGTCATAGATATCTTGAAAACCAAGACTACATTTGCAGATAACATATAGGAATCAACCATCATTTCCTATCAGCTTCCAAGGTAATAGAGGATGAGAGGTTAAACTGGCAGTGAACAAACTGTTTATGACTATAGCAGATGGTTCTTTTTCCGGAAATTGAAAGATAAATAAGCTAGTATACGATCTTTAGTTTTCTTAGGCATCTAAAAAGAGTAGGATCCTTTGTCTTGTTATTTCACATATCATTCCATCAAGAAACTGTTGAAACAAAAGGTATAGTTTCAAAGAAGTGGAAAACCAAGTCCAAAAATTGATGTGAAGCAGGAAATTTCCATGAATTTGCATACTCAAAAACAGTACAAAAACAAAGATATCTAAAAAGCTCAATAGACAAAATTGGGTTTCAAAACCATTAGCTATGGGACCCAAGTGGTAAGTGAAAATACTTGAGAGCAACATCAAATGCCCACAAGCAACACAAACAAGAAAAAAAATGTACAACATATATATATATATATATATATATATATATTTATAAATATGGAAAGAATGGCACCTGAGGCTGAGTGAACTTAATTCCATGGCAGGCTACAAGGCCGGCGAGATCATGCTCCATGTATTTGAACACCAAGTAAAGACTGGAAGACATTCTTGAAGTAACTAAGCCTTCAAGCTTGATTACATTGGGATGATCAAGTTTCCTTAATACAAGAATCTCCCTAGCCATAAACTTTACACTTTCTGGTTCCAAATTGTCAAATCTAACCTTTTTCAATGCCACTATTTTCCCCGTTAGTAGATCCCTAGCTTTGTATACATTGCTGTAAGTTCCTTGCCCAATCTAAAAAATAAAACCCAAAATTGCTAAAATGATTATAACAACGGAAGCTTTCAATTAAGCTGGAAAAGAGAAGAAATGGAAAATGGATACCTTGTCAAGCTTCTCAAAGGTGTTGGAACGTCTTGGGGTCCAATCACGGATGGCTTCACCGGCTACGGCCATCAACCACGATGGCCACCCTTGTTGGTTCAGGTATGAAGGCGTCCGCTGTATCTCCGGCGCCGGAATGCTCACCGGGAAATCACCAGTATGTCTAGCCTTTTGCTTTTGTTTCTTCGGTCCCTCCCGCTGTTTGACATCCACGCCTGGGTCCACGGTATCAGAAACTGAGACTTCAATGGATGTCTCCCCGGTGCTCCGGCGACGACGAGTACGTTGAGGATGTGATGAAGCAGCGGTCTTGCTACGCCACCGGCGATCAGCTGGCGGTGCCTTTGATTGCTTTCCGAAGACGCAACCCATTCTTCCTCTCAAGGCAAATGCATTGAGGAGGGGATAATGTAATCCGATTAACAGAAAACCAGCAGCGGTTTGTAGCCAAAAGGAAGCTCGGAAGTCAAAACGGCAACGTTTTTCAATTTCCAGGCGAGTTTTAGAGATAGAGATAGAAAAGAAAAAAAAAACAATGAAGAGAAGAAGAACGGCAAAGATATCAGCGTAGTTTAGCTTAACTGAGACACTGAAGCAGCTGAGATTTGTCTTCTAAAATAAGGCACTAACTTTCAAATAACTACGTAATTGCCATGCTGTGGTAACTACGTAATTGCCATGCTGTGGTAAAAAAGAGGTTGACACATCATGCACGTGTCAACTTTGAAATTGATTGGATTTGAATAATTTAAGAAAAATAATTCATACAACTAATAATTATAATCAATTATATCACATGCTATTCAATTATTATTGACATTATAAATAATTCACTTAATTTTATAAAGTTAATTGAGTTATTAAGTAATATAATAAACATGTAATTAGACTGTTAAAATGTCGTGAATATTATGGGTATGTTAGAAAATAATTTTATTATAAAGTACAATATTAATACCATCAATGATAAATGGTCAAATTCTATAATCAATTGTATTATGTATAGGTTCTGGATTTAATTTTGTAATTTAATTGGACTATCTTAGTTCTATATTTTATTAATCTAGTGTACTTACTGGTATTATATTACTAGTATAATTTAACATAATATATTTACAAATATAGAAAACTGAGTTTAAAAAGATCATGTTTATATTAAATTTAATTTAAATAATTTAAATTATTAATTAATTAATAAATCGAATATAGATAGCAAGTTTAAGTTACATAAATGAGGTGAACTTTCACTCATCTGTTTCCATCCTTTTCTTATGCACGTTTTTGCATTTCCTGCAGGCCCTCTCTTTCTCGTTTAAAAGGTCAGCTAGCCTTTGCCACAATAGGAGGAACCTATCATCTTCTCACACCCAAACCATCGTCCTATCGAATTTTTAAAAAAAATCAAATTGATTCGCTCCGCATATTTCATTATGAATGGGGGCTTACATTATTGACCTATTCAATGTCTGGTTTGTGTGTGGCACAGATCTATATGCTTGCTAAAGACATTTCAGACAATGCCAATAGTTATGGGGACCATCCCCCATGCATATCTTACACTTCTTTGATTCAACATCATTCCCATGTAGACAAGAATACCTCAAAATAACTGTCGGGGTTAGAAACTCAAAATTAGAATCATCACTTCATCATCAGTGTTTACCGAACCACTAACACAATCAAAGCTTGAGAGTACACAAAATGGTTCATAGACAGCAACTAAATTCTGAACAAATCCACCCAAGGTATGAGGAAAGAGATTCGACTCGAGAAAATCGAAAAATAAGATCACACAACTATGAAATCATTGAAGTTTGGGTCACAAAAAACAAAGATTATGCCTCTACAAGCTGCAAAGACAGTTGTTTCTTCCGTGAACAATTACACTAAACATATAATGTAGATGAGCTATAAGCAGAGAACATTCAATATGAACAAAGGTACAACACAACAATGATACATACAGTTCGATTTGCCCGTTTCGAATATAATCTTCCATTGCTACGGTCGGGAAAAAACACCCCAGATCTTACCCCTCCCAAGACTCTCCAACAGCTTCTTAGCTCCTTCGAGTTCGACATTCATCTCAACAAGTTTGTGCAAGTACACACAAGCACCAGCTGCAACCATTTGCTTCCTACATTGCTTGGAATGTACAAGCTTGGACAAGAGCAGGATAACATACTTTTTATCGAGATTTCGTATAGAAGGATCCAATAACCGAACAGCGTTTACTATCCCTCGATCATCTTTTTCGAAAACCTTTTTGTTACCGGTGTATAACATGAGCCTTGACAATGCCATCGCACCGGCTTCTTTCTCTTCAATAGCTTTCCCATCTAGCATTTTGATCAATGGCGTAGTACATTCACATTCACACATTTCTTTCCTTGTTTTCGATGAAAATCCAAGCTCGAAAACAGCTTTAGCCGCCGCGATTCGTACCCTGGTAGCCCCACAGTTCAGAGCAGAAACGAGACGGGCAATGAAACCATTAGCAACCAGAGATTCAGCAATGGGGGTGAAGGGATGATAAATGCCTAATGAATTCGAGTGCAATTTCAAGGCCTTTTGGATTCGGAGACGAATCCGAGAAATTCTTCAAACATACAATCCCTCCTACCTTAAAAATCAAAAGCTTCAAATTCGAATCACCAGAAACCAAATTACATAAACAACCAATGGAATTTTCTTGTGCTAAAGGAGTTCCGGAAGAAACAAGTCCGATTAGAACAAGGACTGCATTTTCTTCGATAAAATTCTCTTTAATTTCATCAAAAGAAGCCAAGTTCTTCAAAACGCCGGCGGCGAAAGCTTGGGAACCGGGGGTGCCGACTTGACAGATCTCTAAAAGAGACGAAATCCCACCTCTGGAACCGATCGCCCTGGCGTTTTCCTTCGAAAAGGTTAAAGCTTGTAAAGCGACGCATGCTTTCTCCTTCACGAATCCGCTTCCGTATTCGAGGACTCGGAGGAGATGATTCAAAAGCAACAACCCTTCGGCGATCAATACGTGTTTGCTCGACTCCACCGTCGATACCCTCGAAATGGCGGCCACCGTCTTTTCCTTCATTTCTAAACATCTTGAATCCAGTAACCGTACGAGCACGGGAACCACACCCTGCGCCACAGCTATCATCACGTTTTTATCGTCCTCTTGGAGTAAGCCTAAAAGGGAGTCCATAGCTGAGTTCTTCGACTCGGTTGTCCCGATTTGTAACCGAGTTATCAAGTTCCTCGACTCCACTCGCACTGCTTCTTTCTTTGAGGAAGAACAAGAAGTTGATACGACACTATCCTGGAGTATTCCACTCCGAATCAAAATCTCACTCTCGGAGATATGCCGGTTTAGTTTAGCCAAAACGGCGTCGAGTTCGCTCTGGGTCTTGAGCTTTCCGTCAGTCAAACCGGGGAGTTGGCATTTCTGAGAAAGGGAAACGGCGTCGTTTAATGTTTCAGATATTGAATGAAGCAGGTCGACGGCGAGTGGAGTCGAGGAACAAGAAGGGAAGTCGGAGAGATTAAGGAGTTGACTCTGTAGAGTGTAAAGCTTGGATTTTATGAAACCCCATTTTCCTTTGAAATTGTTGATGCTTTGAATTTGCTCTGAAAGAGAAACCAAAAGACTCTTGGAAACGGAAATGGGGTCGTCGTTTTCTGCTACTTTCATGGCGTCTGAGCCCAGTTTTGCCTCTCTTTTTCCCACTCTTTTCAGGTTTGATGATTGGAAAGTTTGTACAGGGAAAGAACGAAATGGGTAAAAGTGGGATGAAAAAGATGGAGAATTTAGGATTCACGGTCTACGACCGTAGAATCGACAGGGCAGCAGCAAGTACCTGGAGTTACACTGACAGAGATGTCAGACTTTGTTGTGTATGACACGCAACTCAAGAGCGTGAGTTCACGGCCATTTTGAAACTTTTTTTCTGTTTGTTGGTAACATAAGATATCTATACCACGAGTCACTTAAACATAAATATTTAAAAGTTTAAAAATTAATTTATAATAAAAATTATAATTTAAGATTTATATAAATATATTTAAAAATTAATTTAAAATAAAAAGTTATAATTTAATTAATTTAAAATTAATTATAATTTAAGGTTAAAACTTAAACATTTAAAAACCATTAAAATTAACTTAACCAAACAATACAATGTAACACATTTTAACTATTTTTCTGGACAAACATATTAAGTAGTCTTATATTTGAATAATTCTATTATTTTTGTAAATTAAATGAATCTGAATAAAATTTTGGTCAATTAAAAAATATTGTTACATTATTATTATAAAAATAAATGCAATTAATATATTTTGATTTAGCGAAAAGAATACAAACATTATATTAAAAATTAATGTAAATAATTATCTATTAGGATAAGATATCAAGTTTTTTTAAATAACGTCAAAAGATTCAAGTTTTGATGTTGTGAATGAAAAAATATAAATTAAAAGAATTGTTTTATAATAAAAATTTATAATATTAATTTAAATTAATCAATAAAAAATTAAATATATTTAAAGAAAATTATAAAAAATTAGAAAACATGGCCTGAGCACCATTAGTATGTGTGGTCAAATAACACACAAAATTTGAGTCGGGATTTTTTATATAAAAATTAAATAAATGATATTCACTTTTTAAATAATAAGAAGAGCAAGAGAGTGTGAAACACACGCGCAACAAATGTGCGAGGTTGATGCAATGTTTTGAACTCTGACCGAGAACACAGGGGAAACAGTGAGAGTCAGAGCAATGCGGGTGGAATCCAGCGACTCCATCCCTTTCGAATGATTTTTTTAAAATTCATAACTTAGTTTCGGAATATTCTAATTTTTATTATTTAATGATGGTCATGCAAGAATAAACAAAACGATCCCACCATGGAAGTTTTTATCGAAAATAGCACTATTAAAAACATTATTTGTAAATTAACACTCATCATTGAATACGTAATTCTTTTTTTTTTATTATATAATATGTCATTAAAAATTGACTTTATAAATTTATTAACTAGTTTAGTGATTAAAGATATCCGTGTTATTTTATCTTGTTATAAAAATATAATACTTTTTTATTTAATAAACTTCCAAACCTAACACAGTTACCCAAGTAGGTCTAGTCAACGTCTAGTAATCCACACTCCAGCGTTCACATGCATGAAATCCAAAGTCAAGCCAACTGAACCACCACAATATGAATAGTCAAAAAGGAATCGACTAAACTCAAGTTGAGATTCAGTATTAAAGAAAGGAATCATGAAGCAATTAAACAAACAAATGTCATGGCCGGCAACAGGTATATTGCTTTGCCATGCCAGGAGCCAGCTTTAACACTGTCCTCACCACTCACCAGAGATTTTATGGGAAATTTCATGTCACCATATATACTTCTTCGGAATCTATCGAACAATTCCAATGAAAAAGAGAATGATGTCCATTCTAATTCAAACATTTTAGTATGCAAGGTGTATGCCTTATTAAAGGATTAAGAAAACGTATAACGTATCAACATATATTACCTTGTAATCACCTTTAATAATATATATATATATATATATATATATATATAATCCTTCTCCATTCTTGTCTTTAACTTATGCTGCCTACATTACTTAAACTTTCCATTTTCTTAATAATACTCACATCTGACACATATTCGAACACTACCGTGAGATTAAGATCCTTCATATATAAACTCTAAGTAAACTTCAGCATAAATATGATGGACATATACCCGGATCCAACATTTAGCCTTGAATTCGGATAACCAGCACTATTCATCCCTATTCCCTGCATTCATTCCTAGTTCAACATGAACAGCTGCGGTGGCTGTCAAGAAGATATGAAACATCCCAAAAGTAAAGGTTGAACCAAATCACTATATGTTCAACAACTCTGTTTCAAGAGGAAACAACTCCTTAAATACGGTAACTTTGATAACCAGAGCAAAGAAACATTTATGGAGTCATTACTTCATTGCAAAGCTATCAACCTTTGGTATGAATACGTTACAGTAATCCCGACAAGGGTCGTCGAGGGAACACCACAGAGTCTAAGCACTAAAATCCATAAATATAACATAAAAAGCAAAGTGCAATACTTACAAAATAAGCTCAAACACAAACTCTAAAGAGTAAAGAGTGGTCCATATATCTACAAATGAGTGAATGTGCACCAGACCAAAACACTTTTCCGGCTGAAAGGGTCTGAGGCGCTTTTGCCTAATGCTTGAGTGAATGCCAGGATTAGGATGACACTGATCTTGGCAACAAGTACTTCTCTAATATCTAATTGTAAAGGCGGAAAAAAATCCCATTTAATGGGAAAACAACAAGCATATGATCTGAAATTGATTCATTTTGTCAAGCACTTTCCTTTAACCAAACTAGAAGCTAATATTTTCTCATTGTTCTCTAATAAAATTCTCAACAGTTAGCATATAATTTAACTAAAGTATCCTCAAAACTAACCAATATCCTACTGATTCTCCTACATTCACTAGACCAAAAAGAAGGCTATCATATAGAAAAGCTAATTAAAGCTTAAACTTACATTGGAATGGCGGATGTATATGTCCTTGGAAAAAGAAAAACGTCATGAAAACCCTTTACTAAGCTTCTGAATCGCGCTAAACATTTTCCTCCTAGAACCAACGGCATTGATCCCCATATCCTTCAAATCTTCCAATGTCAACAATGGCAAAACCTCATCATCCACTTCATGGATCTCGAAAAGAGGGGCGTACCTTCCTAAACCTAAACCTAAACCATTCAACCATATTGTAACCCCATCGTTTGAGGATCCAGTCATTGGCCTCCTACCATGGTAAACCACTTCCCTTTCATTTCCATGGATACCCAAATTATCCAAACAATTTGTAATCGACCGGAATAATTAAAGGTAACCTGAAGAAGAAGATAGGAAGAACAGAGATGTAGAAGATAGAAGAAGGAGGCAGCTTAATTCATCATAATCGAATAGGAATAATATTCTCAGGCTTACAACCCTATTTAGAACTCTTCCTCTAAAACGACAGCGTAAAAGGAAAATAACAAGGTGCCTGAACGCACCGTTTCATTAACGATTAAAATAAAAGTAAACTGGAATTTAACCACTTTCCATCTCTCCAACGGTCAACACAGATTCATGTTGTTACATTACTCCCTCCTTTTTAAGATGCTTGTCCACAAGTATCAAAATGGGGAAACCGTTGTTGCAGTTGGTGTAAAATCTCCCACGTTGCATCTTCCGGAAATGAATTCATCCACTCCACTAATACTTCTGTTACGGCTCTATTTCCCCTCTTGATCATCCTCCTTTCCACTATCCTGCTGGGTTCTTTACTGATGCTTCCATCCGGATCCATGACTGGGAGGTTAGATTGCATTGTGTCTGTTCCAACTCGTTTCTTCAATTGGGAGACATGGAACACAGGGTGAACCTTTGACTCAGCAGGTAAATGAAGCCTATAAGCCACTTTCCCGACCTTGTTCAAGATGAGAAATGGTCCGAACCATTTAGGAGCGAGTGTTTGACAATTTCTGGAGACAACAGTCTGCTGTCGGTATGATTGCAGTTTTAAGAATACCCATTCCCCCACTTGAAATTCACACTCCCTCCTTTTCTTGTTAGCTTGCACCTTCATTCGTTCTTGAGCTCTTTTAAGGTGGAACCTAAGCATTTTGATTGCAGCTTCTCTTTGTTGTAATCCACGATCAACAACAGCTACTAAAGAATCGCCAGCTACATAAGGAACGTGTACTGGGGGTGGTTGTCCATACAGGGCTTGATGAGGGGTCAATTGAATTGATGAGTGGAAGGTAGTATTGTACCACCACTCAGCAAGGTGCAGCCATTCACTCCACTGTCGAGGTCTTTCTCCTGTCATGCATCGAAGGTACGTTTCAAGGCATTGGTTCACTCGTTCCGTTTGGCCATCGGATTGGGGGTGATAAGCCGTAGATGCATTGATCTGAACTCCCAATTTCCCCATTAACTCTTTCCAAAAGATACTCATGAATACTCTGTCTCGATCGCATATTATTTCCTGTGGTAATCCATGTAATTTAAAAATGTGCTCCAAGAAAACTTGAGCCACTGTTGTTGCTGTGAATGGGTGAGATATGGCCACAAAATGCCCATATTTGGTCAATCGATCGACCACCACAAATATGCAATCCTTCCCTTTGGATGGTGGCAATCCCTCTATGAAGTCCATGCTGATGGAGCTCCAAATAATTTCTGGAATCGGCAAGGGTTGCAGCAACCCTTTAGGATGTGTCAACTCCCCTTTGTTTCTTTGGCAAATCATGCATTCTCTCACAGCCCTTCTTACTTCCCTCCTTAATCCCTTCCATTGGAAAACCGAGACCAACCTTTGTATAGTGGCTTGTGCTCCCGAATGACCTCCCAAAGCTCCTCCATGAAAGAAGTCGATTAGTTCCTTTCGAAGTGGTGGATCATCTCCAACCACTAATTTCCCTTTCCTTTTGAGTTGTTGGCCCTCCCATTTGTAATTGGAATGTTGGCGTGTTCCACTTTCCAAGTCTTCAATTATTTTCATCAATTTCACATCTGTTTTCCATGTAGCCGCCACCCTAGCCAATACATCAGTAGTTACATGGCTGACTCCTAATGTCATACATTCTGCACTTCCAGGATTTCTTGAAAGAATGTCAACAACTACATTTGCACTCCCTTTTCGGTATTGGATTTCATAATCATACCCCATCATTTTTACCACCCACTTTTGTTGGAATAGTGTGATGGCCTGATTTGCAGCCAAGAACTTGAGGCTTTGGTGATCGGTTTTGATGATGAAATGCCTCCCCATCAAGTAGTTTGTCCATTTTTTAACAGCCATCAAGGCAGCCAACATTTCTTTTTCATACACCAAGAGACCTTGATATCTCACCCCTAACCCTTTGCTGAAAAAAGCAATAGGCTTTTTTTCTTGCACCAAAACAGCTCCCACCCCTACATCCGATGCGTCTGTTTCCACAATGAAAGGAGCATTAAAATCTGGTAGTGTTAAAATAGGAGCAGTGCTTACACACTCCTTCAATTTGCTAAAAGCAAGTTCCTCCATTTCCCCCCATTTCCATCCATCTTTCTTGAGTAGCTCGGTAAGTGGCCTTGCTATGGAATCATATCCTTGGACGAACCTTCTGTAGTATCCCGAAAGGCCAAGGAACCCTCTTAGTTCCTTGACTGATTGTGGTGTTGGCCAATTGACAATGCAGCTCACTTTTGTTGGATCCATGGCAATAGTTCCTTTAGAAATGACGTAACCTAAATAATCCACTTGTGTAGCTCCAAAGCAACATTTGGATTGTTTGGCATAAAGCTGATTGCTGCGAAGTATCTCTAAAACTTCTTTCAAATGCTTCAGATGTGAATCCCAATCATTGGAGTAGACAAGGATGTCATCGAAAAAGACAAGCACAAATTTCCTTAATTGGCCTTTGAAAACTCTATTCATCAAACTCTGAAATGTTGCAGGGGCATTGGTGAGTCTAAAGGGCATGACGAGGAACTCATAATGCCCCTCATGAGTTCGGAAAGTTGTCTTTGAAATATCTCTTTCTTGCATTCTGATTTGGTGATAGCCGGATCTTAAGTCTAACTTGGAGAAAAAATTTGTCGACCCAAGTTCATCCAAAAGCTCCTCAATAATTGGCATGGGGAAGCTGTCCTTGATTGTTAATTGGTTTAGCCTGCGGTAATCTACACACATACGCCAGGAGCCGTCTTTCTTTTTCACCAACACTACTGGAGAGGAAAAAGAACTATTGCTGTCTCGGATAATCCCAACTTCCAACATTTCTTTCACCAGCTTCTCGAGTTCATCCTTCTGGTGAGTTGGATGCCTATAAGGCTTCATTTTGACCACTGCTTGCTCACTGATCAGTTCAATCTTATGGCTCTGCCCCCTCTCTGGTGGAAGTCCCTGAGGTTGTTTGAAAACCTCTTTAAATTGATGCAGTAATTCTAAAATTTCCCTGGAAGTATTGGTTGGCAATTTTTTAAATTCCAACTGTGGGTTTATCAAACATATCGCTGCTGTACAAGGGCTGTGATGTGCCCTCAAAAGTTTTTGACACTCTTTAGCCTCTATATTTTGAAGAGCTCCAGATTGAATTCCATGTAGAGTCACTTCTGTGTCGGAATAATTGAATTGCATCCGATGTTGAGCCAAATTCCAATTAATGCTGCCGAGAGTAGATAGCCATTGAATGCCCAGTACCATATCACAATTTTTCAGAGGGAGCACTAAAAAATTAGTATTGAAGGTATGCTCTTGAGTAGACCATTCTAAATTCTTGCAGCTTCCTAAGGTCATTAAACATTCTCCATTTGCTACTGTGACTCTTAATTGAGTATGTGAGCACACTGGAATCCTCAGATTTTTAACTAATGAGCTGCTCAAGAAATTGTGGGTGCTTCCTGTGTCCAAAAGGCAAATACATGGAGCTCCAGCAATACTTACTGCCAATTTCATAGTGTCCACTGCAGTAGATCCCCATAGTGCATGCAATGAAAGTGTAGGTATAACCTCCTGATTTTGTTCACCCTGCACCCCTTCAGCATGTTCCTCACAATCTAAGAAGACTTCTGGTTCAGTTTCCTCCTCCACCCCCTCAACTAAAATCTGATAAAACTGGGTCTTTTGGCACCTATGTCCTGGGGTGTATTTTGATGCACACCAGAAACAAAGACCTTTCTTTCTTCTTTCTTCAATCTCAGTAGCTGACAGAACCTTCCCATGACCTTTTTGAGCTCCTGGGCTCCCCACCTTCTTAGCAGTAGGACTCACTACCCTAGGAGGTGAATATTTAGAGTTATTCACTGCCTGCGAATTCCCAGCTTTAGTGAAATTCGTAGATGAACCCAACTCACCTCGAATGGGTGGAATGGTCAATGTCGAGGGAGCTGCATTTCTAAAATTTCCCCAAGGAGGCTTCTTAGGAAAAAACATGGCTTCCACATGTTTGACCACATGATAAGCTTCAACTAATGTCTTCGGCTTCATCAATTGAACCATGGGGCTGATTTCCACTCTAAGATGATTCTTAAAAAGACTAAGTACATAGTCCTCAGGGAGTTCGACTTGGTTCAACAAACTAATAAAGTCCTCATAGTACTTATCTACTGAATCTACATGTTTAATGGCTACTAACTCGGCAAATGGGTCCTCAAAACCAGTAGGGCCAAATCGTTCACGCAACAATCGTAAATAGTTAGACCAACTAACCTGTGACAATCCACCTTGTGATTTGGAGATGAAATGATGCCACTGGAGAGCTTTTCCTTCGAGGTGAAGCATAACTACTCTCACCCTTGCTGACTCGGGAACCATGTCTGCTTCAAAATATTATTCCAATTTGGCAAGCCACTCGGAAAAATTCGATCCATCAAATTTTGGGCACAAGAGTTTGTACGCAAAATTCTGATTTGGTGAAGCTAGTTCCTCCTGAGCATAAACAGCAAAGTCCACACTCGAACCCACCTTGACTGTTGGTTGACTCGGTTCTTGGCCTTGGGTCACTGTCGGAGAAGATGGAGCCACCAGAGGAGCTCGAGGAGCCATCGAACCCACCTTCACTGTTGTTTGACTCGGTGCTTGGCCTTGGGTCATTGTCGGAGCAGATGGAGCTACCAGAGGAGCTTGAGGAGCCCCAAGTACCCCCGAATGTTGAGTGAGAATTGCCGAGGTGTCTATACTTTTGCCCAATCCGATTTCCAGAAGCTTGTGTATATTCGCGAACATAGTTGCTTGCATATTCTGAAATCGATCGCCAATAGAGTCTTCCAACCTCAATAAATCCATCTGAAGGCGATTAGTCTCCTGTTTCCATTCTGGAACTTCAGATGTGGATTCGGCTTGCCCCGTTGTTGTTGATTGAGCTTCTGTCACTTGAGCCTGAGTTTTGCTGCGTGTTTCAACCATGGTCCAAGGAACGACGGGCTCTGATGCCTTTGTAATCGACCAGAATAATTAAAGGTAACCTGAAGAAGAAGATAGGAAGAACAGAGATGTAGAAGATAGAAGAAGGAGGCAGCTTAATTCATCATAATCGAATAGGAATAATATTCTCAGGCTTACAACCCTATTTAGAACTCTTCCTCCAAAACGACAGCGTAAAAAGAAAATAACAAGGTGCTTGAACGCACCGTTTCATTAACGATTAAAATAAAAGTAAACTGGAATTTAACCACTTTTCATCTCTCCAACGGTCAACACAGATTCATGTTGTTACACAATGAATCGGGCTCTGCTCTTTGATAGGACTCTCCGAATTCTCCATGTCAAAACCATCGTTATCTTCACCGCCACTGTATTTCTCCTCCGTTTCATTGTTTCCGTTGATATTGACGTTGCCGCCGCTGGAATCGTCGAATTTGGGAACCCAATTGGACCGAACCCGTTTCGTGGAAGGGGCCCGTTTCTTGAAATCCTTGACTCTCCAGCTACCGATTGCGACGCCATCTAATTTGTTATTGTTGTTGTTTCCGTTAGCTTCTCTTTCGTCGTCGAAGGTTTCGTTGTTGACGGCGGCGTTTGGATCGGTAACAGCGCGAGCTTTTGAGGGTTTAGAACCGATATCGGCGACGGAGGAAAGTTGGGGTTGGTGTTTCCATTGCTTAGAGGCGGCAGAAGAGGAGGATGGCCTTCGTAAATGAGAATCGTAGGCTTGGTCGCCGCCGATGTCGCCTAATCGAACGCTGGAACGCCGCTGGCGTTTGGATCCGATGACCTCGGATGAAATGACGGGGACGGTGGGTGCTACGACGCCGTTCACCTGGGCATCTGATTGCTGTATATCCGCCATGGGAAGTGGTTTTTTGGGCTTCGGGAGGGGAGTGAAATAAAATGATCTGGGTGAGAGACACGTGTCCTCCTTTCCTACCGAGAGGGAGCCGACTGCCCTGCCACCCATTTCAAACCTTTTATACCAAGGAAAAAATGCACTCCATAGCATTCAATAATATGTTTAATTACAAATGAGTCACTTCTTATTAAGCGTGTAGTTTATTAATTTATCTAGAATTTTATTATAAACATATCACTTCGATGTTGAATTAAAACATAACAATTTTGATCTTAAAATTTATATATTCTATTAATTTATCATAATTTAAAATAATTTAATTAAATTAAATATATACCAAATATTGTAAAATAATTTTGTGAAATAAAAACAAATCAAACCGGATGAGTTAAATGTGAAGCTTATCCATAATTATTTCAATACAATTTCCCATTAAACAAGCAATCATGTCTGCAAAAGAATAGAATAGATTAGGCCACAGGGACAACGAGTGCATAATCTTGTGGCCACTGGCACTGATCAACACTAGTATTGCTCTATGGCAGGAGTTGGAGCAGCTCCACCAGTGGTTGGCCTGAAAACCAACAACAGATTGAAGGTCATTTGACATGATTGATTCAAGATATAGGATTAATCCAACGAATTGACTGAGAACTTACAGGCCAACAAAAACTTTGAATGAATCGTAGATTCCCCATTGTGTTCCGGTGAGGGTTCCGATCATCAGAATACGAAGGGGAAGGCCACGAGTTAAAAGACCCCACACTCCAAGCCTCTTCACCGCCTGCAAACAAAACACACAGCAAGTGAGAATGTATGTCATGTCCAGGGAACAGGGATGGATGCAAGATTTCATGTCACGAGTAATATAAACTTACATCACCAACAGTAGCGCCTTTGGCATTGTTGAGGAATGAGACGAGGTTGTCGGCAGGGTGCGATACGACGGCACATAAAACACCGGCGATGTATCCTCCAGCAAAGCTCACCCCAAGCTGCACTGCTGAACTGCACTGCTCTTTCGGTGTTGGGATGTAATGTTTGTACATTAGCTCAACAATAGTTTCAAACGACGCAAATTTCATCATTGTATCTGCATAAACAAATATCGATTTCACCTCGTTTCGAATTTCAAACACATATCTATATCCAACACTCGTATATATATTATACAAAAACTTACATGGAATCTGTCGTCCCCAAAGAGGAACAAGTCCTTTGTACAACCTATACAAACAAGCAAGATTATATATTTAGCATCAACAGTTCATGCAAATTAAAGTGCATGAACATGTGTAATACATACCAAATTAAAGTGCATTATAGAGGTACCATACCCGGCAACACCTTCAGCTTTCACAATCTTTGGTAACCCGTCTGATAAACCTCGTGCAAACCCGGGCTGAGTTTGCACTCGAACTTTGACAGCTTCCATGGGGCAAAGAGACACATCGGCAATCACCTCGGCCGATGCAGAACCGGCAAGATAAATGAGGGTTTTGTATTTGGATGCATATTCAGGCCCGGCGATATCGGAATAGTACTTCTTGAAGTACTCGTAGAAACCATATTTGAAAGCACCCTGAGCACTGTAACCCAGCAGTGTTGGCACCCAGCCCTTGTATAAGCCTTTAGCTCCTTGCTCCTTCATCAAGACCCCAAACCCGGATGTGATGCTCTTGTACTTTGCTGGGTCGATCTGAGAATTTCAAATTCATACGTATGAGTTATGTAATGTTTGTATAATTGTTTAAGGATGGACCAGAATTTATTGTAATGGCATAAATTATTAAGAAGTTATATTAGAAATGTATAGGTGTAAAATTATAAGAGTTTTAAGGATATAAAATTAGATTATCGATAGAAAATATAATATATATATATATATAAATGAAAGAAAAACTTAAAATTTTTAGAGGGTATGATTGTCCCTGACCACCCCTAAATCTATCCTTGTTTGTATTCAACATATATATTAGAATTAATCATAATAGTGATCTAAATTAATTAAGCGATAATGTTAATAATAACAAAATTAATCAAGTAAAATTTAAAATATAATCTAAATTCTAAGCTGAAAAGATCTTTTAATAGATTGAATGATTAAGGATGTTCATTCATTTGAATTCAAATATCGTTTTTAGCATTAAGAAATTAAATATTACTTTATGTTATAATTTTAAAGCCATTTGTTATGTATATTATATAGGAAAATTATATAATGGGTGTCGAATATTGTTGAACACTATTATTGATGAATATTATTAAATATTATTAAATTAATTAATAAAAATTAAAAATATCAAAGAATCAATATGCAATTAATAAAAGAGTAATAGCTCAACATACAATTATTAATTGTATGTTGAGTCCTTGAAATTTTTAATCTTTATTAATTAATTTAATAATATTCAACAATGTTTAATATTAATGGTATTCAACAATGTTCGACGCCCGTTGTAAACTCATCATTAAATAAAAAATATTAACTAATAAATGAATGATAAGTGGCATTATGCTTATTTAATTTGTTTTTGTTTTTTTAACTATAGTCGAATCAAAGACTTGAATTACCTGCATATTACACTTGACAAGATCCATAGGCGTGACGGCGGTGTGTGTGATTCCGCAGCACAGCATCCCGCCGACTGTACACGCCGCGTAAAACGCCGGAGAGAACAACTCGATCTTCCCTTCCTTGGGCGACGCTATCACGATTCTATTCCCTCTCGACGTAACGGACGGCGATGGAGGCAGCACATGATGATGATCGGAGTCCAAACCCAAAAGACGATTGGTTGAGGAAGGGATGGAATAGAGGAAGGCTGGAAGAAGAGATTGGCGAGAGTTATCTGACACCACCACCATTGTTTCTTTGATTTGATTTGCTGAAGGCAGATTCCTCAACTAATTTAACTTTAATAAGGTAGGTAAGCATGTACGTATTGAGTAGCCATTGCATATTTGAATTGGCAAAGGTACAGGAGACTTTTCAACATTGAAGGGTCGTGCAGCATTTGGCCCCTCATGGAAATTGGCCTATTTCTGGCCTTTAATTCCATCCGCCATAGGTGAGGTGAGGTAACGTGTTAAACCACAAGTTCCTTCCTTTCCTTTCCATGAGAAAAGATTCAGATATTATTATGGCGGCGATGAATATTCACCAGTCATATTTTCGCCTTCTTTTTTTAAATTATTATTTTCACATTTACATGCAAATTCAGATATTTCCACGTGTTAAACCACCAGCATATCCTCTTTAAGCCTACTCCAAGTCTCCAACTGCAACTATGCATGCAAATTCAGTGTTATAGATTTACAGCTTCAGTATTCCATAGGCAAAGTCATCAATGGCTTCCATTCAACATGACAGAATCAATGGCTTCCATGCAAATTCAGTGTTATAGTTCTTTTAAACATAACAGACAGCATATAGTATATATAGCCAATTCAGCAAATGAGTAAAGGGTACAAAACAACATATCCAGAAAGAAAAAGGGTCATGTTTGGTTTACACAACCGGAACCGGATCAGCCAATGACTCAGGAGTCCCGCTGCTACCATTGAGGACTGTGACATTTCCGTCGGAGTCCACGTCCACAATTACAGAATCACCTTCCTTGATTTCCCTTGCAAGCATCTTCTCGGCCATGCTATCCTCCAGAAGCCTCATGATGGCTCTTCTCAAAGGCCTTGCTCCATAGCTCGGATTGTATCCTTCCTCCACCACCCTCTCTCTAAACCTTTCTGTCACTTGAAGCTCAATTTCTTTGTTTTTAAGCCTGTCAAAGACTTCCTTGAGCATTATATCCGCGATCTCCTTTACTTCCAACTTGGTCAACTGCCTGAAAACAATCATCTCATCTAATCTGTTCAAGAACTCCGGCCTGAAATATTGCTTCAGTTCTTCTGTCACCAGGCTCTTTATTCTGTTGTAGCTGCTGTCCTTCTCGTCGTAATCAAGATCAAATCCTATTCGTCGTCCACCCTTTTCAATCACGCTGCTTCCAACATTCGACGTCATTATCAGAAGAGTGTTCTTGAAATCCACAGTTCTTCCCTTACTATCTGTCAGCCTCCCATCCTCAAGTATCTGGAGCATCATGTTAAAAACATCAGGATGGGCTTTCTCAATCTCATCAAAAAGTACAACGGTGTACGGTCGCCTCCTGACAGCCTCAGTTAGCTGACCACCCTCAGTATAGCCAACATACCCAGGGGGTGAACCTATGAGCTTGGAAACTGTGTGCCTTTCCATGAACTCACTCATGTCAAGTCGTATCATGGCTTCTTCAGAGCCAAAATAGTAAGCAGCCAGTGCCTTTGCCAGTTCTGACTTTCCCACACCAGTTGGTCCAGAGAAGATAAAGCTGGCAATTGGGCGGTTGGGGTTCTTGAGACCAACACGAGCACGTCGAATAGCACGGCTAATGGCTTTGACAGCTTCATCCTGACCAATGACTCGTTTATGAAGAGTCTCTTCCATTTTAAGCAGACGATCAGATTCATCTGTTGATACTTTCTCAACGGGAATACCAGTCCACGATGAGACTATATGTTGAATGTCGGCTTCAGTCACAACAGGCCCCCCTTCTCCTGCCTCTGCCTCCGCCTTATTCATCTCCTTGTCTTTCTCTTGGATTGCAGTTATTTGAGCCCTGAGCTCAATTTCTCGATCACGTAATTCCCCAGCCTACTTAAGAGGATGTGTTATAATATAGGTCAAGCAGAATAAAAGTGGATTTGGTATAAGGTGATAAGATAGGACATGGCTAAGGGACTACTGATCCAGCATGCCCCACCCCTGCCCCCCCAAAAAATCAGCAAAAATAACTTGAAACTCTAAACAATTTTGTACCTTCTCAAAGTCCTGGCCACGAACTGCTTCGTTCTTCGACTTGGTTATCTGGCGAAGCTCTTTTTCAAGCTCTCTAGCTTCCTCGGGGAGCTGTATCAACAACAATGTCACAAAATCAACTTGAAAGAGGCATAAGTTACACATGACTAGATTGTTATACAAACACACCTGCGCATGACGAAGGCGAACACGAGATCCAGCCTCATCAATCAAGTCGATTGCTTTATCTGGTAGAAAACGGTCACTGACCATACAGAAAGCAGAGTGAAGAACAAAAAGGGCAGTTTCATTTTTAGCCACTAAGCAACAATTTCAAAGAAACTCAATGAAAACAAGATGGCCATGTACCTGATGTACTGGTATGACAGTTGTGCAGCAGAAACTAAGGCCTCATCCGTGTAACGAAGCTTGTGGTGGATCTCATAACGCTCCCGCAAACCTTTCAAAATCTGTATAGTTTCATCTACAGTTGGTTCGGGCACTTTGACTGGCTGGAAACGTCTTTCCAGAGCCGGGTCCTTCTCAATATGCTTTCGGTATTCATCAAGTGTTGTAGCTCCAATACACTACAACAATCAGATGGAGTAAAGAATTGTAATATTCGTTTAGAATGAAGTCACATTAACCCTATACTAAAATTTCAACAGTTGTCAAAGCTTAATAGAAAATTCCAATAATCAGAGCATTGGTCAGGCCTCGCATAATTCATGTAGATGTCGGATAAAAAAAATAACCGTACAATCCCGACCGTAAGGACAAAATTTACCTGCAATTCACCTCTTGCAAGAGCAGGCTTCAAGATATTGGCTGCATCAATGGCACCTTCCGCTGCTCCTGCTCCAATCAAAGTGTGAACCTCATCAATGAACAATATTATTTCATCACTTTGCTTGATTTCCTCCATTAGCTTCTTCAATCTCTCCTCAAACTCCCCACGATATTTTGTTCCAGCAACAAGAAGACCCATATCTAGAGTAATAACCTGATAAGAAAACAAACATAAAAGTGTTGATCTAACTGAAAATAGATGATAAATAAAACAGCAAGAAAATTTGGTTGCAACTCTGAAAGGTCATGAGAAAAGAGGAAGAAGAATCAGTAAAAAGTAAATTCTACGGAAAATGTAGAAAACAAGAACCTCTTTTGTTAATTCATACCTAAAATTAAGGCGATAACACAACACCATCTTAATCAATCAACCATTTCATTCTTTTGACTGGCTCTCGATTAGACCTTATAGTTCAGGACATCTCAGATTTGATTAAAGAGATAAAGCCTCCAAAAATTTACATGCTAAACTCACCACTAACCAACTATTCTTTTGATGTCTATTACTGTGGTAAAATGAAAAACAGCCCTCCGGAGAAGATTTATGTTATACATACATTCACAACATTTTACATGCAACTTGTAAAAGATTGATGTATGCTTAAGTTGATTCTTTCAATCACTTTGCTAAAATAAAATCCTTTTAATGGTGAAAGACATGTATGCACACCTTCTTGCCTTCAATCGTCTCAGGAACATCACCACTAGCAATTCGTTGGGCAAGACCTTCTGCAATAGCAGTTTTCCCAACACCAGGTTCTCCAATAAGACATGGGTTGTTTTTGGTCCTTCTACCCAATATTTGGACAACACGTTCAATTTGATCCTGCCTTCCAACAACAGGATCCAATTTACCCTGAAACGGGGAAAACCTGCTTAGAAACAAGCACATAAAAATGCCCAAATGATAGAGCAGACAGATTCGCTTACCTCTTCAGCTAACTTGGTTAAATTGGTTCCATATTCCTCCAGTGTTGGCATTTTCGTGTTTCCAGTTGATCCTCCAGTAACAACACTAACTTCATTGCCCTCACCAACCATACGAATAACCTAGTCAATCAAATAGTAAAGATGATCCCCAGGTATGTTCAATATTACAAAAAGTTAAACAAAATATAAACAAGATCAAGTTGATTGAGGCATTTCTTGCCTGTGTACGGATATTACTTGGGTCAGCACCTAAATTCTCAAGAACACGGGCTGCAACACCTTCACCTTCACGAAGCAAACCAAGAAGAAGATGTTCGGATCCAATATAGTTATGACCTGAAATTTTATAACATAACATTTTCCGGTTAATCGAAGAAAATTTTCCATGTCCGGGGAGCATGCAAATGACTGAGAGAACTGTTCTATGAATAGTCAACACAAAGATACCAAGTTGGCGAGCTTCTTCCAACGAGAGCTCCAAAACACGTTTGGCACGAGGAGTAAATGGAATCTCCACAGCAACAAAACCACTGCCCCTTCCAATTATCTTCTCAACTTCTACTCGAGCGTCTTTAAGATTGATTCCCATGGATTTCAGAACTTTTGCAGCAATGCCAGTACCTTCACCAATAAGGCCCAACAAAATTTGCTCGGTACCAACAAAATTATGACCAAGTCGTCTGGCTTCCTCTTGAGCAAGCATGATTACTTTAATTGCTTTCTCAGTGAAGCGCTCGAACATGGCTTTAGGTACACATCTGCATCCTCTACCCCGTCGAGAAGATATTGAAATTGCAACCTTAGAATAGAAATCTTGGCCGACTCTGACCTTATTATCCAAAGAAGTTGAAGCCCGCAACCCAGAGAAGCTACCAATCGTCAATCCAGGTGTTCTTAAACTGCACATCAACAATTTAGCAGACCTTCTCGATTTTCCAGATTGTTTGGACGGACCATGACTTCGACCGGTAACTAGAGCAGGAACAGCAGCCGACTGAGCCAAGAGTTTAGCCATCTCTCCTACTAAGCTATCTGCAACAAAACAAAGACTTTCATAATTAAATACTCCCAAAGGGACTATAAAAACACTTGCATTCTTGAATAAAATTGCCAGACACCACCCAGAATTATTAACCAACAATCAGAACGGTCACAAAACAATAGAAAACTCCCATATAATCTCAAAATCTTTTCTACATGTAAATTTTACTTTTAAAGGAAAAGGGGCAAATGAATGTTTTATAAATTCATTAAGAAAAACATAAACCCAATAGATTTATCCCAAATTAATATCATATAACTGATAATTGATAACTACACAAGAACGATTGATAATTGATTAAGCATACATGAAATACCCTTGAATCTAACAAGTGAAATACAGTGAATTAATTAAATGGAATTAATTAAATAAAGGGAAAATACAAAAAACGCCGGCAATAAAGAAAAAAAAAACAAGAAAGCACAAGAAAATTATATAAATTTCAACAGGTGGGATAATAAAAAAACAATCAACAAAAAGAAAAAAGAAAATCCAGACCCGGATTTTCTTTTTACAGTAATGAAATCAAGAAACACCGAGAAAATCCATTCAAAACCCAACCCAACAAAATCAAACCCCTAAATTCAGATTTCAAGAAGAAACATCGTGTTTAAACAAAACCCCAAAGCTAAAACAAAATCCAAACACCCAAGAAGCCATGAAACCAAAAGAAAGCATGGAATTAAACCTCAAGAAGAAAAAGTTCCACGACTTACCGCAAAAGAACCGACGAAAATACAGATTTCATCAATAAACATCGTCTTTAAACAAAAAGCCAAAGCTAAAACAAAATCTAAACACCCAAGAAGCCATGAAACCAAAAGAAAACATGGAATTAAACCTCAAGAAGAAAAGTTCCACGACTTACCCCAAAATAACCGACGAAAATACAGATTTCATCAAGAAACATCGTGTTCAAACCAAAATCCAAAGCTAAAACAAAATCTAAACACCCAAGAAGCCATGAAACCAAAAGAAAGCATGGAATTGAACCTCAAGAAGAAAAAGTTCCACGACTTACCCCAAAAGAACCGACGAAGAAGACAAGAAAAAAGCTGAAATGTATAAAATTGTTACTAAAAGGGGTCTTTTCTTTGGGAAATTGCAGAGAGAAGAGACCTTTTTTTTTCTTTAAATCTACTGGAAATGGTCGGCCGATGAGCAAATAAAGAGGATAAATGTTGTTATATTAACCCCGCCCCCTCTGTTATTCTCTACGTCGACAATCTATCATCTTCTATCGACTTCTCCGCTATCTGATCTACACGTGTTTGGATGTATGGGATTAGAGGGTTAAATTATGCCACTGGTCCTTGTACTATAATTAAATTTGTAATTGTGTCTATGTACTTTAATTTTATATGATTTAATTGTCCTATTTTTTATAAAACTATTAATTAGTTCAAATTGTTAACTCCTTTTTAGGTTTCTTCTCCTGATAAAATTGTACAAATAAAACCACCTAATTGTACATAATTAAAGTATAAAGGTTAAATTAAAATTTTAAAGTAACAAAAGGACCAAATTTATAATTTGACACTTAAGAAGTAGCCGCTGGCCATATATAAATCTCAGTCCCTTTCTTGTCCATAGATATTTCCACTTGCTTGACTAATTTGCCCCTTTTTTGGTGTGTTTTGATTGATCGATTGTAATGTATTTTGGGTATTACAATATGAAAAGAGACTTTACGTCATCATTGTTAAATTTTGGCACATTGTTTTTAGGATAATTTTTTTTAAATTTGCATTTAATAATAAATTAAAATATTGGTAGTTTTTTAAAAATTAAAATATTTTTTTATGTCAAAGTCAGATAATTAATTATTAATTTAAATGAAAATTATTAGTTACTAATTTTATTTAATAAAATGGTAGATGGATGTAATACTCATTTAATTTAAATTGTTACGCTTAGGAATTAGGATGGGTTCCGTAAATTAATTTATCTAAAAAATAATATATGATTACAAAGTATTTTATAATTTAACATTTTAGATTGTGTTTGATTCTTAAATAGTTATTTTTTAATATATAAATATGATCATATAATAATATTTATTTATTTATATTTTTTTAAGTCTTTGGTAATATATTTTTCACACAAATACTCGAATATTAATATTATTATATTTTTCACTAAAATTATTCATTGAGTTTAAAATAATATTGTACTTTAAAATAAGTTATTTTTACATTTGAATTGAAATGATACTCGATTAGATAATTAAATATTTTTACTATTTTATTTTTTATAAAGATTTATTAAGATATTTAATTGGATTAAATGTGGAGTTATGGATTTTAACGTAAAAGGGAGGCAGATACATATGACAAAGATTTGGACATTTGAGGTTAAGTTTGAATAGAAACTTGTAAGAATTAGGACCTCATTCTTGATTAAAAAAATCCAACCTTTTATTTGTATGTTTTGGTGTACAACTTTACTACCATTCGTATTTTTGTCCTCTTCCGCATGTTTTTAAAATATTTTTTCTTCTTCCAAAAACAAAATCTTGAAATGGATTAATGTACCTTTTAGCCACTGATTTTGGTTCCGATGTGTAATTTGGCCCCTTATTTCTTGGTGGGTGCAATTTAACCTCTAAATTTAGTTTTTGTCTAGCACTTAAACCCCGATTTTTCTAATATAAGTTTACACTTAATTAAATAGTAGAATTCGTATTGTATTAAGATTTAAAATATAAATCTTAACACTTTAGATAATTCTGAATTAATAAATAAATATTTTAATCATTAATTTAAAATTGTACAAAAATATAGGGAGGACTGTAATTTCAAGTCAAACTCAGGTTAAATTGTAATTCAAATTATTAAGTGTAAACAAATTACGTGTATATGTATAATCTATACGAGTGTAAACCCTAAATTTTATCATATATATATATGAGACAAGGTTAAGTTATACGATGTAAAACTCATTTAGTTGTAATTCATAATCGATGAATATAACAGATAGATAAGATTGAATACTCATATTCTTTTATTCCAATCTCTTTATTTTTAATTTTAATCTCAACCATCCATTATATTCATCCAATAATCATGAATTAGTATAAAGTTAGAGTTTAGAATCCACTAAATATAGTGTAATATATATTTTCACCTTTCTCTTGTCGTATGATCATTAAATCATGTATCCTGACGTATCCTTATTCGTATTTGAAATCATGCTTACATAAAACATTTAAAATGATTTTTTTTAATTAGATTTGGTGTATATAGCCATGAACTCAACCTTCAGCCACACCAAAAACATGTTCAGAATGTTTGATGTGGTCAAGTGTTATGAAATGTCTAGTTGAATTGTCTCCAACGACCATGGTGTACTTTGCACTTTCCACACTTGGGTGTCGTGCAAGATAATATATATACACGCATGGATCACTCAAAACACCAAACCCCACTACCCGGCAGGCCGTCACTGAAACTGGAATTGCACTGCCAATATTCTAGTCAAAACACCAGTTGCCTTGCCATTCAGGCACTTGCCAAAATGCTACATACAAACATAAGCAGATTCAAATGACGGTAACAAGCACGGAACGGTGAATATGTTGCCGGAAAACCCAATTAGGGGCCAAGCCTGTCTGAAACATAATCTAACAAAAGACAATGCACTTGCAGATATGAACCAAAGTTAAGGTGATTTAACGAAAACAGAGATAACAAGACATGGAAGTCAACAAAATGCAATGCTTACTTTAAAGATATTAGATGGTGTTACTTACATTCCCAGGTTGAGGAAAGGGGGTGGAGGGTTAAACATCTTTGTACAAAGGGGGAGATTGCAAATGCAAAGCCTGTGTAGACATGCTCGAATTTCAAATTCGGGTATACATACTAGTGGATACCATGCACTACTACCACAACATGTCCAGAATTGGATTATACCATTTTGGCCATCCATATATCAGATTTCTGGAAAACTTGCTGTCAGTCACTTTTGAACTCAAAGCTAATTCGAGTTTTAACCAACCAGAATGTTGAATGCCACTACAGCACTCCGGATGTCTCCACCAAAAAGCTGAAACAATAAAATTGGTGCATGTTCTTATTTAATAACATGGTATATTCCAACCTCATCAGTTGTCCACTTCCTGTTCGAAACAAGATCCAATACTTGTATATAAATTATACACACCTATAATATTACCCAGAAGCATTTAGAGGCAAGCTTAACAATTCTCTGCACTAGATGCCGAAGCACATTTCACTTCTTTTGCATCTAGGCCTTCGCCAGAAACTGGATTGTCCTCAACCTTAGAATTCAATGACCCTGGCTTCATCTTCTGAACCTCCTCCCTAGTGTAGATACCGATTTTGCGAACCATGGTACAGAACTCCCTAGTCACAAGCAGGGATTTAGTATTAAACATGAGAAACGATTGAAATGTATTAGTCTTACGGTAACAATACTTACTGCCAGGGATCATCTCCAACAAGCATCATATCACCCTCGTCATCGGTGTAGACGACAAGCCAATTCTTTTTAGGGGACATTAATTCACCTCCAAGTTCAAATAATTGATCCAATTCAGCAATCAATTCATCATAGTTGTTGAACTTTGTAAGGTCCACGGACCTACCAAGAGCAGTCCCTTGCATTAGAACCTGAAAAGAACAAACACGTTTAGCAAATAGACTAAGATAAGAGCAGGTGTACATCTTCAGGAGAGAGATACAGAACCTTAGTGCAACTCCGAGCTGATGCGCTAGGAGATTTGCTTTGAACCTCCCTTGTATGAGTTTGACTAAGCTGGAATGCTTTCTCCGGTTCATCAAAAGTAGATGGATTCTCTGCCAACTGTGAGATCATTAACTGTTCAGACTTTCGATCAGATGCAATTGTATGAACATGGTTCGGTGCGGCGTCCACATGACTCACAGACTTGTTCGACGTACTGATACGAGAGACTGGGGGCTCAGGTGCAACAGAATTACTAATGAGAGGAATACCAAAGAGCTTGCAACTTCCTTCTCTAGATTTTCCATTCTCATGATCTTGACCCAATGAAGCTTTATCCCTTGATCGGACATGATTCTCATAATTAGATGATGTTGGGGGAGGCATCAACCAGTTTCCATGCAAGTGCTCAATCCTATGACCTTGCAGTATAGGATACTCACCAAAACCACCAAATCTGTCATTTCCTCGAGCTTGGTAAAGCACATCAGAGTATTGCATAGGAGGCTTTGTATTAGTGTCCACCAACTTGAGGGAGCGACCAGATGACATTAGGGACCAAGAGCCAAGCTTCCCTTCTTGATTTAGTAATTGTTTTCTCATAGGATTACCACCTAATAAAGTTTGATCAACCGAAGATGGATGATGCCCGAGGGAGGAATCAACATTTGACCTAAAACCTGAGAGCAGATCTGCGTACACTGGTTCATGCCTCCCAGATGACATCCAATTTTCTGACCCAAATCTTCTTGAACCGGATACCACATCATTCTTCTCATCATCTACTGAAGTTCGCCACATCACTGATTTTTCGGCAGCATCAGACTCGTTACTCTCAGAAAAGTTGCCTCTCAAGGTCGAGAATTCTTGACCTTGCAAGACCCTTGGAAATCCACTAACTGGTGGGGTGTCTACAGTAACTTTGGATGAACCTAGAAAGTGAACTTATTTTAATAGATCATTCAAGAAAAGCAGTTACATGAAAAATAATAAACCCCGTTACATGACAGGACCTACCTTCCCTCGTAAGCACAGAGGAATCAGGGGACAAAGGGACTGCATTAGATCGAGACCTTTTTGGCCTGGACATTGGAAGGGGATTCAGCGCAGGAGGAGCTAATGCAGGTTCAATTTTCCAAGGAGAAACTCTCTCCGGGCGAGGTATGGTAGAAGTCTCATCCCATCGCACCTATAAGGGACATTAGAGCATACATCATGACAACATAAGCATAACTTGAGATATTCTGCATTTCACTTTAGTATTGTAAAAACAAATTGTCAAACACTGCCCAAGTTAGAATCTACCTTGAGGCATCTCCATTTGGAATCCTGCCACTTCTTTGGATCTGCATCTTCAATTCCAACAATTGTTCCAGTAAACCTACAACAACAAAAAATCAAAAAACACAATCTCAGAATGCTTCAATATCAAACAGAAATTGCTGCAATTAGGCAGAAACATAGAAAAGCAGATACAAGACATACCTCTGTTCAGGAGATTCTTCACCTTCAAATCTCATTTTGAACCTCATCCCTATGGAGTAATTATTCTTCATTGACTCCATGTACTGGTCAAATGGAACAATAAACTCAGATGGACTTGTCCTACAACAGAAATTTGACCAGCGTGAATACATGAATTTCTCTACCAAACAGCAATGGTGCAGTTGAAAAATCATCACCAATAGGTCTAGTTGGAAAGCTTGGGATATCATGCTAGGGCAAAAGACAGGGCAAGTCAAAAAGGTAGGGCGATCTATATACCTAGGTTTGTAATACACAGTGAATATGGTTCTTGTTGTGTAGGCATGCCAGGCAGTTGCAAGCACACCAAGATGCATGCTATGACTTGATATTACTGATGAAGGAACATTGGCCTGCTGCCTCATTGCACGTCGTACACCAACACGTAATTCTCCATTCTCACCTCTTCAAAACAACAGTTCCACTTAATTATTAAACTCAAGTAAAGAATTAAATGCTAAAATACCAAATCTCATGGAACATGTGAGGAAGCAGGCAAACCTTAAAAATATAAATGCATCCCCAGCAACAAGCCTTTTGGAGCTAACAAAAACACTCCATCCACTTTGAAGCAAGTGCCTTCGTGGTTGACCTGTTATTTCCATAAACATTTAAATCAAACTGCAAGTCTAAATGGCTTAATAAGAACATAACCAAGTAAAAGAATACAGCGCCCAATTAAATTTAAAACCATTACCCCTGAAGATATGCCGGAATCGCCACTCATTTCCATGCAAATCCTTTGCAACCAACTCCTGGGTTGGTGGTTGCCGTGACATGTCCTGTTATAACCGAACACTGTGAATCATAATCTAATTATCACCGAACGAGAAAAGGCACTATAAATCTACTGTCGGTAGACACAAACCAATGGTGGAAGACATTCATCCGCATGCCGCCTGAGCACCGAAAACCCACCATGGGTGCTTGTATCCGAGGCAGTGAGGGTCTTGCAAAAGGAATGCACATGGAACCGCGGTGGTTGTGGAGTGGGAGATTCCTTCTCCACGGCGCTCTCATCTTGCTGCAAGAAAAAGAACAAACCTTGGGACATTCAGCTTCCCATCAACTCCTGAAGTTAAGAGAGAGAGAGAGGAATTCAAAGCTTACATTAGGCTCAGGATGTAGAGTCACTTGAGCAAAAACCTCATCTGTATCCGGCTCGGCCTATAGAATTAACAGTAAAAAGTTATTCCTTGCATTACCAGAACAAAAACCCAGAGAAAGGGGAGGGAAAAAAAAAGGCCAAACAAATCACAGTAAAAGAAAAAGTACCTTTAACTGAACGTTAATCACACGACAAAGGATCTGTGATGGAAGATTATACACTGGCATCTGCTGGTCTGCTACCTGATTAGTAGACGCCTCAACCTGATTCACCTCAAGATCATGATTAACGCCAATTAAAAAACATCTCCAGAAATAAAGAGGAGAAAAAAAAGTAGAAAAGGGAAGACAAACTGAAACCTGTTCTATGTGACCTTGAGGAAAGTAAAACACGCGATCTCCTTCGCGAGGTACGGTGACCAGAGGCCCGGCACATGCATGCCATAGCTCCGTATAAAGCGCCGTCTCGGGGTCTACGTTTTCTCATACAAAAAACCAAAATAAACAACGAAAAATGAAGAAAACATGAAATCCAGAAAGGAAAACGTAAACATACCTCTAGCCGGAGCTGGACGAGTTGAATGACCGTTTTGCCCTTCCACGGTGTTCCTCGTTTCGTTTGGCTCACTATAACCGGAAGAAAAGCTCTCTCCTCCTCCTGCTCTTCCGTTCGTACAATTCCCTTTCATCAATACCTCTGAATTCGCCATTTCTTTGAAATCTTTTTCTTTTTATCTCAGATCTCTCATCCTATACTCTCAGAATTCACACTCAATCAACCATGTCACCACTTCCCCTCGGAAAACACTCAATCGACGAAATTTAAACCCTATATTTCACTCGATTTCACCGCCAAATCTTCTTTTACAGCGTGAAATTGAAAACTCAGAGCTCTTAACACACAGCAAAAAGAAAAAGCTGAAACTCTTTTCTTTCTGTTATTTTGTAATCTTTTCTGTGTGTGTGGTCTTAACCAAGGGTGAGTCAAAACTGAGGAGAGAAGTGCAATCATTTCAACCGCGGTCAATTTCTAACCCCACTGGAAAAAACGACAGTAACCTGTCCTATTGCCCTTTATCAACCGGCTATACCCGGTCATGCCTATCATTGGGCCAGGAGGATGGAGAGGAGTCGAGGTTCAAGGGGACCAGATGGAACACATTACTATACAAATTGTTTTATTTTATTTTTATATATACTTAGGAGGCTAGATATTTTAATTATTAAAATTTCGATTGAATTATATTAGAAATGATAATTTAATTTATACTTATTGAGTTCAGATTTAATTTTATAAAGTTATTTTTTTAAAAAATATCGGGTTTATAATATATTTTGATCTGATTTTTTAGAATAAGATTGAGTTAAATTAATTTTGATTTAAGATAAAAAAATCTTATCTGACCTACAAAAATAATTTAATTTTGTTCAAGTTGACTCTCTTAATTTTATATGATATAAAAATATATATATTGTATATATAATTACATAAAACGGTTAAAATTAAAACTAATTAATATCTTAATATTATAAATATTTTACGACTAAAATTTAATTTAAAATCAGATAATTAAACTCGAACTTTATAAATTTAAATAAAAAATTAAAATAAAATTTAAAAATTATAATATATGAATCTTTAACTAAACTAACTCAAAAATTTTAATTCAAACTTAAATAATCAGATCACCTCACTTGAATACCTTTAAACAAATATTTATACTTTTTATCCTCCTACACAAATACAAAATAATATTTATATATAATTTTAAATTTTTAATAAACTCACAATATTTATAAATTAAATTCATGAAATTGTAATTATTTAAATCAACCATGACTTTTATCATCCTAACCGTCGTCCCTGTTTGAGTTGAAAGACGTCTTTATATTTTTAACTGAAGTGGTGGTGAAATAAATGTGGTGGAGTTGTCCTGTAACGGCGTCTGTCGTGACGTTAGTGGGACAGTTGTGTTTTTTATGGGGAAGTGTTTTTGTCGTGCAATGAACAGGCAGCTTTGCCTGTGGAAGGTATGGGACTGGGATTGTGCGCCCTGCCGCGCACGTTAGCGACCCATGCTTCCTTTCTCTACTGTCATGCACCTGGGGTGGGGTTGTTACAGATCTCATCTCGCGTCTCCTTATCGACTCGGATATTTGTCAGTACTAATAGAGATAAAAAAAACTATTTTTAAAAATAAAAATAATAAATATATTTTTAATATTTAACTTTATAAAATAGAAATAAAAAGTATTAAATAATTAAAATAAATATAGTTATAGAAATATTAATATAAAGTTTATATAATCAAAATTTTAAGAGATATAAAATATATAATCTAGAAAATATAAAAAAATAATGATGAATAATTTGATCTATAATAGTTCTCGCGAGAAATTAACTGTAAAACCATGGGTAATAAAAACGTGTGAGTGGAAACGCAGGAAAACTAAGACAGTGGAATCCACGTGTGTTGTCAAAAGCACGAATGGGAAATCATTCTCAAAGTAAGAAAAAAATTATTAAATAAATTATGTTTGTCACATCATTTATGGTTCAAGTAATTAAATTAGTTTATTTTTTAAATAATTATTCACTCATTAATTAAGATTTAATAGGATTTGTAGAAGGGTTGTAGAGTAGATCTAGTTATATTAATGGGTTAGATTGAATCGAGTTTAATCTTGATTTAAAATCGATATTATATTATTTTTTAATTAAGAAATTTGACTATAAATTCGGATCTAAACCCGTTTTATAAGATCTGAAATAGGTTTGGATCTCATTCTCATCTCTCGTTTTTAAAAAAATAAAATAAACGAATCTGATTAATTGAAATAATAGATAATATGATAAACAAGATTCATCTAATAATTTTTTTAAAAACGAGAGATGAGAATGAGATCCAAACCCATTTCAGATCTTATAAAACTGGGTTTAGATCCGAATTTATAGTCAAATTTCTTAATTAAAAAATAATATAATACCGATTTTAAATAAGATTAAACTCGATTCAATCCAACCCATTAATATAACTAGATCTACTCTACAACCCTTCTACAAATCCTATTAAACCCTAAAACATATAATTAAACTATATTACTTTTATTATTTTATAAGAAGATATTTTAAATACAAGTAATTGTTTTTCCAAAATTTTGGATAAGACCCTGAGCTGGATGTGGGATCCTTGAGTCTGAAGTCATACGACTCCCCCATGAGTCATGATTGATCTTTTCTTATTTCAGATTTGTTATTAAAAAATAAAAAATTACGTAAAATTTATTATTAATATATTACTATCAATGTTTAAACTCGAGTCGAATAAATTCGGTATGCTATTATACATGTGACATAGATTGTAATTTTTGTGCACGAACATGTTTTTTTCTTTGTAAAAATAAAAACAATCTTTCAGTATGTATGTTGTGTAGTGCTGACAGGTCGCTATGTCCCCTTTCCTGCAAGTAACCCTTCGCCCTTTGAAAACTAGACATTCCATTTTAAGATAACACATATAAGAAAGGGAAAATAAATCACAATCACATGGGATTATCTACCATTTCAAGGTGATTTAATGACAGGATTAAGGTTATGAAATAATCCTAAGTAGTAATTAGATCATTCAATCTTATATATTTTAAGTATTGATAAAAAGAATCAGTTAATTCTATTAAAAAAATCCAATATTATAATTAAGGTTTATAATTATAGTCATAAAATTAAATATATGATTTGAAAATTTTTTTAAAATCAAATAAATTAATCACTAGAGATCATACAATAAAAGTATTTTAAAAAATTAATCAAAAGATTCGAACATAGATACAAACAAATCCCAAAAGGGATCAAACTACAGAAAGATCATCGACAATCATAAATCAGAGTCGAATATCGTAAGAAAATTATCCTCGAACATGAACTATGTATCTAAATCCAATTCGAAGGCTCAAAGTAAACATGATAACAAATCAATGACATCATCAATCAAAGCGATATCAAATCCAATCGAGAAAATTTTTTTAAAAAAAACAAAAATATATCATAAAAACAAAGAAAAATTAAAACTAATACTAAACTGTTGTCGCTATCAACCAAATTAAATAAAAAATAAAATAAAAATAAGTACGATAGATAGGGATGGACACGAAATCTAATTCCGGCGAGTTTCGACCCGATCCGAACGGGTTGATTTTTTGGTAGAAAATTCGGGTTCGAGTCGGGTTCATGTGGAAAAAATAAGACCCAACCCAACTCTAGACTAATAGTGTAATTTTCTATATATTTTAGGGATATTTGCAATAATGATCCCTCTTTATATATATTTTATATAATTAGGTCACTAAAATTTTAATTTTTTACAATTAGATCCCTAAATTTTATTCTTTTACAATTAAGTCCCAAAATTTTAATTTTTTAATGATTCAAGTCGGGTCGGGTCGAGTCAAATTTTAATGCTTAAAATCGGGTCGGGTCAGATTTTTTTCACCCTAGAATCGGGTCAGGTGACGGGTGAAAGGTATGATTCTTCAGGTTGGGTGCGGGTGGACCAAAAATCTGTCCCGACCCGACTCATGCCCATCTCTAATGAATTAAAATACACGAATTTAAAATTTAAATTTAGGGGCTAAACCTAACAATTAAATTTCACATTATTATACATATAAATTTTTATTTTTATTCGATTGTAAGTACAAAAATATTTTTGTCAATAAAATTTTATAATCAATCTTATACCTGCTTAACAATTTTCTATATTTTTAAATACTTTTAATTTTTTTTCTTCATAAAATTACCTTCTAGTAATAAATAAATAAATAAATAATGGTGTAATGGTCATAATTGGTGCAGGTTGTGACTTGTGGTCCATTTGTGTGTGTACGAACCAAGAAAGCATTGCCAATTATTTTATGTGGTGTTTTATATTTTCTTGAGTCAAATTTTATTTTAAATATTTAATTTTAAAAAAATTATTTCATTTTAAATGGGTGAAAGGTTCTTAACAAACTCTACATAAAATCATAAATACGCCATAGTAATTTAAACACGTGAAAAATGTGAGATGCTAGATTTTTATGATATCAAAGTATTTATTAATTTAAGAAATTGTTTCTATATCTTTTTAGGGTAAATTATATATTTTTTTCATCTCATTCTATATTTTATTTGAGATTTAATTTTTATATTCCAAAGTAACACAATCTTATTAACATTATTAACATAATTTGTTATTTAAATTAAGTTTATGTTGAAATAATTCAAATTATTAAAAAAAACATTATAACAAATTGATCGGTATCATTTTTAGTACTCTTGTGATCTTATAATAGTACATAGGAAAGGTTCACAACGCATAATCTCAAATATTAGTGACTAAAAGGTAACATACTAAAATACGAGTGACCATTTATGTAATTTATCCTAACAATAAATAAACGGATGAATAAACTATGACTATATTTATTTAGGATTAATTTTAAATAGTTTAAACTTTGAAGATTAATTTAAAATTAAAATCATAATTTAAGATGTATTTAGAGGCGACAATTGGATCATTCGATTCATGTTGATTTTCAGTTCGAATTATATTATGTTCATGTTTAATTTGGATTTAGACCAAATCTATACAATTTTGGTTGAATCAGGTATAAGATCGGATAGATAATTACCAGACGAATAAATTTACTAAGTTTATACAAAATTTGGTCTAAATCAAAAAAATAAAATCAATTCAAGTTTCAAATCTAAAATCAAATTTATCAAATATTCGATATGATTAACTATTTTTATCCATGTAAGATGAGCAAGGACCTAGAGCAAGTGATTAGATCTAATAAATAATATTGAATAAGCCTATAAATATATGCCAAATTTTATTTTCAAAAGAGGGTATAGGATATTTTAATGGATGGACCAAACTCTAACAACAAAGTACAACATTTGTTTATTACAATTTATGTTTGTCACAGTGTAAATGCATGAGGTTTGGATAAGATTTTTTGAATAAGAACCAAAAAAAATTATTTGTATCTAATAGTATATTATTAAAAGGATTAAATTAGTATCATATACCACTCAATTATAATCATCGATTCAAAAAATTGTTAAATTTTAAAAAATTCAAAACTAATATGGATTTTTTTTTATTAGTAATAAAAAATATCGACAAATGCTCACGTTTCCTAAAATCATATTCAGAAACGAAACTAAAATGAAATTACGTGATAATTTTGTAAAAGTAAAAAAAATTAAAAAAATTACTGATAGTATTCTTTGTAAATAAGTTATCTTCATTTTTATATAAAAAACAACTAAGAATGATTGGTCATCTCAATTCCGAGGGGACAAAATCTCATGGAATCTTACCAAGGGATCAAACTTTTAGTGATCTTCCAAGGCCAAGAGTTTGGTCAAATAGAGAACTAGTTGGGGAAATATTGCTAACAAAACAATCATGAGAGGAATTTTATATTCACTATTATTTGATTATTTGTTTGTTTAAAAAAATCTATAAGCATGTATATCTATATTTTAAAAATTAAAATCTAATTTTTTAATTTTAAAATTTAAAATTCTAATCAAAAATTTCAAATCTTACTCTAAAACATATAAACTTAAACTCTAAACCCTAATTAAATTCATATATCTTTCAGAAAAAAATTTCAACAACGATAAATCATCTATATATAAAATCATATTTTACTAAATCCTAACTTTGTTCTTAATTACATAAAATCATATTTTAATTCAATTACTTAATGACTTTTAAGAATATTAATTGGACTAGGCTATAGGGGGGAGAAATAGCAATTGGACCATCATGATATATATAAAAAGAAGGGAAAATGTTTGGTAGAGAATATTGGACCATTATTTCCTCTTTTTAAAGGAAAAAAGTTTAGGTTAGGCAAATAAAATTCATACAAATGGTCCAGTCACTCCACTGCTCCCAAGTACCCCTTTAACAACCACACGATTTCAACTTAAAGTTTTTGTATTTACTTAGACAATTTGATATAGATATATATATTTTCAATTAAGTACCTGAATTTAACTTTTAAGTTCAATTTAATACCTAAATTTGATTTTATAATTCAAATAACTTTTACTAAATTATTTATCATAAGCAATAATTTGAACCAAAAATTATAATTCAAATACCAATTTTTTTATAAGAAAAAAAAAAACAAATTTAGTTATCCAAAAATACATATTTACACGTATTTGACTATCATAGTCTGTTAAACTGGTGCAAGTCTCGTAGCCCGTAGCCCATAGCAAGTGTTAGCCCATAACAAGTGTTAGGGGTCAGCAAAACTCAACTCAAAAATTTTTAAATAAAGTTTGAATGGTAAAATATGTCTCATAAACTCAAATAACTCGATTTTTTTACTTAATCAAATTCTCACCCCTTGCAGGTGCAAAGAAAGAGCTGATTTAGATATCAGAATTAAAAAAAAAAATCTTTTAGAAGACAATAAAACCAACATCAAACTCCAAATCCAAAAATGCAATATCTGAATCCACAAGAAGTCGAATAAAATTCGCCAGTTTTTACTATCTCATGTCATGTAGGTATAGAATACCAAAATTTTGCAGTCAACCAAGTTACTCACCTTTTAGATTGTGAAGTAAATAGCAGATCAAACAAACCGATAATGTTATGGATGGTAGTATTCCCTCGTTGGATCAACTCCAAAGCCTACTCATGAATCCCTTCTTGTCTTTCTTCATCCTGTTTTCAATAGACGGGAAGTCGATAAAACTATCGGCCAAGTCTAAAACAATTGGATTACGAGGTATTGACTGCAAGGATGGAGGGAAGGGTTGTATGCGTGGAACTGCTTTCACATTTGACTCGCTAACTGCAGACTCGTACAGATCGAGTTTCTCGAGTAGATATTTTTCCACCTGAACCCACTCCAAAGCAACACAATCACAACAATGTAGTGAAATCGGGATCGAAAGAATGCATATGAAAGGGTTTTTTTTGAAACAAGTGACGATCAATGAAGGAATATATGCAACTATGGTATATAAATGATACCTTCTTGTCTGCTGCTCCACTTAATGATATAGTAGACATCTTCTTTGAAAGATTATCTGGAGCCTTCACCTCCTCAATGATTCCGGTTGCATGCTCTATGCAACTGTAAGCTCTGCATTCATCATATAGAGTCTTCAACTCTTTGGTCATCGCCTGTAAATAAAACGAAGATACTGATTAAGATTTTAAAAATAATTATGCTGATTAGATGTGTGGACCAGAAGTTAAGAAACAGTGGTAAAAAGCACATTGCAAGTGTCAAGCAGGTAATTAGCAATTTAGCATATGCATTCAGCAGTTAACCGCAGAAATATATCGAAAATAGTGGGGAAGGCAAACCCCTATATAAATATAGACACCTGATCGGTTTTACTGTGAGTTTGAAACTTATGTAGGGCATTCTCAGCAAGAGAGCGAGCACGGCAGTATAATGCGTATGCTTCGGATCTCTTTCCCGCTAAACTATATGACCTTGCCAAGTAGAAGCACCTGCAATGAATTCCAGAGGTCCATATATCAATTTCACAAGGCAAGCTCTTGTTGTAATGCACCTAAAATTAGTCTTACAAAACTATGAATCACTTCATAAGTTGACTCAATTTCATCATTCAAAGTACGCACAATATTAGATAAGAAAGTAAGAAACATCCTTCAAATAAAGAAAGATATTAGAGAATACTTCTGAATGTCATCATTCGGAGGTCAACCAAATATTTTCTTTCTTAATAAAACAAACAAATATAATTGTAGAATTGGTTGATGCAGATATGTAAGCATGAAACGTGCAAACCAATAAAAAGAGCTCAAAGAAATCAACCTCTCAGCTCGGAAGGCCAAACTTTTAAGTTGACACTCTTCAGCAAATGTCACTTCTTCAGGTTTCCTGTCTCTTCCGGAACTAACTAAATCAGATAGATCAGCTGTATTCTGCTCAATATAACATCATTAAGCAAAGTAATAATTAGTACAAGCTTCTTCTCCAGAAGGGAAAACATTCCAAAAACAGATACTCCCTCCCTCACCTGTAATAATAGATCATATAAGCGAACCAACTCCTCAGGCTTGGTGACTTTCTCGTTTTTGTCATCGCGACGCCTAGTAAGTTTGCTCTTTGCAATGCTAACCAACAATTGATTGCGCTCAATTGTCCGTTGTCCTAGTACAGCACTAACAGCCTTATCAAGACCATTTAGGTCATCTTTTACATTTTCAGCACTACCTGCACTGGCCTAGAGTGAATGCTAAATAATCAACATCGGACATTGGAGATGAATAGTTTGAAAACAATTTCAAATTCAAATACTGCTAATGATAAATAGACAAATTCTATGAAAAGACAGCAAAGGTACAACTTAAGGCTTCATACCAAGTCACTTCGTATACAGCTCCGGGCTTCATGATACGCTGTAAAAACTTTATCAAAAGTTGCTAGTCTTTTCTCGGCTGAAAGTGAATCGGCTGAAGGCCCATGTAGATCCTTTTCCAGTTCTTGGGCTGAACAATTTGTTGCACAGAGTGTATTAATTTAGGCCATGTTTGGACTAAAACCAACTAGAAGGGTCATAAGAATAGCCAGAGAACAAGAATAAAAAGTTTGAAGCACACAGAGGTGCATGTTTCACACATCTAAAATTAATGAAGCAAACATGACTGGGACACTAAATTCAATTGAACCTAGAAATTTGTTATTGCCAAATTTTGCTGCATTTTAAATATAGATACTAGCCTCAACTGCAACTGCAAAGTATGCCAGTGGCTTAAACAATAGATGCTAGGATCAGTCATCAATGTAACATGCTACAAAGAATACACACAAACTGAAAAAGGAAAACATATTAAGAGTGAATACCGACTCTAAATGCCAATAAAATTAAAGGTTAACATGTTAACTGTGTCAAGAAAAATGACAATTAAAACCACAAAATCATCCAAAGAAACTAAAAAAGACCCAACTCTAAGCATCATGTCTTTGATACGTGATTAAAGAGACACCCAATATTCTTTACTAGTTGTCAGCAGTATATTCTTTGGGAGTCGACATCTAATTTCATAAAATATAAAGGTCATCAGTATAATCCCATATCGACGTTCAATTTCAATCTTGATTCTTAACATGCCATACACATGCTAACCTCAGTATGAACAACAGCAGCAAAAGCTTAACAGCAAACCTTTCAAAATAGCAACTCGAGTTTTTGCATTAGTAATCGGGAATCTATTGCCAAGCCAATGGAACTCTGTCAGAGATGCAGCCTGTTGTGATCTTGCCTCGGCCATAACAGCCTGCAAATCAGGATAGTATAAGACATGTTACTGACAGAATCATCAGAAAAATATAGAGAAAAAGCTTTTATCTTCTCCATTCCCTTCACGGTTATCTGATGAGCTCTAAGGAGGTGCTTAACCAATTCCAATAGCTAACAAAATAAATTATGATTTACATGAACTTAATGGAGTGCATTATGCATAACTAATTTGTTGAACAAAGAAGCCATATGTTTCTATCATAGATGAAAATGTTTGCAGATAAAAGATTAGCTTGCAGGTTCAAAAGTATGGTTCAAACATCTTGTCTCCAAATAAATCATTAGTTTGCTCCAATTGAACTAATATTAAACGAAATGATGTGATATAATTCAGATAGAAACCATCTATTCTGACATCACCTTCAGTAAGATGATAAACAGTTGGAAGTTCTTACTGAATTGAAAGCTAGCTAATATTTTCATAATATTTGACATTTTACGCTATAATACAAACTTTTCTTACAGAAAGTCAGTTGAATAAAAATAGTAAGACACTCAAACGTAATACAGGACATTATTCATGATAATAAAAGAAAACACCGATTCCTATAAAAATGAACTGACCTCTAACTTTGATTTGAAAAGGTCCAGTGCAGGACCTTCCATTTCACCAATCTGTAAAAGTTCAGAAGTTTGCAAATTTGACCCTCCAATTTTGTGAAGGCAGTAGCGAATACTAGGTTCGAGCTCTTCAACACGTTCACGACATAAGACTTGATTCTCTACATCCCCATACTTCCCAAGTTCTTCATAAACGGCCCTGCGACATAACCAAAGATGTAATCCTTTTGTTCTATGAACAACAAAAAAAATATTGGAAAAGTACCTTGAAGGATACTGATTTTTTTCTTGACATTGGAGTATGAGATCAAGGAAAAATATTAGCTATCTACTTTAACATGATACTGCATTATTTATGTGCCTGGGTACTATTGGAGATGAGCACAAACCTGGCACTTTTGAAATTCCTCAATGCAGTGTCCCAATTCCGGTCTTGTTCAAACAACAAATTTCCTTTCATATAGGAGGCATACGCCTTGAATAAAAAAAATCAGAATACGAATAAATGCCACATTCCCAAATGCAAAACATCCACAAACATTCGAGTAATTTAAGCTTTTATTGCAATAAAACCGGAAATTTGATTAAGATGAACGTAGATTACAGACATCCTTAGCTTCACTTTTCCACAAGTACATATAGTCTATGCCTCCGAGCACAATTCAAATCTGGATATAGTAAACCCAATCAGAAAGCAAGAACTCATTCCGCTCGCTGTGATGCCTTTGCGAATTGCGAGGCATAGGAAATCATTTACATACTAAATAAAAGCATTTACACAACTCAAGAGACACATCATGCAACCAAAAATAGCAGAAAAATAAATTAAAAGTAAGATATTAAAAAGAAATAATGTATGCACACAACTACTTTATGCTTTATTTTTTTTTCTTTTTGAAGGCCAAAAAATCAGGTTGACGACTGTAGATGTTCAAATAACAATCAAAATGCAAACAAACCTCAGCTTCTAAAGATGTTCTGGAATCTCCCTTGACAGAACACAAATGTGAAAACAGATCCGCCCATTTTACTGCCTTGCGTAATCTACCAATCAAATAGATACGCTGTCGTGCATTAGGACCATCTGGAAGCTGTCTTTTCTCCATGGCATGGCTCCAAGCTCTCTCGGCCATATACAAAACCACATGAAGGAACCTATTTTAAATCAAATCAAAATAACGTTGTCAACCAGGAAAGCTACTATAACTTGAATACATATTGCACAGAACAGAAAATCCTCAACCAATACGAAAGCTTCTAAAGTAAATAATTTAAACAAAGCCAATTTCAAGAAACTCTAAAACATATTGTAACTAATCACTTCACAACTAATATGACACTGATAATTACCTCTAAACATGTGTGCACAAACACAAAGAAACATGCATCTCTAAATGCAAAAAAGAGAGAAAATTATAACAAGAAAAGCAACTTTCGAATTGTAAAAATATTCAAATTACTGCAAAATTAACAAGGCAGACCTCACTTCAGTGACTGTGGACTCGGTAATGGCTTTTCGGGTGTATTTACCGCGGCCATGTGTGAACTTCAATGATTTATATAACCTCCTCAAACGAGCAGTGCAATACCTCCTGCAGTCCCAACATTATTCATTTAAATATTATCAATATCCAAATATAAAAACATTTAAATAATTTCCTATTTTTTTTCCAAGTGAATTTACCTGTAACGAGTATAATCCCCATGTCGTAATCCATGTTGCATCTGAGAAGATTTCAGAAGCTGCAAAACTGAACACGGAAGCCAAAATAACCGCGAAAAGAAAAAAAATCAGATAGAACTTGCAATCTCGCCTTCAAATTACTATCGTTGATGCAATTTCTGAAGTTAAAAAACCATAAAGAAACATCAAAACTGACCATTGATTGAAAATTTTGGGCTGATCTGGTCTGAAATGTTTGAATTTAGATCATCGATTTCCATCGCTGTAACCTTCGCCATAACACCTTCAATAACAAACAACAATAACTATGCATGTAACAACGAAAATGCAAGTTTCTATCGGATTTGTGACGGAGAAATTAAACGGTAATACGAAAGCATTTTACCGGCGACCAAACAGAGTGTAGAGATCTAATATTTTTTACTGTTGCGGCGGCGTAGCTTTGGATTAATCTAAACGATTGGTAATGACGAAAGGATTTTTGCTGGGCCTCTTTGCAAATAGACAGTTTTTTAGGGGACCGGGTCGGGTCTCTTTGTTGTGATTGGACCTGATTCGAACCATTTACCTTAGTTTCCCCCAACCCGTACTTACGGACGGTCGAGTTTGTTGCCCTAGTAATTATACGAAATTTTAAGTGTTTGAATAAAAAATTAAGTCTGAAAATGAATTTCGGAGGAGAAAAATTAAATTCGTTTAAGATATGACTTAGGTTCGAAAAAATATATTTAATGGATTAATAAAATTATTTATATTTATTTTTTCTTATTTTTTTAGAATTATAACCTAAAAAAATAAGAAAGAATAAATATAAATAATTTAATTATTATTTTTAGATAAAATTAAGATTAAGTTTAAAATTAGGTATACTTGTGTGCATCTAATATTAATCATTTATAATGACACTTACAATTGAAATCTATATATATTTTTAATTTGCTTAAGAATGTGGAAGTCTTTAAATATTTGAAAAAAATTAATTAAATTTATATTTTTGTACTCTATTATAAATTAAATAAGTTTTATTGATAAATATTAATTATTAAATTTAATAATTTTTTGATCTAATTAGTGTTGTACGTTGTGTCATAATATTGTATTAAAATATTATTTTTTATTTAAATTCTTAAAAAATTAAAATAAAAATTTATAGATATCGCATGATAAAATTATAGTATACCGTTTAATAATATTTTTAAAAATATTAAACTTTAATGATTAAAATTAATAAAAATAATTAATTATTTTTAAAATATTTTTTATGTAGAAGATAAGAAGAGAAATTTTGTTCCTACCAAATTTTAAACCCACAAGAGAAAGGAGAAAATTTTAACTTAAAAACTTTAATAATTTATTCTGAAGTTTATTAACACACTTAATTAATTTAATTTATCGATTTAATAATATTTTAATGAAAATTTAGAATCTTGATTAATTTTTTTAGTTGTCATGGATTCTTACACCTAGAATTCGTGCATGAGCATAACCAAAGGGCAAAACCGTCTAGACAAAGATGGACCCTACAGAAATCGAGGGAAGCAAATATGGGGTTCAACGCTATCCTATCCTGATATCCACAAGATAGAATATATTTATACTTTTTGAAGAAAAAAAAACACGATTCAGAACCTCAGCTAACATTTTCACAGGAACAGTAGACACGTAATCATACCTCCGCCACCGGCCGGCGAAGGAAATCATCGGAAAAGGAGAAGAAAATTAAGCAATTCAGCCAAAGCAAATGGCGTACTCGGCGTCTCTAACTTCTCACATACATTTCCATACTAACTCAAGATTTTTCTATACATTCTCTCCAAAACTCCCTGCCAAACAGAAAGCAACCGTAATAACCGCTGCCATTCCCCCTCTTTCCACCGCTGCCTCCGTCACCGACCTCTCCGCTTTGGATAGTACCACCGTTGCTCTCATAGGTGGAGGTTCAGTCGCCGCCTTGGCAGCAGTTCTCTCCCTGACTGATCCCGAACGCCGACGCCGTCTCCAGGCGGAAGAAGTCGGCGGTGGCGACAAAGAAGTTGTTAGGAACTACTTCAATAATTCCGGTTTCCAGAGGTGGAAGAAGATTTATGGAGAGACTGATGATGTGAATAAAGTCCAGCTAGATATTCGGCTAGGGCACTCCAAGACGGTTGAGAATGTGATGAAAATGTTGACTGACGAGGGATCGTTGCGAGGCGTTACAGTTTGCGACGCTGGATGTGGGATCGGCTGTCTCGCTATCCCCTTAGCGAAAGAAGGGGCCGTTATTTCCGCTAGCGATATTTCCGCTGCCATGGTGGCTGAAGCCGAGAAGCAGGTTAGTTCGATTTTCCCTCTTTAGTTAAATGTCATAACCATTTTACTGAAAGAAAAATGGTGGAAAGTAATGAATGTTTAGTGGATGATCCAACTACTTTAATTGCTGAGGACTGCAATTTGTTGATTAGGAATTGCAAGCCTGAATTGTGTGAGAATATGTTGCAGGCGAAAGAGCAGTTAACAATTGGAAATGGTGATATTGTCCCTGTTTTACCAAATTTCGAAGTGAAGGATTTGGAGAGTTTAGAAGGGAAATATGATACTGTGGTATGTTTAGATGTTTTAATACACTATCCGCAGAGTAAAGCTGATGGGATGATTGCGCACCTTGCTTCACTAGCTGAAAACCGATTAATTTTGAGCTTTGCACCAAAGACAATTTATTATGATGTGTTAAAGAGGATCGGGGAGTTGTTTCCGGGGCCATCTAAGGCAACAAGGGCATATCTTCACGCCGAGGCAGATGTGGAGAGGGCACTAAATAAGGTTGGATGGAAAATAAGAAAGAGAGGGCTAATCACTACTCAATTCTACTTTGCAAGACTTGTTGAGGCTGTCCCTGCTTAGTCCGACCAAGAGGAGAGGTTAGTTTTTGTTTCTGCTTTGGGTTACTTATTCTGAATAGAAAGGGCCGGCAGAGGTTTCTAAGCCCTGATTTTTCTTGTATGCTCATTACTATGTATGTTGTCTTATGTGCTTAATTGTATATTAGATGTCATTGTATCTAAATCCCGATACTTGTTAACAGAATTTTTTGTTCGGATGTAGCGACTAGTCATGGTTCATTTGATGATGTCTACATATATCGTGTCAGAATGTTGCAATATAGTGTTGTTCATTTCTTACATAGAATGCAGAATTTCAATTAGGTTTTAAATGATTGATCATGGTTTCATCGACATGGCCGATGAGGCTTCAAGCCTTGAACTTTCTTTGCTGGTTTTATAGTAAGTTTAGCAGTTATGTGCATTACACTACCAGTAAAATCAGAAATATCCACAATTCTGAGAACTGCATCTGGTTTTAAATAAACCAAGAAATCATTTCCTCTTTGCTTTACTGTGTTGTGGAAGCTAAATCTCTTATGTTGGTGTATTCTTTGTTGTTCCAGCTCCCATGAATGAAATTATGAAGCTGGTTTAAGTCACCCTTAAAAGAATGCTAGAAGATTTGAGTACGAATAACACCGTCTTTTCCGGAAACGAATCATTTCCCTACCAGTCAATACCATGTTGGTTATAGTATATGTTAGAAACCGAATCCCTATTCCCTCATAGGTTCGTTCTAGTCCGATCTCACTCCGTTCTCGTACCTTATTCCCTGCTGTTTTTTTTTGGGTGAAAGAGCTTTAAACGGAGCGAAAGGATTGGCCTGAAATGTTTCACATTATTAAACATCTCTTCCATTTAAATCATGATTGTATAAAAGTTAATTAGTATCATTAAAGCGTTTTTTAAATATATCATTATTCTTTAATTATTGCGTGCGATACAAATTAAATTGGTAAAATTTTGAGAATAATCAATATAAAATTTTATTTTAAAATATAAAAAATCCGTAATTGTATTTTAGATTTTATGTCAATTTTTCAATGTATGTAAGAAAACATTATGTGTACGTGACATTCTTTTTTTAAATTTTATAAAAAAAAAATAAAAAACGTTATTTGTAAGTGACATTTTTTTCTCAAGTTGTCTGTAATTATATTATAAAAATTAATCTAAATTTTAAAATAAACTTTAAATATTTTACATTTTTAAATAAAAATTATAAATAACCTATATATCTAACTGAATCGACTAAACTTCTGAGTTTCTCTGCGGCCCATGATGGAGCTCAAGACATAGGATAATGAAAAAGGCCCAAATCTATGCTGCGGGATCAAATTCCCGCGCATTTCTCCATATTTCTCATCGGATGGCCAATTGGATTTGGGGGGTCGTTAATTAATTCTGTGAAGTGAAGAATAATTTCCCTAAATCTGAAAATGGAAGTCGATGAAGATAGGAGCGATTTCGAGAAAGACGAAGAGGAGGAAGACGATTCAGTTTCCGATCTCCTAAGAGATCGCTTTCGTCTCTCCGCCATCTCCATCGCCGAATACGAAGGTCCGTTTTAACCCAATTCCGATTCTTATTTTTATTTTTTTTAAATAAGGAATTTCCGTGATTGGCTAAATTGAATATCCAAATCTTCAACTAATTGAAGCAGCGAAGAGAAACGGAATGGAAATTTCTCAACCGATAGTAGCTTGCATCGCCGATTTGGCCTTCAAATACATCGGTAAAATACGTAACATTCTGTTGTTTTCTATTCCATTTTTCCATTTTCGCGCATCAGTTGTGTTTTACGTTATTTATACTTTCTTATTTGCATCTGGAAACATCTTAATACTCGATTTCACTAGATTTGATTTCTATATAATCGTTGTTTTATTGGGTTTAACAGTGTAGCTGAAGGAATAAATTATTTGGATTTTGTGTCAATTTGCAATATCGGCCACCATGGGGGTTATCATTGCTATTATATTAAGAACTTTTTTGAACTTGTCATTAACAATGAAAGAGTTATTAACAATCTTGGTTGCAAATTGCAATGAAACCGAAAATGTAGCTTATGATATCGAGTGCCATTAGCTTCAGATGGCTTATGATATCGAGCACCATCGGACACCAGTGGGACTTGCTGCTCATTAGTGCTGGAGAATTAAGGTTGTTGGTATATTATACAAGTTCGAGTTATTTTGAATATGATTGTATATTTAGTATTCTCAGTATACTTGGTGAGAATACTTCAAATAATAACCATTTTTCAATTGTGGAAGGTGAGATTTTTTTTAAGTTTTGCTGGTATCAGCCTTTGTGTTGTTTGGCATTATTACGGAAAAGCTTGCTCAAATTAATGAAATGTTCGGCTGGTTGAGTTGCAGGTCAGCTGGCAAAGGACCTTGAGTTATTTGCACACCATGCTGGTCGTAAATCTGTGACCATGGCAGATGTCATAGTTTCTGGTTAGTGTGTCACTAATGTCTAATAATGTTTTTGATTTATTTCTTCTTCTGTGCTTTTATTTTGAGTTGGGGACAATCATGCTCATCTTCTAAGTAGTGAGTTATTTGGAGAGAGGGACCATGCCTCTTTCATATTGATGTGTTACAATAGCGGATTCGTATTTATTCCAATCTATAGAAATATAATACCTATTCACTTCAATTTCTGCTCATAGAAATGAACATTCAGTTGCCTTGTCGAGGTCCATTTCGTATCAGTAGGCTAGAACTTAGAAGTAGCCAATTCAAATCAATATGTTGAGGTCCATTTCATATCGACAGATTAAAAGTAGCAAGTTCATATTTGTTCAGATCCATAAAAATATAGGAGTAACATCTATTCTCTTCAATTTTCTGCTCATAGAAATGAGCATTTATCTGCTTCATTGTGATCTGTTTCCTATTGATAGTTTAGAAGTACCTTATTCGTATTTTGCTCATATCTACAGAAACATAAACCTCCTATACTCCTCTATTTTCAGCTCATAGAAATGAACATTTAGCCGCCACTTTGAGGTCCTTCAGCGAGGAGCTTAAAGCTAAAGAGCCCCAACCCGAAAGGAAGAGGAAGAAAGCACCTAGAAAAGACGACAAGGCTATCGACGGTATCGTGCCTATCCCTGATCTTTGATTCTACATTTTGTATTGACAAGGGAATTCATGGATGACTAACTCTATCTGCACATGCTTTTGTATTGATAGGGGAATTTATGGATAACTAACTCTATCTGCAAATCCTGGGCATTACTTAGAAGCTTACAAGAATATGTAGAGCCATGGTGACTGGTAATTCAAGTTGTAATTGGTCCCTATACTAGTCAGTATTATAGCTTTTGTGCATTTAATTTTGAAGCATTATAAATGGGGTCAGGTTGAATGTTAAAAAAAATGATTTGTGTGTTCTAATGTGACTTTGAATTCGATTTGGTTATAATTCAGACGAGTTCCAATAACTTGTTATTGATTGAGCCGAATTCAAATATTTTGATACTCATAATAATAATAATAATAATAATAGATTAAATTGTTCTGTTTTGTTTCTTTTTATCAAGTAAATATTCATTAATATTTTTTATAAATTAAACTTAAAAATATTTTTATCAAATAAAAATTTATTTAATAATAAATGATATAAAAATAATAAAATAAATATTAATCATATAAATAAGGTGAAAATATATAATTTATCTTATTCTAGTTTTTGGCCAAAAGAAATGCATTTCTTTAAATTTGACGAGATTCTTTATAGATATTGCTTTTTATTTTAAGAAATTAAAATCAATCACAAAACCTACCAATTTCGCACACAAACCTTTTGCAACTTTTAGCTGTAAGCATTTGTTGATTTAGTTATAATAAATATAATTTTTTACATGATATTTTTAATTTTTAAATATGGGAAAATCATGAGTCTGCGAAAATAAATTATGATTTATAGAATAATAATATTAATTTATATTTTATTAGTAAATAAATAATATTAAAAATAATTTTTAAAGTTTTTTTTTTCATAATGATTGAATTCAATTCGATTATTATCATTGCACAGAATAATATATGAAAATGTTTGATCATACATACTTAAATATTTAATATCTCACTATTTAAAAATAAAAAATATCTAAATAATTTAGTCATAGTATAAAAGAACATTTTTTTTTAATTTGAACTAAAACCATATTTTTTATAATAATTTATCTTTGTACTAATAAATAACTATCCCTACGATTAACTAATTCTTTAAAAACAATTTTCTAATTTGAATTCAATTAATTAAAAAAACATTTATGTTTAAGAAAATTTATGAATTCTTTAAAATAAAATCTTTAAAAGTTGATAGGATTCTTTATGGAAATTACATTTTTTATGCAAAAAGAAAAATAAAATTCATTTAGCAGAGTGGAGATGTAAAATAAAAAGAAATTGGGTAAAGTATATTTTTTGCTCACCTTTGTTTCATTTTCTCCAATTTTGACAAATATATTTTCATAATTATATTTTAGTCATTTAAATTATAGATTAACAAAAAAATATCAAGTTAATAAAAGTTATCATTCAAATTATTATTTTAGTAATAAATTAAAGATTATTACCTTATATATTAATGGTAGAAACTAAATATTTTCGTAAGAGTTTTAGTTTGACGTTTAAGGTCTTATTTTATGGTGTAAGGTTTAGAGTTTAATGATAATAACTAGAAATTAGAGTTTAGTGTTAGAATTTAAGTTTTAGAAGTTAGGGTTTAGTTTTTAAAAAAATACGATGAGGATTTAGATTTTAATCTATAAACCCTAAATTATAATCATAAACAATAAATTTCAATCATTATCCCTAAATTCAAACCTCATACGCCAAAATCCCTAAACTTACACCCTAAACTAAGTCACTAAACCCTAAAATAAAGATATTTTAAAAACTTTCGTTTTCTTCCGCCAATGTATTAAATAATTACCCATAAATTAATAACATAAGTGATTGAAATATAATTTTTGAAAATTAAATGATGAAAAATAAGAAAAATGAAACAAAAGTGACTACAATTGTAGTTTAAATAAATTAACTTTTAAAAATCAGGAAAAATATTATCTGGGCGCCCTATGTCAAATTAAAAGGCAGACAAAAGGGTAATTTTGGGTTAGTAAGGCCGGACGCCGAGTTGTGGCGTGAAGAAGAAGAAGAAATGGCAGAGAGTTCAAAGTTTTTTAGTAGATTTAAAGAAGAAGATGACGAAAACAGCATAGCAGAACAAGAAGAAGCATTGGTGGCTTTGATAGAGCACCGTACCAAAGAAGTTCAACATCTCCGCCAACGTATCAGCTATTACCAATCTCAGGTTCTTCATTGATTCTTTCTCTTTTCTTTTAATATAAAAGATCTAGTATTGGTTAGGGTTTGTTCATGCGATTTTTGGGTTTTAATGTTCTATTGTGGGTTTAGGGTTTTTCTCATTTTGAGAGTTAGAAATCTTACTGTTTAAATATTGTATGGGGTTTATGAGATTATCATCCTTTTAGAGGTATACTATTACAGAACCAAATGCATTTTTGTTGAGAAGTTTGTTGTTGTTTTAAGCTTTCCATCCTGCATTTACATTTTGTGCTTTCTTTTATTCTTTTGTTCTTTCTTTCTGCTTGTTGGAACATAGCTTGGTGAAGCAGAGGGGAGGCTCCATGATTCACAATCTAAATTGGCTAACCTACGAGGCTGGCGTATATCGGTTTCGGCTGATGCTTCTTTGGCTACTAAAAGGGCCAAGGTTGAGGAGAGAGCAATAAGTCCTGAACGTATACATGGAGATTCTGAAAAACCCCAATCAAGAACTAAACTTTTAATCCCATCCGTAATTCCCGCGATTTCGCAACCAATAAAATCAGAAGGGTTAGTTGCAAAAACTAACATTCCTCTCGAAGAGACTGTCGCCGTTTATAGGGCAGTGAAAGTAAAAGTTGAGGAATCTAATTTTAGTTCTATGGATATGGAAGTTGTTGAAATTAAAGATAGGGGGACTAAAAGGAAGTCCGGTAAGGGAATTACCTCTAACTTGATTGATCACTTATTTGGATGTTGGATTTTACATTAACATTGAAAATTTCTTCTCCATAGAACAAAAGGAATTGGTTACCTTGGTTGAAAGCCGTCCTTCACCGACCTTAATTGGCCCGTATTCAAGCAATATAATCCCCAGCCAACACAAGAGAAAGTTGAGATGTCTTTCTGTGTGCCCGGTGAATGATCAACTTTTCGTAACCAGGTATGCTCTTTGATAAGAGAAATGGAAGATATGCCTTCCATTGTTTCAACTGTGAATTTTATGGTTTCTTTATATTCGATGTGATCTTATTTTTTCTAGTGTCTTGGACCATTTGCAGTGCTTTGGATGGATTAGTCAACTTGTGGGAAATTCAGGGTAGAGGGTAAGTTAAGGCAAAAAAAAATCATATATTTGGTCTTCTAATTATATATGGTTGGTCCTTTTTCCTCTCCTTCCGTTTTATGATTTAGCCGTCAACATTGGTGTCATGCCCATTAATTTTCCGTACTTGTGTTTTGATGAAATTTAGGAGCACATTGCAGAAATGGCATGGTCGGATCAGGCTGTAATTTGTGGCTCAGTGCAAATATGTGTATCAATTGTATCAATCGAGTCCTAAGGTTTTGTTCCTTTTTCTTGTGTTGAACTTCAGGTTATCAGCTTCTTTGCTTAGTTCCAACCTTTGTGTATCATCGAGAGCCAGAAGATGGCCGGAAGATATAGCATGGCACCCACATAGAAACAGCCTTTTTTCTGTATATGCTGCAGATGCAGGTGATTCTCAGATATCAATACTAAATCTTAACAAAAAAGGGGTAAGTGTAATAGTTAAAACTTATTGTTGAAAAAAAAATGTTGCCACTATATTTTGAATTATATTCTTTGATGTGTTGTTTTCCATTTTAGTATGACCCTATATTTAAAGTCTTATTTTCGTTTTGCTTGTATCTGTAATGACAGAGACCTGATGTTACTTACTTAGAGGACAAGCCTCACGTTAAAGGTAACATAAACAACATAGCATTCATGCCCTGGGAGGATACATGTTTTGGCACCGGCGGCAGTGATCATTCAGTGGTGCTTTGGAGCGAGGGAGATGAGAATGTATGGAATCCAAAGACCTTACATAGGAATCTACATTCTTCTGCTGTCATGGGAGTTGCAGGAATGCAGCAAAAGAGGATTGTATTGTCTGTCGGGGCTGATAAAAGAATTATTGGGTTTGATGTGAATACGGGGTACGCGGACTTCAAGCATCTAATGGAAAGTAAATGCATGAGTGTTCTACCAAATCCTTGTGACTACAATCTATTCATGGTTCAAACGGGGTAAGAAACATCTATTCTGCCAACAATTAACTTCTTTATGTTTTTGACTATTTATTTTTTATGCCTTTTGAATATTGGTGTTTTACTGTCGGTAAATTGCTCGAGTTTCCCTGTAGTCTCTTAGAACTTGTAGGAATGTTGACAAAGGTTTTCACTCTTCCGTTTGGTGTAACTTGTGCGACAGTGGCACATACTCTTTTGAAGTTTTAGACATCTGTGATATCTTTTTTTGCAGGGTCCATGAAAAACAGATCCGACTCTATGATATCAGATCAATGTTTGCCGAATTGCATTCGTTTGGGTGGAAACAAGAAAGCAGTGAATCTCATTCGGCTCTTATAAATCAAGCTTGGTCTCCTGATGGTTTATATATCTCATCAGGTTCAGCCGATCCTGTCATTCACATTTTTGACATTAGGTACAATGCTTGTAGGCAATCTCAGTCGATTCGAGCTCACCAGAAACGAGTCTTCAAAGCTGTATGGCATAACTCTTTACCGCTTCTCATTTCCATATCTTCTGATCTTCAAATCGGACTGCACAAAGAGTAGGATGTTTATTCGTTCCTCTTGTTATGTACCAGAATCTCGGTTTCGATGTTGACAAACTAGTACTAACTTGGAACTTGGATTTCATTAAACCAAGTTGACAACTTATAGCACGACCATGTCTCATTTTTTGGATTATAATCCTTTATTACTACTTGTTTACATCAAATCCTGGTAAATATCAAGTAATCTCATCAAATTAAGAATGCATCTATCTTTCAGGTCCATTAATCAACATTTGCTGCTCTCGGTTTTCTGATTCACCATTAGCAGTGCAACCTCAACAATGTTCTTTTTCTTCTTCTTTATATGGTTTCTGTGTATGGGTTTTCTACATATGGCCGTATGGGTATTTCTCGTTTAATTCCACATTTTGTATATGATTTATGTGGTGATTATATACATATATAAAAGCAAGGGATTAGTAGCAGCAGAAGAAGAAACAAAGTAGTTTGTCTCAAAACTTTTACATTACTTTGATTCTAATTCAAAAACAATTTAATTCATAATTAAAATTTCGATATCACACTCTTTTGATATACTGTCAAATTTTATGTTATTGTCCCTTAGTTCGATAATTTGATGTTATAGTTTGATAACTGATAGACTAATAAAATATACTGATTATTACCTTTATAGAATAATAGTACTAAAAATTTTAGATTTGAATCCGATCTGAATTTGACTCAATCAAAATATGGTTACGACATATATTGAAACATGAAAATTAACAGCATGTTTCATCAAATGTTTTGTTTAAAATGTTCTTAATCTTTTCTCGAAAGCATGCACACAGTAGAATAGTAACGAAGGTCCATTCAATCATTGAAACTGGAAAGAGTGAAATACAATCTAACCTCGTGAGTCATCAAGGATTCAAAGGACACACACGCTTGCGCGAAGCTACTTGCTGAACTGCCGATGAAGGCGATAACCCTAAGGGGATCCGAGTGTTGAGGCATGAAGTAGTTTCTGGACCAAGAGCTTGAAAATTACTCTGAATGACTGCCCTGTGATGCAATGAGGGCCTTGATCTTGTAGGTTGATGCTGCTTGTTGTTGCTCTCAAAGTAGAGAAGTTGTTTAGGTCCTATTGGACTCCCAGGTGTTCGGAACCTCCTCATTTTCCTCTGTAGTTCCCACACTAGATTGTTATCGTTTGCTTCAGCTTCCTCCATGCCTATGAACTATATACAAGTAGAACAGTATGAGAAGTTTCCTTACACTGATCATAGCCTTCAAAAATTGGCCTTGCAATAAAATCAAAATTCATTTAGAATGCATCGACTTCAATTTATTTTGGATTGTCCCCATATATTATTGTAATAAGAAACAACAGGCCAAAGGAATCCTCTAAATCGATTTTTACACCAAGAAGATTTGCCTAAGTTTCTATGGTAGCGAACCTGACAGTACTCACATGCTCAATAGGAACCAGAGGAGAAAGTGAAATAACGACATCGATTGCTTTCTCATAATTAAATCCGTCTGTTTATCCTAGAATGTAAAACTTCAAAGTCTCTACAATCAATGAGGAATTCACCAGATCTAAGCAAATCAAAGAGGAAAATAGATGACTACAAACGATTCACTATCATATTGGCGACCACTAATTGATTAATGAATTACTAATTTACTCAAATCAAGTTATTGGGGCGGGGCCTATGGGTCAGAAATTGTTTACCACTTAGTGGTTTGCTTAGCTGTGAGTGGCAGCTCAAAAAGCGAGACCTGTGCGCTTTTCTTGTCTACAAAGCAATGAACCACAACAACAAAGAAAAAAAGTCTGAAAATTATACCTTGTGTGAGACATGTTGGACAATATGCTGTTTTTGAATTGCTGCAAGGAGCTCATAGTATTCCTTCATTTTCCTCACTTTTTCTTCTGTCTCCTTTAACTTGCACAATGCCTTGATCCTCCCCTCCTCTGCTACTCGGACCTTTTCCCTTGCTTCCTCTAACTCAATCCTACCATTTCTCATGGATCTTTCCATCTTATCCAAAGTGTCCAGCACACGAGCACATGTTCCGATCTTCAAGTCAGTTTTCAGGCCTTTGACATACTCCGCCATTGGGATACACATCCTTTCAGCTAAATCTTCCATTAGTCCCTGCACGTTATCCTCAACTGAACTAAGTACTGCATCTGTTTTATAAAATATGTGTTGAAGGAGCTTCAGTGTGATTCGAAAGATGTCCTGGTTTTGATTATGGCCAGCATATACATAATAAACAGCTTTGCGGAAAAGGTTTTGGAGGGAGTCCCGCTGAGTGTCAAGGGTTTGAAGAATATCCTCTTGATGAGAATTGACTCGGTTTTCAACTTGTCTAAGCAGGTGGACAAGCTGCAATAATTGTGTTTGTTGCTTCTCATAAAATTCTTTGCCTGCTATCATTGCATTAGCAGCACTGTTTTCTTCCTGCAAGGATAAAAAACTGAGTTATAGCCTATAGGATGTGCAAGATAAATACCAAATAAATGAATAATGGTTTTTTGTCCTAATAATATATTCAAATTGAGAATTAATTTTTATACGGAATTTCAGATTTTGAGATTTTTTCTTCTAAATAATTCCACATAAGCCCCAAAACGAAAACTTTTTAACATGTTAAGTGATTTGGACTAACACATAGTATCAATATAATATGAAGATCAAATTATGTGAAATTGAAGTATAAAGATTACATTCCTAAATTTGAGTATAGAATAGGGGCTACATACATGATTTTACCTAATGTAAATGACGCCAAATGTTCTCTTTAACTATATACTGCTCACGATAGAATCTCCAATCCAAATCGATTTCGAAGTCAGAGTAAGGCAATCTTCATCGAATTATATATATTTATAACATCTAAATGTAATTTATGAAGAAAGATATGTACTAAAACATTACCATAAACCCAGCATACATGGCTAAGTTTTTCTTGTGCATTTTGATCCTTATTTCTAACTTTTATAATGTAAAATCAGCTAATGAATGGTTAGATATGAGATAAAGTGTCCATGGCTGAATTAAGGTATAAAACGTGTATACCAGATTTCCCTAACTGAACTGATAATAAGCTAAAGCAAAGATTAAAATGAACAATAAAACAAAACAAAATAAAAAGATTAGAAGTTTTGAACATGATAAATGTCCTTGCAAAATGAAAATAAATGAGTTTCTAGAAAAACAAATGAAAATTTATTGACTGAACTACCTTTCTGTAGATCTGATTGCTCCATTTTCGTCCAGCTACAGTTGGTGATATCAATGGTGACTCAGTTGTGAAACCGTTCTGACGGAATCCCTGGCCCTGCAATGAAATCAAATTCGATTATGAAGCCTAATCTTAGAAGTGTTAATTGTTTTCTGGTTTCTTGCTTCATTTTACTGGTTTAAGTTTTTAGAATTCTTAATTACGGGAGAGAAATCAGCATCGACGACAATCGTGGAGAATCGTCCCTCTTCGGCCATTTCCTCTGTTTTCAAACCAACCAGCTTCATCAACGGAATCGCCAAGGAAGAAAACACATCCTCCGCCTGGAAAATTAAAACAAAATCCACAGAGATTCATCGATTGAATTTCTCAACAAAAAAAATCAAACAGAAATGAAACGATGCAAATCACGATAAACAAAAGCAAATAAATACTTCGCCCAAACCGAGTTTGATCTGCAATTTTAGTTGCTGATAAGCAATCTTCACTTGATCATGCCGCGAAGCTAATCTCGTAAGCTTAGCGGCGATCGAAGCCGTTGATTCAGACGCCGAATCCTGCAATCTCCATCGATTCTCCATTTTCGGCGGGAAAATAATCCAAACCTATGCTCTTAACAGTTCAAGGATTTAACAAATTTGAAACCGGCGAGTTTTATATTGAGAGCTCCACAATCAACCAAAAGAGAAAGTAATCAGGCCTGCTTAAATAGTTGATTATATTTTGACTGGAATCTGAATTTAAAAAAATGATATTTTTTAACATTTAAGAAATGATGATTAATTGAAGTTGAATGTAATATAAAAACTTCAAATTTAAAATTTAACTCAAGTTTATTTAATCAAATTTAATTTAATTTTGTATAAAGTTAAGACTAAGTTTAACCGGTTCGAGTTATCAAATAAAGTGAGATTAAATATCTTAATACTTTATATAAATGTCATAAATTTAATATATATTTTTCATATAATTATTAGTGTTTAATTTGTCAAACAAATTAATTTAAGATTGAATATTGTTAAGATTCGTTATACAAGTTATTATCTTAATCTAATTTACTTTTATATCAATCGTTATCGTCGATTATCTTGTTATATCAATGGTGATGAGTTACTTTTAGTGATATGATAATTTAATAGAAAAATTTAGAATTAATTATTTTAAAATTATATATTTTTTAAAATCTAACGCTATTAGGAATTTGATATATGATAAATAATTAAAGCAATATCGATCTAAAATAAGACATGTATAAGATATGCGATTTAATGTGATTTAATCTTGTCTACCTCCACATACTAAAAAAGAATAATTCACTATCAACGGAGAGAACATAAAAAATTGTAAATACATGATGTTTCATGTAATCACCAATATGATATATATCCCAAAATCCGGAATATTTCAAATACTCTCCCTAACTACCCTATAATACTCATTTTATAATATAGTGGTTATATTTTACGGAGATCCTAAAAGTTGTTATATTTTTATAAAATAATTCTATCATTTAATTCTTCTCTCAATAATTTTAAAGATTAAATCATAGTCTATATTTATATACTCAAATACTTAACTATCAACGATATTTAATAAAATTACTCAATATATATATATATTTACTCATTAAAATAAATTATAATTACCAAATAATATTTGACCACTAAAATTATAATAATATCTGACTTAATTATTAATTAAAAATTGAGTCAAAAATGTTGCTATGAAATTACTATACGTCCAAATAACGCATCGAAAATTAACCTAACAATATGATTCGAATTTGGTTTTTAGTTTTTAACTATCTTGCTTAAAGATCGGTTTGGAAATAAAGAACGATCTACATTATACAAGTTCATAAACCTAAAAACTAGAGAAACTAAAGCAACCTACATTCATTCTCAAAGTTCCAAAGCCAACTCGATCTCACCATACATAATCGAAAACATTCCACAATTCTTTTAGAACCCCATATGATCATGTCCACCAGAAACCGAGCTCGAAGCAGCGGCGGCGGCGGTAGCACCGTTACGTTCCGCGTGACAAAGTTGTCGAAGCTTGGTGGGGACGTACCAAATAGCAAGACGAGGATGTGCATTAAAAATGGCATCGATGTCCCAACCCTGTCGAGCAGCAATGGCAACCAAAGGCTTGTAACACGCCTGTCGCCATGCCCCAACGTTCTCACCCCGCTCCTTGAAAGCCCTGCGCAGCGCATCGGATGCGTCCTCGTCAAGGCAATGCAGTGCGTAGCAATGCACGTAGTGTCGCATCTTAGGCTTGTTGATGTAGCTCGCCCCAGCTTTCTTAGCATACCTAAAGACCTGATTCGTCACCTGTGGAACCGACAAAAACACAAAGGGAAATCTTTGAACAATTTGGTTCACTTTTTTTTTTTTGGGTCTGAAAACGTCGTTAGAGAAAAGGGATGTAGTTGTCACATGGGGAGCTATGCCACACAAACTTCAAACAGAAAAAGACAGGAGATGATTTTCAGACAAAAGTACAGTTAAAGGAACTTCAGAAAGAACCCTATCCCTAGTCTCTGACCCTAAACGCCCTTGCCCTGCAAATATTTTTCGACCCATATTTCCACCAGACCCCACTACTGTCCGTACTTCATTTGTCACCTTTTCATTGTAACAGCTGGCTACTATCCCCTTTGCTTTATTCAAGGGAGGTCTAACTCAAGCATGGAAATTTGCTAGATTTTTAAAATGCTTTAATAACTACACAAGTCTTTTTATTTTTATTTTATCCACACATGTCCCTATCTTGTTTAAATTGTAATTTTAGCCTTTATTTCAAAGAAATTGTTGCTTTATGCTAATCAGTACAAGTTTAAATTTAAGAATTTTAAAAATTTGTTCACATTTCAGGTTATGGAAAATGAAATTGGATAAATAAAATATGTTTATATGTGAACAAATTTGTCTGTTATTTAAAATTTATTATGTGAACTTTTTTTTAATGAAATAGCTCTTAAATGTATATTTTAATAAAATTTAATTAAATAAAATATGTAAATGACCTAAATTAAAGTTTAAAAATTTTGAAAAAAAATAAAATATAACAATTTAATTAAAAAATAAGAGTATAAACTCATAGTAATTAAGAAATATATCTAAAATTTGAAGAAAAAAATTCAAATATTACAATTTAATTGAATATTGATGTATGAAAAAGAATAATATGTATAATTGATACTACTATTGTTTTAGTACTGATTGACATAAGTTTTTTAGTTCAATCTTGAACAATCCCTTCACTATTTCCTTAATAAAAATTTGAATAAATAATACTTCAAATATTATGAACACATGCAATTAATATGTTACCTTGGTGGGGCATTTTTCGCCACGGTCCTTGGCGATGTTTTGGACTTGGATCAAGAAATCTCGGCACTGCTCGTAGAGATGGAACAGGTAATCGAGACCGTTCTTTTTACCCCGCGCTACCTCACCAGGCTCCGTCACGATGAAAGGGTGCTCCCTCTGCCGCTCATAGCAGCCGCCACCATCATCCTCGTCATCATCACCGCCGTCAAGTTCATCCTCGTTGTCAACATCAACCAGCTTCTTCTGTCCCTTCCTCCGCCGTTGCTTCTTCCTTCCCCCACCTACTACCATCTCCCACGTCCCCCCACCGCCACTCCCAGCCGCCTCCTTCTCTTGCTGCATTGGTTCCTCAGGTATCCCTGCCATTCACATTTCACACTCATCAATTCTACCCCTCAACAAAAACAACAAAGAAACAACATATATATTAGGTTAAGAATCGTAGCACAAAGCGTTATGCAGTTTTCTTGCCAAGTTAAACTTGCTAGCACCTTTTCGATTTCGGTTTTTTATCATGGAAGAATGTTATTGTGGTCATTACTGTTGAATATTATTATTTGAATTAAGGTGTCTATATAGAGAAATAGAAGGAACTGACGATCAGGTAATTTTTCATTTTTGCATGGAGAAGATAAATAGTGTTGGGAAAAAAAAGTGCTTCATATCATATAAATATTTACGTGTTATGGTATATGTGACAAAATAAATACCAAATACGTATGGTTTACCGAAGAAGGAAAATTAGGGAAAAACAGTCAAAGTGGGAGGTCTTGTCTTCGATTCTTATAGTAATCAAACGAACCTTCCTGTGAGAGAGCATCAAGAGGGTTGGATGTGTCACCGGTGACAAAGTGTCGCCGCCGTGAATCCTCTTCTTCAAGCCTTCTCCTTTCAGCTCTAACGGCGGCTTTAATGCCGTACCTTTCACCGACGAGCAACTCCCACCTGAATATCTGCGACATGCTATTCATCATCTCGTCTAACTCTTCTTCTTTCATGCCTAAAAGGGTGCTTACAGTGAACCCTAGCTCCGCTATCTTGGCAGCAGTGTAGTATCTGATTCCGTACGCTTGGAATAACTCTTCTATCCCCCCGAGCTCCCTAGGTCTCCCCACGTAAGCAGACATCGTTGGTGGCTGAGGAGCCGCCACAGCCTCCATCAAGCGGGCCGGCGTTGGCGCCATCATGCCTCTTGGATCCCACTTGAAGAAGCTTCCTGCAGCGAAAGTCTCAGGGTCCATTAGTTTCTCTCTCTGTGTTTTTAACTCTCAAAGAAGCTGAGGTGAAAACAAGAGAAGATTTTTCTTATCAACTTTTATGTTTTGTAGGATTGGAAGCTGTCGGTTGCTATAAAGACATGAAGTTTATAATCCCCAAACTACCCTTGCATGAATGGTTTCTTTGCGTCGTTACAAGGGAACCGAACTTGACAGTTGGAACCTAACCAGTAACTAGTGAGAGAGACAGCAGTTGATGTTTCCTTGTAACTTTAAGGACGAATCATTTGGAAATTGATCATAGGAAATATTTTAAACAAAATTAATAAATGAATCTGACGACTTTCTAATCTGTATTTGTAAAAATATTTTCTCCTACAGAACCAATATAAACTCGACACGTCATGAGAGGGAATGATTAGACATTTTCCACGTACACTGATCCCACTCTAAGGATGGTCAGATTATGGTGATTTATGCAAGATTTTGTTGGCATTTTTCTACGTCAAACATTTAAAAAATCAAATTTTAAACTAAAAAAACAAATCATGAATTTTTTATTTAATTGCTTTTCCAATTCCTATTAATTTCAAGATTAAACAAATTAGACCTTAACCCTAAAGACTTTTTTCATTTGTACTTCAAGAAACAGTAGGGTGAAAGAAAAGTGAGTTTTTTATCAGCTGAAAAACCAGTCGAGGGAGCTCTCTCTCTCTCATGACTACTGTTTCATTTGTACTTTAAAATCTAAGACCTCAAAGCCGTAATCTTATTTTTTTTTCTCTTGTCTGCTTTCATGATCTGTCATCATCAAACAACATCATCGGTTTTATCTATATCAAATTTTACGTATAAGATCTGTTTAGTGGATTGGATAGGATGGGATGGTATTCTCCATGTTATAATTTAATGCAGTCTACCGACCAATATCATAACATATATTTTAGGGTTTAGGTTAAAGAGTTTAAAAAGTTATATTTTATGGTTTTAGGAATTTAGAATTTATATTTTAAAGAATGATTGTAATTATTTGATGAAATATCAGTGTTTTTTGTAAAAGCAGATTTTTAAAGCTGTCACATGTCCTTTTTATGGATTCTCAATCCTAATCCATAAGTTCTAAACTATAAACTATAAACTATAAAATATATTCATAAACTTTAAAAACTAACCATTAACACTAAAACATAAACCCTAAGAACCAAACAATCGAGGAAAAACAAATTTTTCATAACCGATGTATAGTTTATATATATATAATTATCTTACACTATGTAAAATTTGAAAAAAAATTATATATTTTTCGATCAAATGACTGACTAAGATTTACAATAAAATGTGAGAAAACCATCACAAGAAAAAAAAAATATTTTAAAAAAGTTTATTTTACACAGTACAGGTGTTACCTAACCCATATATATATATATATGTATTACTATCTTAGAGAAACTTCTGCTCAGGATCTTGGCGTTTACCTTTATGTTTCTATAATTTCTGAAATGATAATTTTATAAGTTATTAATTGTCATTTATTGTTTTAATCGTATTCAAAGTATTTTATAAATTATATTTTCTTTTTATAATGACCATTTTTTAATTTTTGTCGGAGACAATGAAAATGTTTGAGAGGACAGTTATATATATAAATAATAGGGTTAGAAGTTGTATCGTACTATTATCTTTGTCTTAAGAAACAAACACATAAACATGGGGAAAAAGAAGTCCACCGGGTGGTCAAGTGGAGAGGTCGCTTTCCTTTTGACCAATTGAATCACGACACATCATAATTCTGCCTGATGCTAACAACTCGTCCTATGACTGAGTCAGTTAGGTTTGAATTCATGAGATTGCTTGCATTATTACATAAACACACCCATGACAAAACAGCAGAGCGGCAACAGTAGTCTTCCTTTGTTTGTCCTTTGTATTCAGTCATTATATTTAATGAAGATCTGTATGTTTCTCTTCTTCTGTTATATGTTCTTTCCTTGGTTGCCCTTGCTCTCCTGCACGACAGGCACTAGGCTTCTGTTAGACATATCAGAAGACTCATTGGGGGTCGATTCGTCTCTCACCTAGGAATTAGACTCGTTAGTTGTCAGGACAATCTTGGTTTTAGATCTGAAAATTTTGATTTAAAAGAACAGTATGTATAAAAGCACATCAATTTTTCATGTAATCTTAACACAGCTTTATTTCATAACCATTTGCTAAAGCACAAATGAGAAATGGCAATTCAAGCCACAATTTGTATGCTATAAATCAACTTCTGAAAGGTTTATGCCAAACAAAGTCGGGGTTTCTCACATCTCCAGCTTCACTGCAGCAATGCAGTCACCCTTTATTCATATTCTAGTACACCGTATCGAACAAATACATATGTGAATCCTAATTTGTTCCAAAATAAACAGTCTTCAGAAACCAACTGTTTCAAAGGAAAACAAAAAAGCTATTGATTTCCGGTGATAGGGCTATCACGGCCTTTCTTGATATCATCCCACCCTCTCACCCATGGCTGGCCAGGGGTTGCTCGGGTTTCGGGGGAAGAATGGTTGTCTAGGTTTTTCAAGACCTTCTCTTGCACTGCAGAGAAAACCTATACAACCAAAGGTCATATAAGAATACTGGGAAATGAAGGGAATACCAAATACAAGTCCAAACTTATATGTTTAGATCATCTCTTACAGGATTAACAGACACTGCTTTGGGTGGTGGTTCTTGACCGGTTATCCATTTCCAGAGGTCAGGGTTTTCCTGCAACGGAGAAATAATAAGTACTCAGAAAAAAAATGGCAAACATTTGGATGCCAATGAGATGCATGACTTGATTACTCCTTTTCTAAAAAATCATCGTTTTGCTGGAAGAAACACTTTGCTAGGCGCTAGCCTTTACTATTTGCTGTCAATTTCCATGGCCAACATCAAAATCATCTCAGTGACGAGTTGCGGTGGGCAAAAATCGGTTCAAACCTACTTAACCGATAGCCTTGGATCAAGTCAGTTCAGCCAAGTCAGTTAAGGTCATAAATTTAGTTTTTGTGTGGTAAAATAGGTTAATCCCGGTTATCAGTTACAAATTTTCATAACTGAACCGACCGACTTAAATGTCTTCGAATATATATTATTTTAATTTATTGAATTATATTTATAATATTTAATATATAAAATCTTAACCAAAACCCACACCAACTGCTATTCCTGTTCATATACTTAGAAAGAAACAAGAGAAAAGGGAAAAAAAATATTGGTTTAACCAACTTAACAGACCGGTATTAAGTGAGATTGGTTCGATCGGTTAAATTGTTTTTTCAGCATTTTCCGTTAAACTACCTGAACCGATTGACTGTTCTCCCCTAGTAATGAGAAAAGAAATGTTACAGAAGCCAAGACTTAAGTTGATAAGTCAAGATCAATAGGTGACAGTTCAAGCTTAAGGTACAAGCCAAGATATAAAATGGAAAGCCAACATTAGTTCCCGAAAAGCCTAGATTGAATTGCAGCAGGCCATTATTGGTAAAAAGAAAAGATCGAATGCAGATGAACTTAGCAGATTCTTAAATATGTAAATTGGAACTAATTAATACTATAAATTTATACACATACAATTAAATTTGAACAAAAACTCATAAGCTTGAATTAACTTGACCCGAAATTCATAAACTCGCCTTTTTTTTTTTTCAAATAAACATTTGAGTTATAAAATAGAACTTCACTCGATTGAATGCCCACCCCTAGCTTGTGAAGCTCTAAATTGTAATCCAATTCCATAAAGACAATCAAAAGCAATGAACACAAAACAAAAGGCTTTCGAGCAGCAAACAAATCATGAATGCTCAGATATGCTTCAAATTGACAGGATTCGGATATAATTTTGAACTTAAACACAAGCAAATTCATCTTATAAGCAATAAAAAAAATGAACCCTTTAAAATAAAGGTGGAGAAAGAAAGAAGAATACCAAATCAAGGACATGAATAAGAGCTTTAATTCCATTTTCATCCATGGAATGGATATGTTCTTCAACCCATTTTCCCAAAACCAAATCCAGCTCCAAAAACCCTCTTTGTTTGCTCCTATACAGCAATCTGTAAAACCCAAAACGGGTTCCATCAAAAAATTCAAAATTCAGCTAAATTTTATGATCAAAACCAGAAAAAAAAAAAAAAGAATACCCAAGAAAGCTAACCTGTTAAAAAGACGCCTTTTGCTTTCTTCATTAGAAAAATCGATGTTTAATGGCTGGGTGTTGCTCGAATCCGTGGAATAATATCTTGAAATCCAACGATACCGTAACCTGGTAAAGAATAAATTTCAATGTAATGTAATAACTGACGAAAGCAAAAGAAGGTGTGACGAGTAAAGGTTGATGGATACCTGAAAATGGTAGTTGTACGGCCGGCGACGGCGGAAGTATTAATGATACGGTGGGCGTTACGGAGAGTTATTCTGAGGGTAGCCATGGACTTATCAACCGATTCTGGAACTCTGGAGTCTGGAGAAAGGGATGAAAAAGGCAAAATAAGATAATAAAATTTAAACGGTAAATTACTCCTCAAGGTCACTAAACTATTAGTTTGATTCAAATTTGACCACTTAATTAAAATATTTATCAATTAAGTCATTAAACTCTCATTTTAATTTCGGTTAATAGAACTACTGTCATGCTTGTTAAGCAAAATTTTATAATAACATTATTGATCCTTATTACTTATATACTTTTATCAATTTAGCCATAATTAAGATAATAAGCATTTTTAAATTAAAAGGAAAGAAAATAGAATTGTAACTGCCAAAGGGAAAAAGCTGAACTCAATTCCGACCATAACCAAATTTAAAAATACAGTTTTATATAAAATAAAATTTAAATCTACAGATCAAACTAATTTTCAATCAAATTTAATTATAAAATTATTAATACAATTTTTATATATTTTATAATGTTTAAAATATTGAAATAAGTTATTGACGAAATTTAATTATAAAAGTATTTTTGATGTATAATTGGTGCCGAAACAAAGAATTTAAATAAAAAATAAAGTATAGTTAATTATCAAAAGCAGACAAAATTTAAATAAATTCAAAATTAAAGGTTAAAAGTAATAAAAATTATTATATTTTTAATAAAATTTTATAAGCACACCACAAACTCTTTTTTTATTTTATTTTTTAATTAGTGATCTATTATTAATTTTAATATTGATTAATAATTATTAGATTTATTTTTTTATTTTTTATATTTATATTTTAATAAGAATTTTTATCTTTGTAACACAAGTTTTCTCTATCATTATGATATATTTTTTATGATTCGTTTCATCTGTTTTTATGATATAAATTTAGTATACATTGACGATCGATCGATATTCACACGTAGATCTTTATAATACTAAACTTTTATTATTTAATAGTTTAATCCGTTCATCATTCTTTTTCATATTTTATGTATTACAATTAAATAAAGTTAAAAATTAAAAAAATAAAATTTTTAATATTAATGATATATTTTTTTTTGGAAAAAATTAAATATGTTTATTTTTTGAAATAGTTATAATAATTTTCGATGCTTAAACTCATAACCTTTAAAAATAATTATCGTACTTTTAAACTATTGATATAAAATAATCCATACTGATTAATACATTGAATTGGCATAAAAAAACTAAGAAATATAAAAGAAATAGCAAAAGTAAACCATGGCCGTCCACTTGGCAGTAATTGTGTGGGTGGAAAATTTAAGCAATCTTAGAGTGAAACGTGGCATTAGCGTCAATAAACAGGGATAAAACATCATTTATTTTTAACCTATGAATCTGTCCAAGTCTGAAAACATCATTACATATTTATATATTTTTTTAATTTTTTTATAATAAATATATATTTTATAGATAAAATAATTTAAATTCGTATCATTTAACATAAATATCATTAGTTTTTCATTAAAAACCTAGTTAAATTCTCATTTACAATCATTTTAATTATACAACACTCAATTAATAATTCATATTTTTTATAATATGACAAATGATAATCATTTTAATGATACTAAAATTGAGTGTTGTAGACTATTAGGTTTTATAATTTAACAAATATTATCATATAACTACATTAATAATATTAAAAATAAAAGAAAAATCTAAAAAAACAACTCAATGCTGAAAAGTTATTCATTAATAATATGATTATTTCATACATCGATAATAATTTTTTTATAAACAAACCTCTAAATAAAACACAGCGATATTAAAAGCTTATTTTTGCAAAAAAATAAAGTATAATATAATTTCCCTCATTATTGTATGATTTTTAATCATAATTATAATATTGAATTATGTATAACTTAGTATATTTCCTATCACCCATACAAGTATTTAGTAATGGTATTTAACCTAACCTAATTCTCTTTTGGTTCTTAATCTCCAAGGAGTTCGAGTTCCTAATCATAGCCAAAACCTGTAGAAAAGCTACGGAGTAAGTGTTTCTCTTCATCAACTCTTTGGTTTTATTTGCTTCTCTTAAGCTTTGTGGTTCTGGATATTTTCTTTATTGCTTAATAGGGGTGTCAACCAGCCGAATCGAGTTTGAGTAGTATTAAGTTCTACTTGGTTAGTTAATATTGAGTCGAGTAATTTTAAACGAGCCTGAAAAATCTGAACTCTCGACTGGACTAGTTAAGAATGCGAGTGGAGTTCGAGCTCGAGCTTTGATTGAGTAATTGTCCATGTTCTTCTAATAGCTTTCAGTCATCCATTTGAATTCTTATGATTTTGCAGATACCCAGATAACTAACACTCTTTCCTTATCATGTTTTATATTTGAATTTGATTCCATTGAGTTATGAAGTTAGCTAGTTTAGAAGAGAACTATTCTGTATTGAGTCATGTTTTTTGAAATGACAGGGAAAATGGGGAGTTGTAACATTCCACCATGGTTACCTTTTGTTTTGATTTTGGTTACACTCAGTTCACCGTGCACACAAGCTGTTTGGGGAAATGAAAATAAGATGAAAACTGCTGATTTTCTGACGCCCAAAATTGTGCTTGGACCTGGATCAGTGGTAAATAGATACTTTTACAATGTTGATTTCCCAAAAGGTCATATTGCCTTGAAGGATTTCAAAGCAGAATTGGTTGATGAAAGGGGGAATCCAGTTCCATTGTATGAGACTTATCTCCATCATTGGGTTGTCATCAAATACTATGCACGGATAGGTGCCGAAGAAATATCCGAGCTCGTCGACAATCTCAAACTCAACAGCTCGGATTATATATCCGAGAGAAACAATGGGATTTGTCAGGATGATGTTAATGGTCAGTTCTTTGGTACCGGATCCGAGACACGGAAAACTGAGACGCGAATTCCGGATCCTTATGGAATAGAGTTAGGCAATCCTGCTGATTTACCTTCCGGGTTTGAGGAGAAATGGTTGATTAACGTTCATGCAATTGATACGCGAGGTGTGGTACATAAGATGGGATGTACCGAGTGTCGGTGCGATCTGTATAACGTTACGAAAGATGAACTCGGGAGGCCATTGAGTGCAGACTATAATGGTGGTTTCTCATGTTGCTATGAGGGCACACAATGCAGGCTGAAACAAGGGTTTCAGGGTATGAAAAGAAGCGTTTACCTTAAATACACTGTGAAGTGGGTTGATATGGATACCTCAATTTTGCCTGTTAGAATTTATGTATTTGACATTACTGATGGGTGGAAAAGGACAAGTAATTCAACAGGGATTAATTCCGAGCACGATTGCAAGGTAACGAAAGATCGGACTGCAAAATTCTTTTATTCTTTGTTTTCGAAATTCGAATATAATCTGTTGTTCTGAAATGAATGATGCAGGTGGAGTATGAAATAGAACCCCGCAATGCCAGTGGATCGGCGTATGAAGGGTGCATTGACACCAAAAGAGTAAGCCTGGACATGACATTTAGTGGTTATATGTTGTATGGTTATGGTCACCAACATGCAGGAGGGACTGGTTCTGCTCTATATAGGGAGGTATTCTTCTATTTTTAAATTTTAAGAATTTAATCGATTTTTCTAAACGAATCGGATTTTGATCAGCCTTACTGATGAGTTGTGTCTATTTTGCATGTCTCAAATTTAGGACGGCCGAGTTATGTGCTCCTCGAAACCGATTTACGGTGTGGGAGAGGAAGTAGGCAATGAAGCCGGTTATATTGTAGGAATATCCTCATGTTATCCGGAACCGGGAACGATGAAGATATCGAAGGGAGAGACTCTGATTTTGGAGTCTAATTACAGTAGCATCAGACGCCATACTGGAGTCATGGGACTGTTCTCCATATTTGTGGCGGAGCAATTGCCTAAGCCAATGACCAGCATAGACATTGTTGCTCATATAAGTCATTTCAATTCATCTGAATCCGAAATTCGATCTGATTTGATTTGATCATAAACTCAAAAATAATCGTATGCAGAATCAAGAGAATGCTAGTCTCTAGACCATGGTTTGATTGGTGTGGTATCAATTCTCGCTATGGACTCGAACATAGGAGAATATGTATGTATGTATGTATGCATGCATGCATGTTGTATGGCAATGAAGCGATTGTGATTAGCAATTATGTTCTATTGTGCTGTTATCTGAACTATATCTATGTACTAGGTTTATCTGTCTATGTAAGAAACATCTTTGGCTGTCCATGTTGTCTTGATGTGGAATTTAAATGTTAAATAAAGGTTAAATAGTATTTAGGGTCTTAAAATTGTATTTTATTATCGTTTTAATATTTAAAATTTAATCAAAATTTATCATTAAAAACACCCTAAAAGAAAGATAAGGCTAAGCAGAGTGAAAATAATTTTCATGAGATAAAAGAATAAAAATTATTAACCCCACACGAAATTATGAATAAGTGATTGTCCAATAATAGATAAAGAACATACGTTTTTCTGTCAAACAAGATATATTAAACTCATAATTTATTAGATACTTTCAAATAAGTATTATAAGTAAATTGATCTCAGTTGTTCAAATATTTGATAACTAAAGTCATTTTTGATAAATAATCACTATGAGTTAGACTCGATAAAATTTAATCAATTTTTTTATTGTAAAGGTAGAGAATTAAACCAAAAATTCTCTTTTTTTATCATCAATCGAATCACTGATTGATAATTTTGACTTTTGTATATTTTATTTGATTCTTGTTTTTTTAACGAAGTATTAATCCGATAAATATCGATACTTAAACTTAAAATGTGTTTATATCTTGTGTCACAAGAATAAATTATAGAGACTTTTGATTAAAGTTCTGTTTTAAGCTGCAACAGTAGCAATAACTAACCCTCATTCATCATTCATCGGTCACAATAATCTTAAAAAAAATAAATTTAACTCTAAATATATATTTATTATTTATTTACGCATTCAAATAATCATTTTAATATAATGAAAATTTGTAAAATTTTGACCAACTTTGCCCCTAAACTTAAGCCGATAATTTCAACCCTGAAAGGGCCTAAATGACCTTTGAAAGTTAATCTTATATGATTTAATCTGTTAGAATAGTCATCTAAATTTGATCTTGAATAACAGGTTTCGCCTCGTTTCTTTGAAGATGGAAACCTCTTGAAAAATATCGTACATAATTAAATTAAAAAATTGACTATTAAGACTAAGATTTACTTGGGTATTAAGTTAACACGACATGTACTTAAAATATACGGATGAAGGGAAATAAGCCAAAGTTGACAATTAAAACTAACTGAAACTTGGATATTTGATTTTTATAAATACCATATTTCATTTTCTTTATGTAAATTCAATTAAAATTAGGAAAAAATTAGATTTTTTTGTTAGAGGCCTGAACCTAAAAATAATAAAAAAAAATTAGAAAAATTTAACGAATATAAATTAAATATATATATATATATAATTTTTTTATTTAAATCATATATAATTTTTAAACATTTATGGAGGCGATTGCCCCGAATATCCCACTTCTAGGTCCATTTTGATTAAAATAATCTTAAACATATGAGGAAGTTTCCATGTTTGATTTATTTTAAATATATATGATTAAATAAAATAAATTTTATGTATTAAATATTTTTTAAAAATATTTTTTAATGTATGTTTTAGATTTTAAAGTGTCGTAAAATAAAAAATCTAACGTTAGATTGAATAGTTATTTTTATTTTTAAATATTTTAATTTTAATATTTTAAATAGTCACAATATTTAATAAACGATAAATAATTTGAAATAACTTGATAGAATTACATGTTAGAAGAAAAAATATTTTACATTTTATATGATTTTTTAAAAATATTTTTTTATTGATGTGTCATTATATAAAGTTAATATATTTTCTATATGATATTGTAACGTGACCTGCATGATCATATATATTTATCACGATATTTCAAGTTATTTATCCTTAGTTAACTAATAATTTTTATCTGTAAAAAAATTATTTTGACTCGTTATAAAATATTAGAGGTTAAACTAATTCAAAAAAATATACGTCAAAATAATTATTTAGTTAGGAGATTTTTTAGTATTAAACATCTAATTGAATTTAAAAAATGGGTAAAATGTGTTGGAGACCTGTAGTGGACATGACCCATCAAATTTTAAAAATTTAAAACTTAGCCTCTTAAATTTTAAAAATTTAAATTTGACTCCATAAAATTTTTAAATATTCCTATTGAACATTTTTTAATTAGATTCCTCCCATAATTTTTAAATTTTTTATTAAACCTTTTAAAATTTCAAATATTCTTGTTAAACTTTAAATTTTTAATAAAAAATACAAATTAAATCATTTAAAAAATTTTAGACCTTTCAGTCGATCCAACCATTAGCTTAATTTTTAAATGCTAGCTTATTATTATTATTATTATTATTATTATTATTATTATTATTATTATTATTATTATTATTATTATTATTATTATTATTATGAATAATTCTACTTAAAAAAAATGAAAGAGAGAGAAAATTTTACTCTTAATTAGTATTAAACTCACTTGTTCTATAAGTTATTGACAAATGCTAGCTTAATTTAACATAAAATATACTTACAAGTTTCTATTAATGATAAATGAAATAATTATTCTATAAATATTTATGTGAATGAATATCTTTTGATACATAAAAAGTATATTTTAAAATTAAATCTTAAATTCATAAATTTTTAAATGTTAAATTATAAATCTTAAAATATATAATATTTTAATTTTAAATTTTAAATAATACTCAAAAATCGTATAATCAATAACCTTGTAATATAAATTTTAATTTACAAAGTTTAATTAAGTTCTGTATATTTTTCCATATGACTTTTTAGAATGGTATCTCCACATGTACAAATCTGATTGGACAACGATATGGTAAGAAGAAACAACACGTTTTCTGATGAAAAACAAATATGCATGTTTTCAACTTAAAGTGAGACTTGTCTACCTATGCTTTGACATTTCCGGTTTTGAGGCGACGTTATCAGTAAGAATATTACATGCATACTATAGTATTCAGAGCCACGTAATACTTGGGTGGGACAATCGTTCTTACCCTCGATTTTTTTTTTCATTTATTTTTTTATTTTTTTTTATAAATTTACCCTTCTTACTTATGAATATTTATATTTTGCTCTCTCCAACTTCAAATCCAAAATTCGTCCCTACTAATATTAAATTACGATTATAATCATGATCATAAATATAATTGTGATATTATAGTTGTAGACGTTGCAATATAATTTTTTATAAAAATAATTGTTTTAAATATATCTATGATGTTATTATAATCTTTAAAATTATTACCTTACGATCCTAAACTTAGTTTGATATTATTAGGAGTATAAATGAATCGAGTTGAATTTAAGTAATGTTGAATTTGACTCAATTCGTTGAGATTTTGAGTTGAGTTCAAGTAAATTTTAACGAGTCTGAGAAATTTAAGCTTGATTTGTTTCGTTAAAAATTCGAGTTTGAGCTTGATTTGAGCCCAATCGAGTCAAGTTTTGATCGATCTTTGATCGTGTCGAACTCGAATAACTCGTTATCTGTCATCACATTTAAAGTATTGTCAAGAAAACAAATGTTAATACACAAGTGGCGTAAACCCAAACTTGTTAATTTCAAGGTATAAGATATTACTTTAGGATTTAGAGGTTTAGGTCATTGGGTTTAGAATTTATTATTTAGATTTATGTTTAGTATTTATATTTTAGGATTTTAAGTTAATTTAGATTTTAAATTATAAAAATTAAAAAAATAATTATATTATATTTTCAAGTAGCTTACGACTTTTTCAAGTTTGGTATCAAGTAACTCGACTTTGACTAGTTAAGAACTCAAATCGAACTAAAATTTAAATAAAATATTAACTAAATTTTAACCGAATCAAACTTAAATAATTAATCTGTCTCATTTCATTTACATTTCTAACTATGATTACATCTCCAACAGACGACAGTGGAAACCGAAGCAAGAGAGCAAGTTCAACTTTTGAAATCAAGGTTTTACTTTTATCTTTGACTTGTCATTCAACGTGAACTTTAAAATAAATACTTCAGAATTGTGTCAGCAAAAATATACTTTTCTAAGGTCAAAAATGGCGGTACAGCCAGCCTCATACACTACCCATCTCTGTCTCAAATAACTATATATATATTGAACTGAAACTATGGGAATGCATCACCTTGAACGTTAGAAGACGAATCTCCTCAGAACTTGTAGGTGCGTGGCTGTAGCAGATCTAATCTTCTTTTATTTTAGGTTTCTGAAAATATATTATTTTTATGTATGTATGTATGTGTTATATGGTTTGACTCAATATGTTATTCTGACAGGAAAAATGAAAAGTTTCAATCTTGGCTGGTTTTCTTTTGTTGCAATTTTGTTGATTTCAAGCCTACCCTTCTCACTAGCCTCTCGGAGAGTAAGAACTGGTGTTTTCCTGTCACCTAAGATCGAACTCGAATCGGGATTGGTGTCGAATAAATTATATTCCGATGTCGATTTCCCGAGAGGTCATATCGCCCTGAAAAGTTTCAATGCTGAAGTTGTTGATGAGGCTGGGAATCCAGTGCCACTGTATCAGACGTATCTGCATCATTGGATTGTTGTGAGATTCTATGTACGAAAAGGTTTGGGAACTCGAGACATATCGAGACTCAATAGTTCGGATTATATTTCCGGCAGAAACAGTGGGATTTGTAACGATGGAGCACTTGATCAGTTCTTTGGTCTCGGTTCCGAGACACGAAAGACTGCGACTCATATTCCCGACCCTTACGGAATAGAAATCGGAAATCCTGCTGAGATCCCTTCAGGGTTTGAAGAGACATGGGCGATTAACGTTCATGCGATCGATACGAATGGAGTGGAAGATCGGATGGGATGCATCGAATGCCGGTGCGATCTGTACAATGTCACGAGGGACCCGTCTGGAAGACCTTTGAGTCCAAACTATAAGGGAGGTTTATTATGTTGTATTGATGGTACACGATGCAGGAGGAAAGCAGGGTCTAACGACATCAAACGAACCCTTTACCTTCGATACACCGTGAAGTGGGTCGATATGGATAGCTCGATCGTGCCTGTTAAAGTTTATATATTCGACATTGCCGATATGTGGAAGAGGTCTAGAAATTCAACAGGGATTAATGCAGAGCACGATTGCAGGGTATGTCAATTGTTTATTTTCTGCAATGCTTTTCCTTTTTCGGAATAAATTTTGTTCTCAAATATCAAGTCGATGAATATCGATGATGCAGGTTGAATATGACATCGAACCTTGTCGATCGACCGGAAACGGATGCATTGACAACAAAAGGATTAGTCTCGACATGCCATTCAGTGGCTATGTGATTTATGGTGTTGCACACCTACATGCTGGCGGCACTTGTTCTGCTCTCTATAGGAAGGTACTGAAACGCCTCTTTACACTTACATGCATACATATACATATATAATCTACAAAAAGTGATCAAATGGACACGATTAATTCAGTTCGATCAGATCAAATTTTTGCGTTCAAATCAAATTCGACATGTCTAGTAATGAAACGTATTCTCCTAACGCCAATATATGCATGTTTTTTGTATGGTGATAACAGAATGGAAGGCCTTTGTGTTCTTCGATACCGGAATACGGGAAAGGGGAAGAAGCCGGGAATGAAGCCGGCTACGTCGTAGGAATGTCGACCTGCTATCCGAAACCAGGACGTGTGAAGATATCTAAGGGGGAGACTCTAATTTTAGAGTCCAAATACAGCAGTATCCAACAACACACAGGAGTTATGGGGTTATTCTACCTTTTGGTTGCCCAGAAATGAGCATAATCGGTTATTACAAGAAAGATGACACACTAGTTTTGTTCGATGCGACGTATTATGTGTGTCTGTACAACCGGTGATTGGTTTCGGTGATATGTTTGTATTGTTGTCTGTTGGCTTTGTTTGATGTCTTCTAGTTGATTTGCTTCCTATCATTATCGTTTACAACATTTGGGTTGTAATTAAATAGTCAAGGGTTTACATTTCTTCGGTTAGACACTTGCTTTTTTTATAATATATAAAAATATAATAAAATCTACATAAATTAATGATATTAGGATTACAGAATTTTATTAGTTTATTAATTTAATTTTTTTATTTAACAAACATATATATTCTTTATGAATATAATACATGAATTGGATACGATGATTTTAGATACTATAATGAAATAAATATTAATCACTTGTTAAATTATTCGAATTGAATATGATATATGTATAGAAGTAAAACGTTTACAAGAAAAATTAAAAATAAAATACAATAATATTTAAATTTTAAAAAGAAATAAATAATAAAATTATATTATACTATGTTGTTCTAGTTATATTAATAATTTTATAAAATTATAAATTTATAATAATAAAAAATCACATATATATATAAGTCTTACAAAAATCATTATCTTACCAATTTATTAAAATTATTAATTTAGGACTTAGTCCAAATTGGGATAAAAATATTATTTAAAAAATATTAATTTATATAAAATTTATTATATATATTTAATTTTGACTCAAACTTTTATTAGTTTTTATTAAAATTGAACTAAATTACAGGAAATAATATATTTGGTAACATAAATTATTTATATATATATATATTTAATATTTAAAAAATAGCTTAATAATTTCAATAGATATGAATTCAACAAATATTCTGGTGACACAAATATAAAATATAAAATGTATATATATATTATCGATTAATTTTTTATAAATATATACTATACTATAATTATATTTAAACCATTTAAAATAATTTAAATATATATTTATTACAATTGCTAAATTATTTTATCATTTTAACTTCTAACTTAAATTTTACCATCCGATAGTTTGCGTTTAACATAAATTTTTATTAATATCGATTAGGATTGTTTAAACGGTCGACTAAATCGAATTAATCGATCAGACCAAATTAATTCGGTTAAACGTTCGGCTATCGAATTTTATTCGGTCAATGAGTGGTTAAAGTTTTTTTAAGAATTCGGTTAACAGTTAATTCAGTCTAAATCAGTTAATTAACGAAATTAACCAAAATTTTATATTTTATATATATTTATTTTTAGTAACTAAACTTTTAAAAATTATAAAATTGTCATTAAATTTTCTTAAATTAATATAAAATGATAATTAATTTTATTAAATTATTAAAAAATAATCATTAAATTTTTTAATATTTTCAATAAGTTATAATATACAATAAATCAATGATCAATTTATAATAATTTGGTAAGTTTAATGGTTGTTTTATAACTTTGAAAGTTCGGTAGTTAAAAAGACTATTTTAACATAATTGAGTGATCATTTGTGTAATTTATCCAAAATTTTATAACAAATTTCGGTTAATTGAATTAATTGAAATTTGTTCGGTTCAGTTAATATATTTTAAATTTTTTTGATTTAATTAACAGTTAAAATTTTTAAAAATTTAATTAATTCAATTTTTGATAATTCGGTTCGGTCACCAATCGAATTAACCGTTTCAACTTCCCTAGTATCAATGGCTTGAACTAAATCCACAAGTTAATACGGTACAGGGACCAAACCCAGAATTTTACCAAAAACGCTTCCATAGTAAGCTTAAAAATATTCGCATACTGATAACCTATTGTACAAAGCGAAGTTCGTGTCATTTCGTTGACGTGGCAGAAAACCATTGGCTGTTTTTACGTGGCGCGTAATTTCATTGGACAAAACAAATCGACGCCAGTGTCTCCAAGATCTATAAAATTAAAACAAACACGGCGGAGGTTTCCTCTTAGATTTAGATTTAGATTCAGATTCTAAAAGAAGGAAAAATCTTCAATTATTAGCGTTAGGGTTCCTGGGTTGAAGATGATGGGGCGTTTAGCTCTTCTCCTTTTCCTGGCTTTTGCGTCATTTCAGTTCCTCTGCTTCGCCGCTGCTGCTGATACGGTAAATCTAGTTATATCTTTAAACCCTCGATTTTGTTAAAGAATATGTGGATCTGTGAATTTTGAAGTGATTTGGTTTGTTTTAGGTCTTTTATGAATCATTCAAAGAGCCGTTTGATGGAAGATGGATCGTGTCTGTTAAAGATGACTATAAAGGTGAGATTTATGAAATAAGAAATATTAATTTCACTATTCTATTTATAGATTTGTTCTGTTGAATGTGTTTTATTGTGTCTGCTTTCCTTGTGTTGTTTTGTTATGTTTCCGAGCGTTGCTTTGATTAGTTCTGGAGCTTATTTGACATTTCGCGTTCATTTAGAACTAGTGTACGAAATTAAAGAGTAGAAGCTTGAAATTTGGGAAAGTTGGACTAGTGATAAGATGTTTAATGATGTTTTCTAATAAAATCCGCCATTACTTCAATCCCGAGCTTATATTGTTTGTTAGATAATGATCTTTTAGGTTTAAAGCCCATTCCGTTGCTTTCGCTGTGTTTTCCATGAATTTAATCATCTTACTTTTAGCTCTTGTTTTCCATTTATTGTATTTCATTGTGCAGTTGAGTACTGTGTACCTTAAATTCTCTAATTTAGTATTTATGCTATTATGTTAACAATTTGAGCTTTAAAAGCGATTGCCTGAATATCCATTGGCCATTTTGATATTGATATGTATTTTTCCCTTTTATCTTTGTTATTATATGATGCCCATTGGCCTATTAGATGTTTCAGGGCGTTGAAGGGTATAGATTAATTGTGTGTGTTTTTCCAGGTGTGTGGAAGCATTCGAAGAGTGAAGGGCATGATGACTATGGGCTTCTTGTGAGTGAGAAGGCGTGGAAGTATGCTATAGTGAATGAACTTGATAAGCCTGTGAGTCTCAAGGATGGAAGCACCGTGCTTCAGTTTGAGACTCGCCTGCAGAATGGGCTTGAATGTGGTGGTGCATATTTGAAATACCTTCGTCCTCAAGAGGCTGGATGGAAGCCTAAGGAATTTGACAATGAGTCTCCTTACTCTATCATGTTTGGACCGGACAAATGTGGGGGAACAAACAAGGTGCACTTCATCTTGAAGCATAAGAATCCTAAAAGCGGTGAATACATCGAACACCATCTTAAATACCCACCCTCTGTCCCATCTGACAAGCTCACTCATGTCTACACTGCCATCTTGAAGCCTGACAATGAGGTTAAAATTTTGATTGATGGTGAAGAGAAAAAGAAGGCAAACTTCCTCTCATCTGATGATTTTGAGCCTCCACTTATCCCTGCCAAGACAATTCCAGATCCAGATGATAAGAAACCCGAGGATTGGGATGAGAGGGCCAAAATTCCTGATCCCAGTGCTGTAAAGCCAGATGATTGGGATGAGGATGCACCCATGGAAATTGAAGATGAGGATGCTGTGAAACCTGAAGGATGGTTAGATGATGAGCCTGAGGAGGTAGATGATCCTGAGGCAACAAAGCCGGAGGATTGGGATGATGAAGAGGATGGTGAGTGGGAAGCCCCTAAAATTGACAACCCAAAGTGTGAGGCAGCCCCTGGTTGTGGTGAATGGAAGAGGCCAATGAAGGCGAATCCGGCTTACAAGGGAAAATGGTCTGCTCCCCTCATTGATAACCCCAATTACAAGGGTATTTGGAAGCCTCAGGAGATTCCAAACCCTGAATACTTTGAGCTTGACAAGCCCGACTTTGAGCCTATCTCTGCTGTTGGTATTGAGATCTGGACAATGCAAGATGGCATCTTGTTTGACAATATTTTGATAGCCAAAAACGAGAAGGTTGCTGAGTCATATAGGGAGACTGCATGGAAACCCAAGTTCGAGGTTGAGAAAGAAAAGCAGAAGGCTGAGGAAGAAACCACCGATTCAGAAGAGCTTTCAGGGTACCAGGTAACACATTTGGCAAAGGTTACTTTGTTATTGTTGGTCTTATTCTAAATCTTATCCGTATAGTTTAAAGTTGGTTGTTTCTTTCCTGCAGAAGAAGTTCTTTGATGTCCTATACAAGGTTGCTGATATTCCTTTCTTGAGTAAATACAAGCTTCAAATCCTTGTAAGTTTTCATTAAAATGCTCTTTCATATGCAAATTAATATTCATTAGCGTGTTTAATCTGAACTTGTGTTCTCTCTTTTAGGATCTGATTGAGAAGGCAGAGAAACAACCGAATATCACCATTGGTGCCATAGTCTCTATTGTAGTGATCATCCTAACAGTTCTCTTCAAGCTCATTTTTGGCGGCAAGAAGCAAGTAAGATTTTTGAAGCCACTCATGTTTGTCTATGGGATAGTGTTCCATCCTTCTATAGCTCCATTATCTTACTCCATTTGTGTGATGGGTTTGCAGCCAAGAGTCGAGAAGGAACCGGAGGTTGCAGAGACATCAAACAATCAATCCACCAGTGAAGATAAGGCCAAAGAGGAGGAAGAGAAAGAAGAAGCTGCCGCAGTTCCTCGCAGAAGGAGACGTGACACCTGAGGCTGAGGAGAGAGGTGGTGATGGGAGATATTATGATCTGTTTTCCTTTGGGACAAATTCTGGGGTTTGAGAGGAGGTGATTTTAATAGTTGAAACATTGATGGGGGGGGGGGGGGTGATATTTTAGTTTTACGTCTGAAAACTATTAGAAGATTGTATGCATTGAAGAGTGAGACATTTTTCATGTTTTTTTTTTCTTATTTTTTTTTAACTTGAATCTAAAAGCATCCCCAAGAACTTGTAGGGTTTTGTTAAATTTAGTCAGAAAGAGCCTCCTTATGATAAGGTATTTTTCTTATTTTGAACGAGTGATTAGAAGCGCATGCTTTCGAATCTTTTCCCAATTTGTCATGTCAGATATTTTGTTTTCCTACTAGCTAATTTCCCCGATAGGTGTTGTACTATTATGTGAAGTAGGGTATTTTCTTCCAATGTTTTGTGTAATTTTGCATGTAGAAAAAACATATATTACCCAAATAAAGAAGCATTTCTTCAATATTAAGAAAGTAAATAAAAGGGACAAAGCCATTTTTACGATAGAGTGGGGGTTCACAAGTAGATGGAACTGAACTCAAGGTTCTTTTCCTTCCCTAAAACTAAATGTGGATTAGAAGTTCTCTTTATGGAAATCAAACTTGGTGGACGTCTTATGTGAGAAATCCGAAGCTAGTTGGCGTAGCTCCTTCGTCAGCGCCGGTGCACCGCAATAAAACACCCCTGCCAAAAGCACAATGGCGTTCAACATCAATCCTGATTCATTTACATACCATATGCAAGGTCGCGAAAATGCAATCTGTTTGACCTCCTGGTCAGTAAAAGAAAGGGGTGATTTGAAAGTACGTACCGACTCGAGCATTGTTATGGTTAACAGCAATTTGCTTGTACACCCTGCGCCAATCAGGCTTAGCGAAGTGGGATTTCACTCTTGTACCAGAAACTATATCGATGCCATTTTTAGCATGATTGAGAGACTGAAGCATGGTGATTAAAGCTGAACGAGCATCGCCTTCTTCGTAAACACTGGTGCAGTAATTATGTAGTTCTATGACATGGTTATGGTCCATTTCTGCTACTTCATTCATTATTCCTTTGAACCAATCAAAGGACCCTTGTTCCCTTGTCACCCAGTAAAAGTATGCCCTCCTTGTCTTGAAGTTTTCTAGCCTTCTTTTAGAATTTGAGGGATTGCTTTTACTAATGGCTGCCCCATTTCCATTCTCTAAAACACTCATCTCTTCTTCTCCTTCTTCCTGGGCCTTGATGTTGTTTACTATGTCCTTGACAATGCTGATCATTGGGGTTGCTCCGATCCCCAGTCCGACTAGCAAAACCACTTCGTATTTCTTGTAGTCTTGTGCTGGTGCTCCATATGGTCCGTCAATCAGAACTCTGGGGAAACTGTTGGAATCACCAATTGGATTGAAGAACATCATGTTGTTAGCGCATCGTTAGTTATATGAAATGAAAGTGAAAAAAAATGTGTATGCTGGAATCTATGACTGAACATATACATGAAAAGGACATTTGGCTTTCTTTCAAGTTACAGTTGAGTTAAACATGTTAGATCCGATCTGAACTTGCTGAACTCAATATTAACCCAAACCCAAAATGGACTTAACCTGGAATTATCCAAACCCGAAATGAACCAGATACAAAAGAACACTCATAAATTTTAGTCGTAAAATATCTAGCATTATTAAAATGGACAAGCAATGTTCTGATGGAGTGCATGTATTTGCACACACATATATAAGCTCTACAATGAGTTTACTAAAATGTTATATGATAAGCTTGCTCTCCTTCAGCCATACAAGCTTTCAAGTTTTATATATACAAAGACTCGCCACTAATATAAGCCTCTAGATCCAATGTCACTCGAACTCTAGTCTAGGATACGGGGATGATTAGATTTTTCCAAGGTTTTCATGTATTTGGAGGAGCTTGGAGGTTAAGTATATATATATATATATATATATATATATATATATATATATATATATATATATATCCTTATCCATGTGCAGGACATGTATACTTCAAAAAAAAGAAGATTCAAAGAAATATAAAGATGGAAAAAAATAAAGAAGGAAAGAGAAGATGTTGATTAAGTTAGTCATGAGTTCGACTTACTTTGGGTTGTCAGATCCTTGCAAGTAGTCGGCTCTAAGGAGGCCACTTTTCCCATTAGTAGGTTGTTGACACACCTGAAAGAACAAGTTAAACATAAATCTTAGCAGCATTAACAACATTTCCAGCAATAACACTCGGGTTCAAACTTAATTGGTTTGTGCTGCACGTTAAAGATTAGAATCTCAGCAGTAATGATCCCTTCCCCTTGTTCATAAACCACGTTCCTTATGGAGGGGTAACTTACCTCTGAAAATACAATCCTTAGTTGTCGTGTCCAGTCACCAAGAGTCCTTATATGAACACTGAGATACTCGTCACCAGGTGCAGAAGTAATCGAAAATGGATGCCTGTTTCCATGTAACCAAATCATTGTCATGTTGAAACAAAGTTAGCAGAAAAAACAAATTGCAGGCTGTGCCTGAACCATATAATGAAGGCAAAGGCTGACCACTCAAAAGGAGAAACTGCAGCGCAATTGACAAACATGTATTGTCCACTCTTGTATCGAAATCCATGAGGCTTCGACATATGAAGTGCTAGTACATTTCCAGGATAAACGGTAACCTGAAATTTTTAATGGAAGGAATTAGAAATCCTGGTGGATTCTATTATACATTGCATAGGATGGTGGATAGTGATATATTGCTTACCTTCTGTATTGCAACAGCCTTGATGCTTGATCTAAGCAGCCTTGTCAATCTTTCACATAAATAAAGGAAAACTGGAACAGCCAAGTACATCCAAGTCTGCCATGTCCAAACAAATTAAGTTTAAAGGAGATGGGTTTTACAGTACTGAGTTTATTGTAAAAGGAGTTTGTGGCCATTGCTTACCGTTTTCTTGTAAATTTTCTTGGTCAGGAAGAGCTTAATTCCATGGACAACAAGAAGAGTATAAACAATGACAAATAGATGGTGAGAATACCAAAAAGCATTGAAGCCGGTGAGCTTCTTGAGAGGCTCAGGAAGGTTCTTCATCTTACCCCGCCTGAACCATGGTGTGGCTAGTGTGAAAGCTATGGCCATTAACACCACCATTACAATTCCAGTTATTCCTTCTACGTGCCTAACAAAATGCCAGTAACTCTGGTGTTGTTCTCCAAAATATTTTATCATTGGCTTATATTCATCAGGTGTGGCATGAAGCAGGCGAGGGAAATCACATGCCAGATGAGCAATTCCATGTATGCCAACCCCAATCGAAATCCCAACTGTTATCACCTGTAATGAAAGTAATCAAATAAAACCCCATTGGTTCATCTTGTAATTCCAACATATATGCAATAAACCCTATGTTACCTTGTGGAAGTTGAGATTGTCATCAAAGGGAACTACAACACCGAGTTTTGTCTTGTTCCTTAACCAGGTGATGGTGTTACGACAGACTGGTAGCAGAACCAGAGCCATATTCAATTTAAGTGTTTCAGCTGCACCTTTGGCAAAGCAAACACAATGCCCCATCACATCGAATACGTCTTTTCGCCTTCGATATTCAACATACTTGTATGCAAATAGGCCGCACATAGCGCCAATCCATAGAGCCATCACCCAAACTCTTTGCCAGTTATCCACCAAGAAATACTTGGTACTCTTATAGAATCTCCACACTGGGTTATGGTCATGTGTAGACTTAAGCTTCTGGCTTATCATTTGGCTCAGGTTTCGGCTTTCTCCTCTTACGGATTGGCTTGGTGCTTGTAGGAGAAGCATTTCCAGGTTGTTTATCTGGTTTTGAAGTTTAAGAATTTTGGTCATGGAATTGAAGCCAAAAGATTGTAAGCCTACAATAATAGTAAAGCAATAGCTTGAATTTTACCATGATGTATCCTAGATTATCAGGGTCTAATTCTTCCATAATCAAAGCCGCGTATTCCTCAGCTTGTTTCTGGATGTTTGAGAGTTTGTTTGCAGAGGCACTGAGGCTGATAATCTGAAAAAGTAAACCAACAGTTAGATGTAATTACTCCAAGGAACACATTATATGCTCAACTTTTTGGTTACATGTATCAATAGTTTCATTAAATATAATTCTGACTACGTTTTGCTTCAAGTACTGGAGAACATAGATAAAATGAACGTACATTTGTCGGACACATACCTATATCCGACACTCAAATCTAAGTTCAATTAACATAGACTGCAATCACTCTAAGAGACATATCATAGAGTCAACTTCTTGGTTTATGAACCAATAGCTGCTTTCTATCTTACTCAAACACTATGTTTTGCTTGTTGTACCAGAAAGAAACGAAAATTTAAACTCGAACACACAGCGGTATCCAACACTCACTTCTAAGTCGATGTAATACAGACTGCAATCACTCTACGTAACATGGTATATTGATTCTACAGAAAAATCGAACATATCTATGGACTCGAATTAGAGACATATCCGCATCCGACTCCCACAACTAGGGGTGATAATGAGCCTGGCCGGCTCGCGAGCTACTCGGGTTCGGCTCGGTCAAAGTTCGGCTCGAGTGAGCTCGACTTGGGCTCGGGTTCGGCTCGGGATTTAAACGAGCCGAGCCGAGCTTACCCAAACTCGCTCGAAAAGCTCGTGAGCAGGCTCGGAATAATTATATATATACATATATATATATTTATATATACATTAAAAATAATTTATTTAATAAAGAAAAATAATAAAATAGTTGAGTAAATCCACTAAAAATAAATTAAATAAAACAAATTGAATATTATTTACTAAAACAAATTTACAAAACTATAAATAAAAAATAAACTATAAATAAATAAATAATAAAAATAATATAGAAAATTGTCAATTTCGAGCCAAACCGAGCCGAGCCTGGCGAGCTTTGAGCCCGAGCCGAGCCGAGCCTAGTAATATTATTTTCGAGCTGAGCTCGAGCCGAGCCCAGATATGCCTGTTTCCGAATCGAGCCGAGCCTGGCCTGGCTCGGCTCGTTATCACCCCTACCCACAACTAAGTCTTAACTTTACTAACATGAGCTGCAATTAGCATGTCATGGCATTACCTCTTTGACTTCCTCTTCAGTTATCCTTCCATCTGCATCTTTATCCACCCTGACATTTGAGGTAATCGGATCAATTTTCAAATTCAAATCAAAATAACTTCGGAAATAATGTAAGGGGCATCAAATTTACATGTCAAAGAAAATTTGAAGCCTGGCATCGAAGCTTTGATTCGAGATCTGATCCCAAAACTCTTTGAGGTGAGCCTTATCAATGGAATCACCATGAAAGTTTCGTTTTCGAGCAAGTGCATCAAACAACAGCCCTGCAAATTCCTTCGACTCCATTCCTGCAATTAACAGTTAACACATCGATTCACAAAAAAGCCTCAATTGAAATGAAAATTCACAAATTTATTGTTTGTTTTCAAAACATACCTATGCATTCCCCAAACCTTTCACGAGGCAAAGATCCATTGTTCGAACCGGTGATCTCATCGAATCGCTTCTCAACAGCTGCCCACCCATGTCCGCCGTCAGTCTTGCTAATGAACTTAAGCCCTTTCAAAGCGTGAGCCGCCCCGGACTTAGTCCGATCGGAGTCGGACCGAACCGGCTTTTTAGAGAACGATGTTAAGCGCTTCAACTCATGACTCACTTGCCTAATCTTGGCCGAAGCATTCCTCGCCATTAATGACCCCAATGTGGTTCTCTTCTCAAGACCTTTCGAAAGGAAGCTAAGCTCCGGATCTTCTTCCAAAACACCTCCATTTGCAGCCTTTAAACTGTGAACCGCCACCGATTCACCGGAAACATCGAGCGTAAGCTCAACGTACCCATCGTCTTTGGAAGAGCTCGGTTCCGGGACGTTGAACCGGGTACTTTTCCTGGTTACCCTCTTGTTTAAAGGTCCACTCAGTGGAGCGGTATGGGGAACTTTCTCAGTCCCTGAATCCTCTGAACTCATTCTCTTCAAGCCGTTGTCGAATCACAGTATATAAATTGTGATTCCTTAGCACTTAATAACAATGCCAACAGATTGAAAATCAGTAAATTTGAAGAAAGGCACCTCCGTTCTACAAATATATAGAGAGAGAGTTTAAAGTCAGTGCTTCAACGAGTCTGGGAAATGAAGATCGGATCTATGGGGTCACCATTATCATTCAACTATGGAGTCAGTATTGTTTACAATATTATTGAGGGAGATGGTTTGAAGTTTCCTATTCCAGCTTCTTTTCAACGTGCGTCATATTGTACTATTTTGGGATTAAATATAGGGTTTATAAGTAAAATAAGTACGAAAACATAAAAAACAATCAACTTTATTTGTTTTCGTTTAAGGTTAAATTATATAAATATTAAATTATCATTCAATTACATTCTTATTTTAATCACTTAATTTAAAAAAATATATTTAATAAACCAAAATTTATATATTAAAATTTTAATTTTTATTAATTTTTGGGCATGACACAACATATTTTATTACTATTAAATATAAAAATAATTTAAAATAAAAATAAAATTATATTTTATTATTATTAAATACAAAAGTAATTTAAAAATAAAAGAAAAATATTTAATTTATCAAAATAATAATAATATTCGATCCCCAATCTATAATTTTAGGGGTGCTCATTTGTTTAGTGTTAACGAACATATTCATTCAAGTGTTCACAGACTTATTCATTTAAGTGTTTACAAACATATTTATTTATTCATTTACGAATATATTCGTTTATATGTTTAGAAATATTAAGTAAATAAAAAAAATTAAATAAATAAATAAAATAAAAGCAACAATATAAAACCTACATTTCAACATATACTTGTATAAGTATTTTAATCATATAAATAAGCTTATAAGCAAATAAATAAACGAGTTTATAGACAAGCTTGATCGTTAAATAAACAAATTTATAAATAAGTTTGTTCGTAAACATAAGCGAACTTAACATACTTTGTTCATGATCGTTTATTTAGTAAGCAAACATAAAAATTTTACTTATACTCGTTTATTTAATTTAATATTAATTTAAATATATATTTTATAAATATTTTTATCTTGTAAAAATTCGGATCCCAACATTTTATCTTAGGTAATACCTCTCCATTAGAAAAAAAAATACATTTTAATTGATATTACAAGTTTGATCCTAGCAATCTCTTTCATTATTAATATTTATGATGATTGAGACTCTTAAACTCTTTATATAATATTTAATATTTAAATTATTAATCAATTAATTAAAATTAAATATTTTAAAAATATTTTAAATCGAATATTATAAAAATCTATTATAAAAATAATTATCTTAACTTGATTTATTATATTTATAATATCAAGATTCAAATCTTAATATTATTTAAAAAAATTAACATTTCATTTCACTAATTCTATTGGTAATGGACAATTATGATAAGATTAATACTATTTATTAAAAAATAATTTAAAAATATCTAAATATATGAACCAACAATAAATTACTATATAGTTTTAAAAATTAGAAAATTTGTATCATTATTTTAATTTTAAAATTCTCTTAATATTTTAAGATCATGACACCACTAATCCTAGTTATGTTTTCCTCGTCTCTTTCAATCAATTGTTTTATAGTTTTATTTTAGAGGTTATTATTCTATCAAATTGTGCGATTTTTCTTAAAATATTAATGATCAATTCATATTATTTAGTTCTCGCGTGCTTATTTAAATAATAATTTTTGACAAAATCTTCTTTTAAATAATAATATTAACAGCATAAAAGGTGGGAAAACTAATAGACCATATAAAAATTATTCTCAACAACCCAACAAACCAATTAAAAATCTATAATTTATAGATGATTCTCGATAATAGAAAATAATATATTTTTATAAGTGATACAAGTTTAAATAATATAAAATATTATTCTATAATTATTTAATTTAATTTTAATTAATTCTTTCCGATCTAAAATTTGAATTGACTCAAATTAAGACCAGTCCAAATTAAGTGAAAATGTAAAAAATTGACGTCAAAAGTCAACAAATAATAATTCGTTAAGTTAATTAACTCAAAATCTTTTAATTTAATTAAATTTAATTCGATCGAATATTCACTCTTAATTCTGTAATTTCTCGAGAGCCTATTCGATGTTGGGCTTTCCCGAACTCTCTTTGTATTTTGGTGTTACGGATGCATTTTCCTTGGTTTTTTCAGCCCAAGACTGGATTGAAATGGGCAAATTTAAAGTTGGTGACTAAATTTGTATTATAAGAAATAAAGGGACTATTTATGTAATTAACCCTATATAAAATTAGGAGGGAAAATTCTCTCTCATGATTCAGGATTTACCGCTTCAACCTTTTTCCCTCTCAATTCTTTTGCCAGTTCTTAGTTTGTTTTCCCTTTCAAATTCCCTCTTCCTCTCCCCCATAATTGTTATTGGCACTAATAATTCTCATGAAAGACTTAGATTTTGCTTTCACAAACAAAAGCAAGAGGAAAACCGATGATAATCTTCATTTCCTTCGCAAAAAACCCAAAACCCTTAAAAAATCAGTGTCGGTTGAAGTTAAGAGCTTCGATGTTCCTGTGTTTTCTACCACCACCGGTTTGCCTGTTGACTCCCTCGGCCTAGAACCAGACCGGCCTTACACCATCGGTCGAGCCAATGGTTCCTGCGACTTCACTCTCTGCAATCCGTTTGTAAGTAAGCAGCATTGCCAGATTTTATATGACAGCGTTGACCGTAAAATACTTATTCTTGATGGAACTATCTTTTCAGATGACTTTAGTTTTATCATTAGTGAATTTAGGAGAAGATTTTTGTTGTCTGATGATGAATTGGAAGAGAAAGATAAAGCAGATGAGGTTTTAGGGTTTTGTAAGGTTAGGGTTCCTTTGAACGGGGTTTATGTGAATGGGGTTAAGGTTAAAAGGGGCAGGGTTAGGGAATTGTTTGCTGGTGATGAGGTTTTGCTTGTTTGTGGGAATGAAAGTAAGTGTAGTTTACAGGTTCGAGTTGGTTTTGTTATTCAAGGGATTGTGTTTAAAGAGGAAAAGGTTTCCGAGTTGGATGAGGTTACTGGTATGAGACCACGATCACTTGGGAAAATGGTTTCATCAATACATTCCCAAGGAACAATGTCAAGTGGGAAGAGAAACAAAAGGGTTTTTGCTATTCCAGCTAATGAGATGAGCAGAGTTTGGGATAAAGGATTGAAATATAGTGATGTTATGGGGAGAGCCAAGTTTGTTTTAAGTAAGTGCCGGAGTATATTGCACAGTGATGACCCCATCGCTTGCATTAGGCAGTCTGGCATTTTAGCTGGTGGACAGAACAAATTTCTGGGGTTGACATCAAGTCATAGGATGGAATTTGCAATAGGCAGCGAAGAAGAGGGAAGTAGCATCTTTCCTCTTTCCAGGAAAGAACCACAATCATCTAGTAAAAAAGGCAAACCTGTGCAGTCTAGTTCATTTAGAGAAGTGGTACATTCAGAGTTAAACCACAACTTAAATTGTGAAAAGGTCACTGTTGAATACAGTGGTGTGGATGCTACTGTCAATGACAGGTGTGAGATTTCATTATTAAATCTTTCTGAGAAGGAAAATGTTCCCAAAATTGATGGTGTTGGGACAAGCAAGATTTCAATGAACTATTGTTCATCACCTGGGAAGATGTTTTACCTCAATCGCCTTTCTCATTCAGACTGTGGTTCATCAAGTCACGATTCTGTTGTTTCCTTGCACGAACTTCTATATCCCGTCGAAAGCATTTCAAATATATTTATAGCTACATTTACAAGTGACATTTCATGGTAAAGTTTTCTTCATTTTTTGCTCTCCTTACACATTTGTCTCTGCCAAATGTTCTCGGAGAATCCTTATTTAGAGTCAGTTAGAGTTGCTACAGCCACGCAATTTTCTGTAGAAAGTATTTTACATGATTTATTTTATATCTTTATTTATTTCTACACCAAAAGAGGGGGCAATTCTGTTTTGTGATACAATTATGCTAAATTAATTTACATGTCTTTCCCTTTAATATATTGAATTTCTATTTACTATTTATGATATTTCTGTATCCTTATCTGATAGTCTATTTGGTAGGTTTTTGTCGCACTGTGAAATTCCTTGCCATCTGCCTGTAACAGTTGCTTGTCATAATGCCGAGAGATGTTGGAGTTCAAGCCCTGATGCCAGAACCTCCAGACCCTTCCCTGATTTTCCTAACTTGGTTGTAGTGTAAGTATTTTACTTGAGTACATTAAACGTTACATAGGCTGATATAGACTTCTTGTTTTTTCTTTGAACAATCCAACTTTCTATCAGGTCCCCCCCTTTCCCTGAGGTTATTGCTTTCGGTAACGATCTCAAGAAGCGAGGAATTGCTTGCCATCACCCAAAATTGCTTGTACTGCAAAGAGAAGATAATATTCGTGTCATCATTACTTCCGCTAATTTAGTTGCAAAACAGGTTATTACTTTTTTCATGTCAACATGTCTAGTGATTTGATTTTTAACTATGCATTTGCTTTATGTTAAATAAATCATGGCTGATTCATGCAGATGTAAGTGTTTCTTTTTCATCATTTAGTTATGTCAATGTTTTCTTAATCAGAGTTCTGTATCCTGATGATTTGAGCAGTGGCAGACTGTATGATTTAGTTTACCTCCTATGATGATGACGTCTCTCTATGTCCCTGTCTCTTCTCACAAATGCACATTGTATGCATACGTGTTTCTTTTCATCCTAATAATTGAACCCAAATTTCAGAAAAATCGCCGTATTCTTGAAGTTTGCTGATGCATTTGAGACTTTTATTCTGTATACCTTATAGGTATTTATTGTTTAGGTTAACCTTTTCGACAAATAGATTTCCTCTTTTCCTTAAGAATAGAGTGGGCTTTCAAGTGGTGGGTTAAATTTGCTTGGTTACTCCAGTATTTTCCTGGAAGGATGTTATGTTTGATTTCACAATGATAATTCTGGCTATTTATTTATTTTACTTAGAAAAGTGCTAACTGTTCAACTTTTTTCAGTTATTGTTGTTTAACGTTTCAATTATGTTTATGTTGCTCTTGCTTAGTTCTTATTATCTATTTATGTTAACACTATTGGCTACTGCAGTGGGAGAGTGTGACAAACAATGTTTGGTGGCAAGATTTTCCACGTAGAAGGGAACCTGATTATTTGTCTCTCTTTTCAATTTCTTATGGAGAAACGAGTCAAGATTCAAGATCTGACTTTGCTGCACAGCTGGCTGGCTTTATGGCATCTCTTATTGTTGATGTACCTATTCAGTCTCATTGGATTGTTGAGTTGACTAATTATGACTTTACCGATGCCATGGGATACCTGGTTGCTTCCATACCTGGAATACATTCTGACAGAGCACTGAAGGTTTTGTAGCTCGCACATTTATTACTCTTAAATAATTATTTTGCTTTTGTGAAGTGAACACTTGAATGCCAAAGCTACCTAAGTTCCCTTAATGTTGTTTTTGTCTATTTCCTGATAAATAACAATTAGAATATACTTATTTTCCTCATAAAGTATTGCCGCAATCTTATGATGGAAGTAGATTTTTGGTGTTTATGTGAGGAACTAGGCTCAAGTGTTTTACATGTATTTTATATTAGGTTTGATGATAGGAAGGAACCTTATTAAGTTCCCTATCATTTCAGGCTAATCAGTTTACACCCTCATCGTTGGATGTGAAGTTCCTTGGTCTGGTTGAAGCCTCTGTGGTTGGTTTAAGCCACCTTTTTCGCAACACAGCAGACAGGAATGGTGCACAACTTAAGAAACTGGCACTATTTCTGGGAAAAACGTGTGAAAACGCAAATGGGATGTTAAATGTTGTTTTGAGAAGAGACACAAACATCCCTGTGGATGAGAATGCTGTGAGCGTTCTTGTTCCTAACCCTAACAAACTCTCTGCAGGAGGTAAGTATTTTGATTTAGCATTTAGACAATTTAAAAGTTGGTAATATCTACATTAGATTTTTTTTTAAACAGTATGGATGTATCCGTAGTTCCATCATGTAGTCACTTCAAAAAGAACTGAAACTAGCAGCTTCTCCATATCTGAAGCCATCTTTATTATGTTGTTAATTTTTTTCCCTTTATTATGTTTCTTGTTGTAGCTGGCATAGATTGCATTCAACTTGGTTTTCTGCCTAGAAATGTTGCAAAATGGATCTCTCCATTATGGGATATGGGATTTTTTGAATTCCATGGATATATATATCGTGAAGAAGCCCTTGCAGCTACATTTGAGGCAAACAGCAAGAAAGTGCAGCTGATACTGCATGTGTCACAGGCATGGTATTTCTGCTATTTATTTGAGATGCTGTCTTGTTATACGGCTTGTGGTATCATAGACAGTATCTGTTTTGATTTCCAATGAAGCTATTTAAAACCGATCATGTTTTGATTTCTACAGGGGCCAAGTTTTTTAGATATGTCAAAAACAATGCAAGATCAAAATATTGCTGCATTATGCTCTCTCATTGCTTCAGTTCAGAGGTGTACAGGCCTCTGGAGACTTCAAGAGGTAACGGGTTTAGTGTCTTCATTCCCAATTTAGTCATGTTTCTACAAATCTCAATTTGTGCATTATTTTAACACCAGACTGTTGTACTGTATTTTTATGTTAAAATCACTAAACGGCCACTAGCACTTCATAGTTCCTTGTTTTTTAACAATTTTCAAACTAGCAGCATGCTTGTTGAATCTGCATTTCTGGTTAGTGTCTTGCCTGCATTTTTGTTGACATGGAAATGAAATAATTAATCATCTGGTGTTTCTCTACCAGGTTTTATTACATGGAAACATTTGATATTATCTTAAATCTCCTTTTTCTTATAGGTTTTAGGTCAATACAATTGGCCCGAATCAGAAGAGTCTGATTTTATTTATGGTAGTTTTTCTTCCCTTCAAATTGCAGCGATCTACTTTTCTTATTAATACTTCTGTCTGATATATCATATAACATATCTAGGTGCATCCTCAATTGGTTCATCTGTCAGTGCACCGTTTCTAGCTGCTTTTGCAGCATCTGCTGGAAAGAGGTCATCACAAATTTTTGATTCAGAGGAGTCTGATCCAGAGGTGACATACATTGATTTGGCATTATGTATGAAATTTGAACATCATGCTCTTAAATATGTGTACAACACTAATGGGTGTTACTTGACAGTGGGGCTGCTGGACTGCTAGTCAAGAATTGAGAAATCCATCCATGAGAATTATTTTTCCTACTATTGAGCGGGTGAAAAGTGCATGTTCTGGCATCTCTCCTTCAAGGCGACTTCTTTGCTTTTCAGAGGTATGGTGGTCTTTGTTATTATAACATTCATTGTTTGCATTTTTTTGTGACACATCTATAATTAAATAAATCCTAAGTTGAACAAATGAACCGTGATTCATCTACTTTTTGTAAAAAAGCATGAATTACTAGTGGTAGAAATATGTTGGTTTTCAAAAAGGTAATTTGTGTCAAGCTGTAAAAACACACCCTGTTCCTTTGTGTAATGGTTGTAATTTCCAGTATTAATTTTCTACACTTTTGTTAATCATACATTTCTCTGTTCAGAAAACATGGCAAAGGTTGAGAAATGTGGGTATACTGCATGATGCAATTCCTTCTCCCTCCAGTAGAGTAGGGCATCCAATGCATGTAAAGGTAATGCACCTGCTTTCTCTAGCTTGACTTACCTCCTATATCTAAGGCTATATCTTAGTTGTGCCCATTTGTAACTTTGAACATTGTTTTTTCACATCGCCAGGTAGCTCGGAGGCGCTTCTGGTCCACGAAGAGTTCATCTTCATTTGGTTGGATTTACTGTGGCTCTCATAATTTTAGTGCAGCTGCCTGGGGAAGGCCTATTTCCAATTCAGCTCATACAAAAGCAAATGGACTTGCTAAAGCCAACTCGTTTTCAAGGCTTCACATCTGTAACTATGAACTTGGTATAATATTTTTGTTTCCTCCGATGGAGACCAAATGCATTGCTAATCAAAACCAAACAAAGTTGGATGATGTTGCATTGCCATTTGTTGTGCCTGCTCCGAAATATGGGCCGAAGGACAGACCAGCAACAGCACAGGCAATGAGGGATGCATTAGCTGAACTTTCAGAACGAGATGCAAACAGGGTTGCAGAAGTAGAAATTACAGAAAATATGATGGAAGATGTCCCGGATGAAGACGAGGAAGCAATTGAAGCAACGAATTATGTTGTCGAGGAGAAAGAAGAAGATAAAACATATGCGGAGAAGCTCTGGAGCCAGGTTGACTCATTGCAGAGTTCTTGATCTGGCCTCGGCATCCGATTATAACCTGTAACATTTACATTTGAGACCCCTTCAGTATTTTTTACTTATTTATTTTGGCCAAGAGATAAATAGAACCCATTGAAATATGATGGAAGATGTCCCATAGAGGAGAAAGAAGAAAAAACACACACTGGGAAGCTCCGGAGCCAGGTTGACTCTCATCTTCACTTTGAAAGAGAAAACAGCTCCAGGCGTCTCGGTTTGGGTTGATGTTATCCTTAGTAACAAAAGTAAGCAAGAAACATGCGACTGAATCCAGGGTTCAACCTGAAATTATGCATCTTCTATCGTAAACATCTTCCAATCCCTCCATCTCTACATTCATTCAACTCCATATCTGCCTTTAGTTCCTTTCTCGACTCGACAGAGAGCGTTTACAATGGGCTTCTTAACATCTGCAATGGCGTGGTTTCACTCAAGCAGGTACATTCTTCTCTTACTGTTTCAGGCATATTATCAATTGCAACACTCATTTGGTTGGTCGAATTATCATCAAATATGCCAAATTCGGAGAATACAACAGTGCTCGCTCAGTGTTTGATGGTATTCCTAGTGATAAACCCAATTCTTTTCTTTGGAACACAATGATTCGGGCATATGCGAATGGTGGCTGCCATGCTGCAACATTGGAGTTGTATTCTCTCTTGCGGAAAACTGGTATTCCCCCCAATAACTACACTTTTCCATTTGTTCTCAAAGCATGCGCTTCTAAGTCCATGATTACCGAAGGAAAAGTTGTTCATGGGGATGTAATAAGAACTGGGTTTGATTTGGATTTGTATGTTGAAGCTGCTTTGGTAACCATGTATTCAAAATGTGGCGAAACTCATGAGGCCCTTAAGATATTTGATAAAATGCCACTGAGGGATCTTGTTAGCTGGACTGCCATGATCACCGCCTACGAACAGGATGAGCAACCCCATAGGGCGCTCCTGTTGTTCCGGAAAATGCAACTTCATGGTGTTTCGGCAGATGCAGTGGCTATTGTGAGTGTTGCCTCTGCTATTGGCCAGTTGGGGCATACCGTGAGAGCTAAAATAGTTCATGCTTATGCCATTTGTAATGGTTTTCTAAAGGATCTCTCCGTTGGGAACGCAATTATTTCCATGTACGCAAAATGTGGGATTCTGAGCTCGGCTCGTCTGGTTTTTGATTCGGTAGAGGAAAGAGATGATATTTCATGGAATTGTTTGCTTTCGGGATACAGCCAAAATGGTCAAGCCAGTGAAGCCTAATCCGGTGACAGTGTTGATCATGGCGTCTGCATGTGCTTATTTGGGCTCTCTACATCTAGGAAGGAAACTCCACAAATTTACTATCGACAAAAGGATTAGAATCAATGCAATTCTATGTAGTGCATTAGTAGATATGTATGCTAAATGTGGGGACTTAGAAACTGCTACCGGCATGTTTAACAATATTCCTCCATGGGAACGAAATATTACTACATGGAATGTGCTGATCTCTGGGTATGGCATGCATGGATTTGGGAAAGAAGCACTGAATCTCTTCTCACAAATGCAAGAAGCAGGCATTAAGCCAGATCATATTACTTTTACCTCCCTTCTATCTGCCTGTGGTCATGCAGGTCTTATCGACGAGGGGAGGAAATGTTTTGCAGAAATGAAAAAACACTCCGTGGCACCCCAGGCAAAACACTATGCTTGCATGGTCGACATGCTAGGCAGAGCTGGACTACTCAACCAAGCTTTCGATACAATTCAGCAGATGCCAATACCGCAAAATGATGAAGTTTGGGGAGCCCTGCTTTTGGCTTGCAGAATCCACGGGAATACCAATTTAGGAGAAATTGCAGCAAGAAGATTGTTCGAACTTGAGCCGAACCATGCCGGATACCGTGTACTAATGTCAAACATATATGCAGCTTCTAACAGATGGCAAAAAGTAGTGGAGTTGAGGCAAAATATGAAGGATATAGGATTGAGAAAGCCTTCAGCGTTCAGTGTGGTTGAGTTTGGTAATGAAATTCATGGATTCTATTCGTCTGATCGAGTGAACCCGTACTGGCAAGACGTTTATCGGAAAGTAGAGAGCTTGGCTGTTGAAATTAAGATGGCAGGGCATGCGCCGAACCTTTCTTGCGCCCTGCACGATGTCGAAGATGAAGATAAAGAGCATATTCTAAACTATCACAGCGAAAAGCTCGCAGTGGCCTTTGGGATCATGAAGATTGATACGAAAAAACCGATTCAAGTTTCGAATAATCTGCGCATCTGCAATGATTGCCACTCAGCATTCAAGTTTGTTTCTTATGTTTATGGGAGGAAGGTGGTTGTCAGAGATGCAAATAGGTTCCATCACTTTGAAGATGGAACTTGCTCATGCAATGATTATTGGTAGCCGATGGAGTCAGGATTCTAATCAGAGGGGACAAAGTATAACTTTTTAAAAATAAGGTACGACCTATAATTATCCTATAAAATATTTAAATTTATCTATAATTTGAAGGTTCTTTTTGGAGCTGGGAGGCAGCAGCCCCTCCCAATAGAAGGTGACTTTGGAAGATTGTTCTTTATCAATCTCGAAGGTGTCAAATTTATCTATATTTAAATTTATCTATAATTTATCGATCTCTTGAAGAAATTATATTATAGGTAAATTTTATTATGTGTCTATGGATCAACCATTAAAATTCATCTATATCATTATTTTTTAATGTCATATATTTTTTAAAGTGAATCTTCACTTAAAAAATTGTTTTTAAAATGAATTAACAAAAAATATGAGTGAAGATTTACTTTGAAAAATATACGACATAAAAAAATAATGATGTAGGTGATTTTTAGTGGTTGATTCCACGAATGATATGGTGAAATTTACGCATGATATAATTTCTCTAAATTTTTAGTATGTCAGATTGTCAGTGACTTTTGGCTCCAAAAGAATCAACCCTTTGGAAGATTGTTCTTTGCTTGTCTTCACTTCAGCAGCTGACTTGTCCTAAACTAAAGGCTTTTACCAAAAGGTAAGACTTTAGGATATTTCCCCCTCTAAAAAAAGCATTTTTGGTCAATAAAAATGGTGGCTTGACGTGGCAAGCCTACGCTTCTACTCCATCCCTTTCTTCTTCCTCTCTTTTTTTTCTTGGCCGATCAAATGTCCTTCAATTTCGATTGGATATCATCTCTTACTCTCCCTATATTTCCTCCTCTCTTCTCTTCCTTTCATCCTTAATGACTGCCTAAGCCCACCCTCAATTTTTCATCTGAAAACAATCAAACGAACGAACATGGAAGCTCTGTGTTCTTCTTCTCCTTCTTCTTCTCTAGCAATTCATTTCCATTCACCTTGTGTGTCTTCCCGTCCTCCATCAACCCCACGCTTCCTTGTTCGTTTTCATCTGAATTCTTTTAGTTATGGCAGCAATTCGATTTCGTCCTCAACTTCCTCTTGTTTTGGCCTCTCAATATCTCGTTACGATAAGTTTTTCCATGTCAAACATCCCCATTCTTGTAAAAGAAGGAAACCCATTCAGATTTCTGCTGTTTTCGAACGTTTCACGGAGCGAGCAATCAAAGCCGTGATCCTTTCCCAGAGGGAAGCCAAATCTCTCGGGAAAGACATGGTTTTTACCCAACATCTTCTGCTGGGTTTGATTGGTGAGGATCGAGACCCAAATGGTTTCTTGGGGTCTGGCTTGAGAATCGAGAATGCTCGTGAGGCTGTTCGTAGCATTTGGCAAAGTAGTAACCCTGATGCGGGAGAGGATTCGGGTGATACACAACAGGGGTCCATAGTTTCTTCAACGGATGTGCCTTTTTCAATCAGCACGAAACGGGTTTTTGAGGCTGCTGTGGAGTATTCGAGGACTATGGGTTACAATTTCATCGCACCTGAGCATATTGCTATTGGTTTATTCACCGTTGATGATGGAAGTGCCAGTAGGGTCCTTAAAAGGTTTCCTTTTTCTTTCAAAAACAGCAAATTTATTTCCTTTTTATGGTGGAATTTCATTTTATAGATCAATAACATGTTTTGTTTTGCTTTGAATTGAATTGAATTGAATTGTCTGACATTTGATTTGATGTGTTAATATTTGATAGCTAATTCAGAAGGTCAAGAAAAAACCATGATTTTGTTGTTTCTTTATGTATTACTGTGATGTAACATTACTAACATATAGTTCTTACAATGTAAAAGGGATTTATTTGTTAACTTTCTGTATGGAGACAAAATAACAATTTAAATTTAACATATGACTGTAGAGATAATAGACTAATTTTGCACTTGGTTTCTCTCCCAAGTGTTTTACATCTGCTTGAGACACATGCAAGTTTCATGTCATTAATTTTTTTGGCTGAAAACCTCAGATTGGGAGCGAATATAAATCACTTGGCAGCCGCAGCAGTCGCCAGACTGCAAGGGGAGCTTATAAAAGATGGCAGGGAACCTTCATTGTCATCCAAAAAGATTCATGAAAAATCACTTTCCGGTAATGCTGCTGTTTTGAGGTCCCCTGACAAGCCAAAAGGTAGAAATTTGATGTATTTCTTCACTTTCTCCATGCTTAATTTTTTAATAACAGAGGGTAATGCTTTGTACCTAATATGTGATTGTTAGGGAAAAGTGCTTTGGCTCAATTCTGCGTGGATCTTACAGCTCGTGCAAGTGAGGGATTCATTGATCCTGTTATTGGCAGAGAGACTGAAGTTCAAAGAATTATTCAGATACTTTGTCGCCGCACCAAGAATAACCCAATTCTTCTAGGTGAAAGTGGGGTTGGTAAAACAGCCATTGCCGAAGGACTTGCGATTAGCATTGCACAGGCCGAAATCCCAGCATTTCTCTTGGTCTGCCTCTTCACAGATAATTGATATATTCTGGATCACTAGTTCCGTTTTACTTGATCCAATTACCATCTTCAATTTTTTTGATTTATTGCTCTTACTGTGCACAGAATAAAAAAATAATGTCATTGGACATCGGACTGCTCATGGCAGGCGCAAAGGAGAGGGGAGAATTAGAGGCACGTGTTACTGCTCTGATTAGTGAGACAATAAAATCAGGTGCCTGCAATGAGGAGTTGCTTTTGGGGGAGTTCAAATCTATTTTATTATTTCTCATACTTGGTGTGCCTGTTCTTTAGGTAATATTATTCTTTTTATCGATGAAGTCCACACACTTATTGGATCTGGTACAGTTGGCCGAGGAAACAAGGGATCTGGTCTTGACATTGCAAATCTACTGAAACCTGCACTCGGTAGGGGTGAATTACAGGTAACTGTTTCTCATATGGTAATTTTCAGAGTACCGAAAACCATAAGCATTTTGTTTACTACAGTCACTGAAGATGACATTTAAATCTAATGGCAACATCAGTAATGCATCTGGATTACTTCTTGGAATGAACAGGAGGCACCCTTTCTCCTGCAGAGCTTTCTTATATGTGTAGAGGACAATAAGGGAATGCCTTAATATTTTAGTATAGATGTTGTGTTTCTTCTTATTATGACTGTCGTACTCTGATGTGTGCGCTTTTGAGGAATAAGTTCTGCTCGTTGATTAAGCTCTTATTTTTCAATTTTTATCATACACTAATTCTACGTCTTGTGCAGTGTATCGCATCAACAACTATAGGGGAATTTAGGACCCAATTTGAAAAGGATAAAGCATTAGCTCGAAGGTTTCAACCAGTATGGATCAATGAGCCAAGTCAGGTTGTTGTCAATGCGAATTATACTATGCGAGTAATTGTGTATTTCCCTCTTTACTTATTTGGCTGTGATGCGATACCTTCCTTATAGGAGGATGCAGTTGGGATACTGCTTGGTCTGCGTGAAAAGTATGAGTCTCATCACCGCTGCAGATACACTCTGGAAGCAATAAATGCTGCCGTATACCTGTCTGCAAGATATATTCCTGATAGGTATCTTCCGGATAAAGCAATTGACCTCATTGATGAGGCTGGAAGTCGAGCTCGTATCAAGGCATTTAGGAGAAAAAGAGAGCAAGAAACCGACATTCTAGCAAAGGAACCTGATGATTATTGGGAAGAAATCAGAGCTGTTCAGGCCATGCATGAAGTGGTAATATCTTTTATCCTATGTGTACATTAGCTTTTCATTTGCTCTAAGCATGTAATCTCCTTTCGGCACTTCTTTCATGGATAGGTCATGGCCAGTAGGTTGAAAAATGCTGCTGGTGTTTCCGATGTGGATGATTCTGGTGACCTCCTCATAGAATCTCTTTTGCCTTCTACTTCAGAGAATGATGAGTATGTTCCCTTTTCTTTTCTTTCTTTCAAGGTTACTTGTTATTTGCTTCTTGGTCTTTCTAGCATCTAACTAAATTTTGGAGGGTGATTCTTACAGACCTATAATGGTGGGACCTGAAGATATTGCAACAGTTGCTTCAGTTTGGTCAGGGATACCAGTGAAGCAGATCACCGCAGATGAAAGAATACTTCTAGTTGGCCTTGATGAGATGCTTAAGAAAAGGGTTATTGGTCAGGATGAGGCTGTTGCTGCCATTTCTCGAGCAGTTAAGAGGTCTCGTGTTGGCCTAAAGGATCCAGATAGACCAATTGCTGCAATGATCTTTTGTGGTCCAACTGGGGTTGGGAAAACTGAATTAACTAAAGCTTTAGCTGCATGCTATTTTGGGTCGGTAAGGCTTCATGCTATTGTTCATGCCTTTTCTCTCTTTGACATATCCTAGATATACTTTATTTAAGGAGATAACATTTTATATCGGCGTGTAAGGAAGCCCGTATGTAAGGTTGTTTTTTGGTGGCCTATATTACCGGCTTAATCTTGTTATCTCTTTCTGTCTGCCAATTTTTGCAGGAGGATGCCATGCTTAGATTGGACATGAGCGAGTACATGGAGCGACATACAGTGAGTAAATTAATAGGATCGCCGCCAGGTTATGTCGGTTATGAAGAGGGAGGTATGCTTACGGAAGCTATTAGAAGACGACCCTTCACGTTGTTATTGCTTGATGAAATAGAGAAAGCTCATCCAGATATATTCAACATCCTTCTCCAACTGTTTGAAGACGGTCACCTCACAGATTCACAGGTTGATTTGTTGTAAATTCCACTTGCTTGAGAGATTTGACGATAAATCATCACCATTCATACATGCTCTTAACAATTAATAACTTCGATTGATATTTTATTATTGGTGTCTCTCATTCGAGATTCTGTTAATCAGGGTCGAAGAGTTTCTTTCAAGAATGCATTGGTGGTGATGACTTCGAATGTGGGTTCTTCTGCAATCGCAAAGGGTAGGCGTGGCTCCATTGGTTTCATACTTGAGAACGATGAAGCAACTTCATATGCTGGAATGAAAGCTCTAGTAATGGAAGAACTGAAGGCATATTTCCGTCCTGAGTTACTCAACAGGATTGATGAAGTAGTTGTCTTTCGGTCTCTCCAGAAAGCTCAGGTTTGTCCCCTTTCACATGCTACATTAAGCCAGTATCAATTCGAACTCAAAAATATACTGCGACTTAGAATAAGAATATACAAGGCTGTCATCATCTCGGATTATCTTATACTGATACATGTCAGTCATATCGATTTGGTGTCTTTTCAGATGCTTGAGATTGTAAACCTGATGCTGCAAGAGGTTAGTGCTAGACTTATGTCTCTGGGAATTGGTTTGGAAGTGTCTGAATCAATCAAGGACCTCATTTGTCAACAAGGCTATGACCAGACCTATGGTGCACGGCCCCTCAGAAGAGCGGTTACCTTGATAGTTGAAGACCCATTGAGTGAAGCCCTCCTGGCCGTAGATTACAGGCCTGGTGAAACGGCTGTTATCGATCTGGATGCTTGGGGAAACCCCATTGTTACAAGTCGATCAGACCAGGACATCAGCTTGTCTGATACAGCATCCATCTTCTAGTTGCTTATTCCGCATACCATACAAATTCGTGAACCGAATCCGGTAACTCATCTTATGTTTCGGATTCTGCATCTGTAATTCTTTTCTCTATTCTCCTGTTACACTGTGTAAACTTATACATGTGAATAATGTCAGTAGATTTTTGGGTAGTTCATGTAAACCCCAAGTGTACATAAGTAAGCTTCAAAGTTGTCAAACTATACATAAGGAGTCTGTATTTCATTTTTCTCATCAGTCCTGAATTTATTCAATTTTTTATTATTTATTAAATAATCTCAAAATTATACATGCATTTTGATAGAATATGTATCAAATCAAATTAAGTTCCATATGTACATTAGAATCAGAACCAAAGATAAATATATAATTGTATCAAATTAAAAGTTTACGTATTGTAATTAACTTTCTGAATGTCATTTATTGAAAAGAAAAGGGTAAACGATATAAGTAGTCACTCAACTATAGCGTAATTAAAATTTAATGGATAATGATGTGGTGACTCAACTATAGTGTAATTAAAATTTAATGGATAATGATGTGGCGGTTAATAAATATTGACAATAATATATTAAAATTTTCATATTTATACATTTAATAAATTTAATCTTATTTAAAAAGATATAATAACATTAGTCCACTTTATTTACATATTTTATCAATTCAATCTTATTTTTAATTAGAAATTATTAGTTTAACTGCAAAATAAGTTTACAAAATATGCATACATACTGAGGAATTTTACAAAAATGGCAGTACTCGGTTTTCTAAATCCTACAGCTGAATATCCACAAATCAGAGATCAGCTATTCCAGTGTAGCTACAAAAAATGAAAAGAACAAAAGGATCTTTCGTTTCTTGGCCGCACAAACTAACATCTATATCACTTTCAAAACACATGGTGTTCTAATACCACCATTGTATGTTAATTTAAATTCACTCGGCCTCTGAATCGTTGTCACTATCTACATACATCTCTAAACCTTCATCGTCGTCGTCGTCAGTCGGTTTCCACTCTTCTTCATTTTTCCTCCTCTCTTCCTCCATTTCCCTCTCAGCAGCTTGAGTCTTTGCATTTTCAAGTCTAGCATTAACTGCTTCCCAAGATACAAGCTTCTCCATGAACATCGATATGTAATCTTCGCGTTGATTCTGAAAGAAGAAAAGATTTGTGTAGTTTTTTATATTCACTTGAGAACATTACATTGGAACCAGCTAATAAGTTCTTCATCACACATGTCCAAGCAATTAAAAGTAATGGAAATTTTACCTGAAAGTCAAGGTAAAAAGCATGCTGTTGACATTGGAGCATATCCCACCAGTGGAATTAGTATTAGTTTTACAAATAAATTGGGAATAATTTAGTATCAGATTGATCAAACTAAAAAAAATGATGTACCTCCCAGACATCAATGGTGAGGAGTGGCTGTAGAAAATAAACAGACGATAATGTTAGATGCAACGAACTATCAAAATAATAGCATCTAGCAAATTGCTTCCTATATTAGCTAATGTAATTATATACATATATGATTGTACGATGAATCATGAGTGTAGGTACTCACAAAGTAGTCCCAAACAAGTGGATTCACAGCATTCGGACTTTTCACAATTACAAGCTTCTTATCATTTTCTGATGGCCAAGGATTTACTGCATTTTCCACACCAAGCCTATTTGCTTTGTCTGGGTAAAACCAACACATTATAGTCCAAATTATGCTAAGAACTAGAGAACTTTAATGGAAAAGGTAAAGATGTCATTCTAAGAGGTCACATACATGCAAGCCATGCCCAGCCAGAACCAAACTGTGTAGCTGCAGCAGACTTGAATTCTTCAGTAAATCGTTCAAAAGAACCAAAATCTCTTTCGATCAGATCTAGAAGATCCCCGGATGGCTTTCCTCCACCACCTGGTTTCATTGATTCCCAGAAGAAATCATGGTTCCAGGCCTGCAAACAAGTTATAAAACTTGAAAGAAAAACATAATATGCAATTGGAGATTCACTAATTCATATGACATATACCTGTGCAGCACTGTTGAAGGCAGGGAGTATATCACCCTTGTTGTAAGTAACAGTGATAATGTCTTCCAAAGACAGCCCTTCTAGATCTGTTCCTACAACTTGCTTGTTTAGGTTCTCCACATAGGTTCTATGATGCTTTCCCCAATGATACTCCAGGGTTTCTCGGCTCATATGGGGTTCCAATGCATTCTGGGAATATGAAGAAATAACAAAATTACGTCTGTTTATTTCTTTGCATCATTTCTTATTTGACTTGGAGCTCGGACATGAACATTAACAAATGTTAGAAGATTTCTCAAAACAAAGTAACAGATTATATCTCCAGCAGGCAGCAACACGGTTAGCAATGGGGTCTAACTATGCCCCATTAATACCCACTGGAAGATACTAAAAAAGATTGCATATTTCAATAAAAAAAAACGATACAGAAAACACAACTTTTGAGTTTTTCTTTACCAGGGAATATGGAGGTGGTTTCAGCTCATATATTGCCGTTATAACATTTGAAGCACATTTCCTCAGAAAGCGTCTCTGCAACAGACGGAACAGTTTCTTTGGTTAAGAATGAGGTGAAAACAAATGAATTCTAGCTAATACATCTAGTTCAAGAAACTATAAAGCTCTTTAACATTGAGACATTTCATCGAACACGATGGGTACATCAATCCACGTTCCATTTTCGTATCTCAAAATCCTCTAGACAAAAACAGATGAGAGGAAACACAGTATGAATAACCAGGGAAGCAATGGGGCAAAGAAAAACCTGGGGTTTCGTACACGGGTGGCTACGAGCGGGTAGGCGAAGTCCTGGTTTTGGAAAGTTACAATATTAGTTAATAGAAAGAGATAAAGAAGAGGGTAACAATGGTGGCAACTGGCAAAAGTAGTAGGAGTAACCTTGGGAAGGAAATGTGAAGCAGGATGAAGTAACCATTGAAGTAGGTGCCGCCATTCTTTGAGTGGATTTCCTCAGATTTTTGTATTTCTTTTTCAGAAATGGTAACTATTAGAGAAGATGAAGCGAGATAAAAGAGGCTTGGAAGTTTAACTGCGATATCAGCGGTTTAAGCAACTCACTGTCGTTACGTTGAATGGTTTCTGGGGATTAGAAGTATCTTCTTGATTCAAATAAGGTTACTATCCATATGATTGAAATTTAAGGATATAATTTAAAGTTAACGATTTACTTTTTAGGATTAAAGTTATAAATTTATAATTTAATTTTTATTTGTGTAAAATTAGTTTTGCACATTACTTAAAATAATTTTAACATTTAACTTTAGAGGATTTTTAAATCCGTGGAGTGGTTTTAGTGTTGTGTCTGCATTATTAAAGAGCTAAGAAAAAAAATAATATATATTATCTTATAATTATATCAGCGTATTAAGTTATCAGTAGGATGGTAATTTGATCCGTCCTTATCGGTTTTATTCAACCCGATAATGATAAGATTTTTATTTAAAAAAAGGTTAGAATTTGGGTCAAGTAATTATAAAAAAAAGTCGGGTCAAGTTTATTATAAAAATTCTTCAACCCAATCAAATAAGGGAGAATTTTTTATTTAAAAAATCGGGTTAGGATTTGAGTCGGGTTTATGATAAAAATCTTCAACCCAACCTGATATATTTACATATTTTTATTACATTTATAATAATATATAATATTTTTATTATCATTTTTTGATTGAATCAATTTTTTATTAATATATCATAATCGAGTCGAGCGGGAGAAAATATATGTTACAATCATATCGGGACGACCAAAAATCTATCCTAATCCGACTCATTATCATCCATAATTGAAAGTGACTAAAAATATCCGAAACATTAGTGACGATTTTAATAAAAAAAATCAGGTAACCAAAAAAAAGTGATGGTTGGATGATACCCCTGTAGTTTACCCCAAAAAAGTCTAGTTTAACCAGGGAGCCATTTACAATTTAAATCATTGAACTTACCCTGTACATTCGTATATGTCACAAACCTTTGATTTAATCAGATTAAATCATTAAACTTTTATTATTTACAAATTAAATCATTCACATTAACATCGCTACATATTTTAATAAAAAAACTGACTCGATAATCTTATTAGACATATTTTTCCATGTGAGCAAGTTAATATTAATTAAAATTAAAGAAAAAAATATTTAAATTTTTTTTACATTAAATTATTAAAGAAATTATGGTTGAATGCAATTTTTTAATAATTTATCGTAAAAAAGATTTTAAGTATTTTTCTTTAATTTTAATTATCTAGTAGAATTATTGAGTCAATTTTTTTGTTAAAATAATTAACGGTGTTAGTGTGAATGATTTAATTTATTAATAATAAAAGTTTAATGATTTAATCTGATTAAATCAAAGATTTATAATCTATACGAAAATAAAGAGTAAGTTCAATGATTTAAATTGTAAATTCAATCTTCGGTTTATTATGTAGTTAATGATGAATAGAGGGCATGTTACCAAAGACCCTTTACAAATTACAACACTGTTAATATATAAACAAAGAGTACAAGAAAAGGGTGGACTATGCTGTTGATGTTAAACAAAAAAATGTTCAATTTCTCATCAACAACATTGGGATTTCATGAGTCTTATGACTTCCATGGTTTCATCACATATGCTTATATATCCCAGGAACAACAAAAACAGGCCTTCGGCTTATGCCCAAACACGTTTACGGGGTGCGAGATCCGATGTTTTTATTCCATCGATCTTGGCAGCCACGATGAAATCGTTCATGCTCAAGCCTCCTGCAATTCAAGCTAATGGTAAGTAAAGGACACTGCAAAGCAGTTCCTCCCAGAAGAAGATGATTTTTCACAGGCAACTAAAGGAGAAACGGTAAGTCGGAGAGTTTACCTATAGAAGAAGTCCAAAGTTCAGCTCGGACTTGATTCGGTTCTTCCAAGTGGATACTTGGGAAATGGCCGGTAGCTTCTGTAACCTTATAAATCCGATTGATGAGTTCGACTCCAGATTTGAAATCTTTCAATTTCCACAAACACCGCAGCTTAAGTCCACCTTCTTCATCCAACAGCCTCCAGCCAACAACCTACAAGCAAAACACTTATCATAGTCAATACGAATGCTCAGTAATATCTACAGATGCTTAATACAAGATGTCATCAGTATTCAGTAGTATCTCTCCAATCCATTGTCATCTAGCTTAAAAGCTTGCTTTAAAAGGATGCATGATTTGATCCGCGGGCGAGACGATAAATCTTTAATCGAAAGTCGAAACATTAGACTCTAGCACTAGCAGGAGATTTGCAGCACTAAATCAGAGCATTCAAGCTGCTAATATAACTGCTCAAAAAAAGTTGCTAATATAAGACATGAATTAGGGTTTTCTACACAAGATTGCAGGGCAGATTGCTAAAACTAATGAACCGTAGCTTCTAATTTGAAGTGTGTCTAAAACATCAAGCCATTACCAAAGCTAACAACGAAAACTATAGAAAAGCAATTCAATCCCATTAACAATGAAATCACCTTCTTCAAACAGAAACAGGAAAAGGGAATTTGCAAAATCACCTTCTTCAAAAGAGCCTTGGCATCATCGAGTGACATGGGAGGCTGCAAAGGAGAAACAGGGGAGCAGTCTTGCTGAGCAAGAGAGAGAGCTGAGATATTGGGAATAAGGATCTTATGCTCGGTGTCAACGTTTCCCAACACTTTTTCTGCAAACCCACTAGCTATTTCAGCTGGGAAAGGATCTCTAGCCCCAAAATCACCCAAGAAATCATCAGCGCTAACAGCTCGAGTTCTGAGGAATATTCGACTCTGACTCTGACTCTGAGTAGACGGACAAGGAAAACCAGCGACCAAGTGGTGGCGTGGAGAGGAGACAGGCGGAAGGATAAGACTGAGGGGAAGGTGTGCGGCGGAGGTGGATGCCATCGGAGGTTGGCGATTGCTTAGTGTTGGGAAGCGAAGGAGAACAATGAGTTTGTTTGTGGTGGAAGCTTATCTGGTCCCTTGAAAAGCGTTTTCAGCACTTCAAAGTTGTTGGTTGGTTCCTAACCATTCAATGCGCTAGTGGTTGATTTGTTGCTAGTGTCACGGGTCAGAGTTTCGTCCTTTCATAGGTTTATCAGACAAGCAGGAACAGTTCTCGACCAGTGTGATGCGCCATCAACACGTCTATCCAAAGATAAATCGATTGCTCGACACGTATTACACTCTTATTGCTATCTCGTTCTCAGACATTAAACACAATCAGAAAACATCTCGCTCGATCTCACGTTATCACGACGAACGGTCTGTAACAATAGTTTTATAAATTTAATTAAAAAATTAAATTTTAAAATAAAAAAATAAAAATTTTATTTAATTATTATTTAAATTAATAGAGAACACAAATGTTATTATACCAAAACTCTTCAACTTTACTGGAATTGCTTTAAGGGAACCGATTGTTTCTCCTTCCTCTTCGACTTTACTCTCCAATCTCCAATCCCAATTTTAATTTTCTTGAATTCGTATGATTTTGTTTTTGTTTCTGTTTCGTTAGGTTAGGGTTTTGGAGCCATTCATAGTTTCATTTGATTTAAACGTTGTATTGATCAACTGATCAAACCTAACTAAAATTTGAATCGCCCCTCTTTTATCCCTTTTTATATTTGGGGGAAGGATTCAATGGCTTCCACTAAAGAAAATGACAACGCTTCCGATACTCCCTCTTCGTAAGCTTCTGTCTCTTTTGCTCTGATTTCCTCGTTTCTCTTAACAGAATTTCTGAATGGAATATATGTGGCGCAAATCATGCTATTTATTATCATTATTTTTAATGAATGGATGATTTTCAGGCCCAAAAACGTGTACAAGGATCCGGATGATGGGCGGCAACGATTCTTACTCGAATTAGAATTCCTGCAATGCCTTGCCAACCCTACTTACATCCACTGTAAGTTCTCAGCTCCTCTTGGATTAGGGTTAGACTGCGAATGTATCAAATGGGATTCTTTGTTTTTTTATGGTTAAATTCCCGACTTAATGCTCGAACACAGTCGTAAATGGGATCAATTTGGCTGTTCATTGTGTTTAATCTTAATGAATTATATCATTAGTTTAGTTGTATTGTTCTTTAAGTTCCATTCCTTTTTATTTGCTTTGCATTCACTTGTTGAATTTGCCAATTGGGTGCATTCTTCATTGATACTCGCTCAATTAATTTGTGATGCAGATTTGGCTCAAAATCGCTATTTCGAAGACGAGGCATTTATTGGATACTTGAAATATCTTCAGTACTGGCAACGTCCAGAGTATATAAAATTTATCATGTTGGTAACTTGAAAGCTTGCCATTCGATACTTTAGGATTGAATTCCTTAAAACTAGCATATATTTTACAGCGGGATAAATGATGAGTAATAGTGCCATAGTTAATTTATAGCTTCCTTGTTTATGGTTTTTTATGTGACACATGAACTTAGGCAAAAAGATGATTGCAGGTATCCCCATTGTCTATATTTCCTTGAACTTCTTCAAAATGTGAATTTCCGAAATGCAATGGCACATCCTGCCAACAAGGTTTGGCTTTAATCTTTCTTTCTGATCCTGTTGTCCTAATAAATATTATCACATTGAATTTTTTCCTTCAAATCTCCTTTGTAACAAAGGTCTCAGGGCTCCCCTTCTTAAGAGGGAGCTCGTGCAAAAAAGGTTTGATGGTGACAGATAATTCGAAAGATATGCAGTTGTTTTTATAAGGTTCTAATTTATGTTGTTTTGAGATGCATAGCACCACAACCAGTAGCATATGTTAAGAGGGATATTTTCAGGCATTACAGAAAAATATTACTTGATTCTTTGGATATTTTATATCAATATGATTTTATGTTCACTTTTGGGATGTCTTCTCGTTTTTGTACCTAAATTTTATAGGAAGTGGCACATAGGCAACAATTCTTCTTTTGGAAGAACTATCGAAACAATCGTCTGAAGTTCATTTTGCCTAAGCCTCCTCCTGAAGGAGCTCCTACACCTGCAGCCCCACCCCCTGCTTCTGCTCAACCTCAGCTGCCCTTGTCAGCTAGCAATATTACTATGACAACTGCTCCTCCAGCTCATGCTTCAGCGCCTTCTCCAATGCCTTATGGCCTTCCCTCTGGATCTGCTGGTGTGAAAAATGATATGAGGAATAGTGCTATTGATCGAAGAAAAAGGAAGCATGTAAGTTTGTACCCACAAAATTAGCTACTTACCATTAGTTAGGCATTTGATAACCTTTTAAATAAATGCAAATATATATTTATATTGCTATCTTTTCATGGAGGATCTTAAAGACCCTCATTCTGATTATATCACTTTGCTCATTACAGGAAAGAAGTTAACTTGACCAACCATCTATGTTGGAGTAGTAAGATGTGTATTTCTTGAGGTAACATATTTTTGTAATGAAACTGATTAACCACTATTATTATGTTCTTAAATACTGCTTTCTAGTACCACTGTGATCATAAAGTGAGAAGTCCATGCTCTGCTGATTTAATGTCTTAATTATGTTTTAGTGACTTGTATCATTCACATATGTGTGTGCGAACCTTTACATTACACCAAGGGCTTGCCCCTATGCATGTGTGATTTATGCTATACATTGATACTGATCAATGGTCAAGTGAAACTCGAAATCCTATTCTATCATCTCTGCTTTGGTAATTGTTATCAGTGGACGGACTATTACAGATTGGAATAACATAGAATTGTTTTGCAGGTTCATTGACCATTGCCGGAGGGAGCCATTAGTGGGTGAACAATAATGCATTGGAAAGGGTGGAATCATCTTATTACTACGGCATCATTGTTAGCGATTATACCTCCCAAAAGATGGAACTACAACGACAGCAAGCAGTCCTTTTCATAACTTTATTTTTGTAGTAGTATTAGTATCAGTATAAACCATGACATTGGATTGAATTTGTAATGCCCTTTGCTGTACCATCTTTTTATCAAAATAATGCAATTAAATTTCTGAAGAAGACATTTTTGCAAAGCTATACCGGATAATTATATACTCTGTCAGAGACCAAAGAAAAACCAAAAACATTGCCCATACCTCTCTGGCAGAAAGTCATGGACAGATTTTATCTTATTTTTCTCTAAAAAAAAGTATGCGTAAATTGTCTACTTTTCCCCCACAAAGAGCTTCTGAGAAGATCAAAGAAGAAAAAGCAACAACATACCCCTTGAACAACAATGGCTTCCATTGCCGTATCTGCCTCCTTACAAAGAGCTTGCAGTTCACATAATGTTCCCAGGAAGCAATATGCACAACCCAAACCAGCTTATTCTCTGGGGACAAAGCAAGTTATGAATGCTGTCACCTTAGATGTTGAAGGCCAAAAGGGGTTTAAAATCGATGAAAAGGAGAAAACATCTTCACAAATTAATAAGTCAAAGGATTCTGAAGAAAAGCTGACAAAGGACGAGTTTGTGACCGGAGCTTCTGCTAAGAAGTTTGAGGACGAACGGTGGAAGAATGAAACAGTGGAATTTGAATATGTTTGTTAGAAATGGTAGGATGGATTGGGATGGTGTGATTGTTGCAGGTGAGCTTTCCATGAATATCTAATCGTACATATTGTTGTGTATACATATTCCCGTAACTGCAGTTTTCTGTGTTTTTTTATAGGAGCAAAGAGGAGAAAGTACTTGGAGATGTACCCAGAGCTCGTTCAAACCAAGAACCAGTCCAGTTCAGAAGCTCAATTATACCCTGGTGGGCATGGTTCATGAGAACATATCTTCCCGAGACTGAATTGCTCAATGGTTAATCCCCTATTCTCTCTCGCTTAAAACTAGACATTTGTTCGGTCGAGTTAGCTTTGGATCGGTTCACTTTTGAGTTCTAAAATTTCCGAATCGTTTGCAGGTCGAGCAGCAATGATAGGGTTCTTCATGGCTTACATGGTGGACGGTTTAACAGGGATGGATTTAATCGGGCAAACAGGGAGTTTCATCTGCAAGACGGGTTTGTTCGTGACGGTCATCGGTGTCGTGCTGTTGAGGAAATCCCAAGATTTCGATAACCTGAGGAAGCTTGCAGATGAGGTTACTTACTATGATAAACAATGGCAAGCTTCCTGGAAAGATAACAAAACTGGAAATTCTTAATTTGTTTTCTTTGTATGATTTCTAAAGCAATTTGTTATTTGTGATAACATCAAATCCTTTTTAGTTTCTTTGCTTAGAATGTTGCTTTCTTACTCCTAATCATTAAGATTGTATTCAATAAAGTTTATATCAATAATTATCCTATATTAAGCGTCTAAATAAAATTATAAAATTTTTAATTTAGTCCCTCCTGAAATTTTTAAAATTTTCAGTTGGACTCCTATATTTTTAAAAATTTTAAATTTAAAGCATTCAAAAATAAAAAAAGTCTTTATTTTAAAAAAATATTATAATACTCTCAAAATATTTTATCAAAATCTTGTTCATTTTACGGTTTATGTTCAAGTATAAGATTGTCGTTCTTCTTATAATATCGTTTTTAAGGTTTAGACTCATTCTCTCTTCTTGAAAATGTAATATATTTTATCAATGTACTTAACATTTATCGATTTTATTTTTATATTTTTATTAATAATCAATTCTAAATAACAAAAAAATAATAATGATTTTTTTACTAATAAAAGTAACAAGGAAGTTTCTAAATTTAAAGAAAGTGTTGAAGATGACGTTTTCAGACAAAAACATACTTTTAAATCACTCCATGTTTTAATAAAGCACTTACTTCATGATCTTTAGTTGTTTTTTTCTTAAAAAAAAAAAACAGAATATATATATATATATATATGTTTAGAAAATTTACGTTTTATTTACAAATTTGAGAAATATCACGACAGCTAAGCGTTTTATTTTATTCACACACTCATCCCAATATATATTTTAGTTTAATTTCATATCAAGTCCTTTTAGGTTTAGATCATTTTAAATTGGATTGCTTAAGTTTGAATCATTCACTTCAAATTTTGGCATTTCAGATTATGTTCACTTCAAATATGAATTTCAGGATTTATATTAATTTAAATTTGTATTGTTATTTTTTATGATTAAAATAAATTAGATCAAACTTTATAATTATGTGACATTTTCAAAAATTATATTAAAAATGGTAACTTTACCAACATCTATTTGAAAAAAATTACTTGAAAATAAATAAAGAACACCATGAATTTTCCAGCTAAAAACTTCATAATTTCATGGAAAATAAAAGGGATAAAATAATATTTTAACTCTGAACTTGATAATTTTTTATTTTTATTTCTTTAAGTCCATGCCAGTCACATAACTTATAAATTTAAAGACTTTTAAACCTAAAAAAAATACATAAAAAAAGACAAATTAAAAAATAATTAAAAACGATCATATCATTTTTCTTATAAAAGTTATAAATTTTTTTATATATAGATATATATAAAAGTTTTTTTATAATTTTTATAAAAAAAATATATATCATAATTTTTATATTTTTAATAAAAAATTTAGTATATATATATTTTTTAAAATATTTTTTTACGATTTTTGTAAAAACAACGCACATTTTTTAGCTGTATTTTTTTTTAATGGCGCGGTTCGCTAAAACTTTTCCCTAATTAATAACTTTTTTATATTACAACAAGAAAGCCAACTCGCTTGAAAGTCTACTATTTATAGTTTATTTCTCTTTTATTGCCAATCTGCCATTCCCTCTTTTCTTTGCGGGGATCGCTTAAATTTCAGATGCTAAAAGAAACATCGTCAACTTTGAATCTGAAATGTCGGTTCTCTCTGAAAGCTCCAATCCCTCGGCGCGGTTATTGGCGGAAAACTCCGAGGCGGAGCGACGACTGAGGGAGGCGGAGGACCGACTGAGGGAAGCCATGGAGGAGTTCCATAGACGTCAGAGGACGGCGACGTGTGGCGATTGCCCGCCGTGTGACCACGCCGATGATTCATGCGTGGCCAACGCCATTGGCAATCTTTGCCAAAGCTTTCTCCTTTCTTATGGTGTTAGAGTGGGTATCGGGATTCTTCTTCGCGGTTTCAAGCTCGCCAGAAGAAAGTCTTACTCCTCGCTCCTTGATCTCAAGGTTAGGGTTCTTTTTTTATGTCAGTTTCATAAAAGGGTTTTCCTTTGACTTGGTTGTTTTGTAAATTCTAAAATGTTTACTGGAACTGTATTTGTATTTCCTTTCATCTATGTAAAGTGCTTGATTAAATGGGTTTAATGCATGATTATGTACATTGCCTCCTTCGAAGGTTTGAATTATTTCACTGTCGTATTCTTAGTTAGTAGATAAAAAAGAACTACTCTTTTCGATTAAATTTTGGACGAAATTACTGTGATTTTTGGTTCTATGATTTGTCTTTGCTAGGAATTATCAATGTAAGAAAGTGCTGAAATGTGATATTAACAGTGTTGAATTTGATCTTCCAGCAACTTGTCTCAGAGAAAGATTTGATTGTGAGAGAGGAAGCATGCCGCATTGGTTTACTTATTGGTGGATTCACCGGTTCATACCATGCACTTCGATGCTTACTGAGAAAATGGAGAAAGAAAGAGACACCAATAAATGCGTAAGTTTGCTGTCAATGACTGATTTGCATTAGTTGAATATCTCGATGTGTAATGGTTATTAATTGAAATTATTGACAACTTTTGGTGCATGCTGTAGCCTTTCTCCCTATCTCATCTTTGACATTGTTTAAGGTGGTGATGGAACAGAATTTTAGCAGGTTCCATTGCAGGGTTGTCTATATTAGCTTTAGATGATTCAAATCGAAGGCGAACACTTGCATTGTACCTTTTGGCTAGAGTAGCTCAGGTAAATGAATGCGTTTTTAAATAGTAAGTTTTGCAAAGCAATTTGACAGTGTAGGTTCTAGTTCCCTTTTGTACTGTCTCATATTTTGCTTTACTCTTCAGTGTGCTTATAATTCTGCGAAGTCAAAAAATAAGTTTCACTTATGGGGAAGCCATTGGAGGCATGGGGACTCTCTGCTCTTTTCTTTAGCTTGCGCCCAGGTAATATAAAGTTCATATTAATTTTTGTGTCTAGATGTTTGGACCGGATATCTTTGTACATCAGTGGATGATGATAAAACATTCATAACGCTGGAAATTGCTCAGTTTGGTGAGTAAAAGGTGCCAAAGAGAAGCTTAAGTTAAATTCCAGAGAAATACCACTAAACGTCACTTTTTTATACTTAACATTCTGGAATGTAATTAATTCTATTTTGTTCTTGTGAAATTATGTGAAGTGTACTTCCAGTTCATTTTTTTCGGTGTATTTTTTCCAATTTAAAAGTTCATACTTGGGGAAGATTTCTATTGTTTATCAAACTGGTGTTTGCTTCTGAGGTTAAAAAAGATTGGAGAATTTATTGTGCATTCATTTCTTTTCATTTAGTAGGGTTTGGTCAATGTAGTTGCTTCATCCAATTTTACTGATTGATGCTTATACCAGGTTATGTACGCCTTTGTGATGCGTCCTGCGAGCTTGCCCAAATCATATAGTGATTTTATTCAGAAGACTGGTCCTGTTGCTGCTCCTGTATATAAGGCTGTTAAGGAGAACTGTAGAGGTGGGCCAGTGGATGTTGCATCTATATCAGCCTACTTAAATAGCCAAAGGAAGTCCAATAATGTGAAGCTGGGAGAGTTCCCTTCAATTATTCCTTGTTCTGTTATTCATCCAGACACAAATTCTTGTCTAGCGCACAATGCCAAGGCAGTATCAGCTACATTCAGGAAAACATTCCCTCTATACTTCTCTTTGACTTTTGTGCCATTCGTTGTTCTGCACCTACAAAAGGTATATCTTGCATTACATATTGGTTTTCCTTTCTTCATCCATGAATTTGGAGGGACCTTGGAGTTGGGTTTTGCTTTTGAGCTTCCTTCATGTGCTTCTTATAACAAAGAAGCAAACGATAAAATAATGGACTTGATGCATTTTGGGCTCCATATCAAAGAAGCAAACAAAACAAGATACAAATGGGCTTAGCATTCTGTGTGTGCTTTACTTTTTGGCCAAATATAAATGTGTGCGCGTATGTGCACTTTATTAAAAATGAAACAATTTTCTGAAAAATAAAATCTGGTCTAGTAAAAATCACATTACTAAAATGTAATGTCAATCTGCTTTACCAAAATCTGGTTTATTAATTTTTGGGGTATGAAGAGGGAATGATGGTTTATTCTCTTTTAATCTTCCTATAGTCAGATTAAAAGCTGTTATGCCAGGTAAAATAGAAAAATCAATTGACATTTTATCCTTTTGTAAGCGAGACAAGATTTCTTGTAGTTTATTTTGCAGGTTTCTTTTGCTCCACTTGAGAAGATATTGAGCGTGCGCACACACACAGAGAGAGATTCTAGCGATGCATAATTTCCATTACAATGAGATTTCATTTTTGGAATTGATCCTTTGTTTTTCTTTTGTTTGTTTATTTTGCATTATCATGATACGGTTCTAGTTTATGGATACCCCTGTGCGTGCCTGTTGGCTTGCTGTTAAAGGAGCTGTTCAATCAACATCTTTCTTGTCTGCATTTGTTGGAATTTTTCAGGTAGCTAGTTTCTTGTTTCTCATTCACTTTTTCATGATGTTAAAATCAGTATTATATGCTCCTTGAACATTTTGCTTGTGCAATTCAAGGCGGTTATATGCTTGCATAGAAAGATTGCATCGAAAGACCATAAGCTAGTATATTGGGTTGCTGGTGCTTTATCGGGACTTTCCATATTACTGGAGAAGAAAACTAGACGTGGTGAACTAGCTCTCTATGTTCTTCCACGAGCTGGAGAATCATGGTGGAATATTTTGGTATACCGGCACCTGCTTCCCGATGTTAAAAATGCTGAGGTAGTTTTCTTTCTTATGAGAACTTCTATGTTGGTCTAAGTGAAAATTTGTGTCCATAGTTTGAGATTTAGCCAACTTTGTTCTCGATATATCTACTTGCATCATTACTCAGTTACCTGAGTCGATTGTTTTTGTATAAATTCGGTTCCTTACTTGATGCTTCCAAATTGTTACAGGTGGCCTTATTTTGTGCTTGCATGGGAGGAATCATGTACTACCTAGAACATGAGCCGGATACGATGTCCCCATTCCTTAGAGGTCTAATCCGTCGCTTCTTGACTAGCAAAATAAGCAATCCTGGCCCTTCATCTAGTCGGACAGCTTCCTATGCCTACTTGCCTAATTTCGAGTCCACGAACAGGCCAGAAGTTCAGGACAACCAACAAGTTGGGACTCCAACATCTAAACAATACAACCTTGAATCCATACAGGGGCTTTGAGCACTATTTTGTTGCTTATTATATCACCCCTGGAGTTTCAGTCAACTACCCATTCTTCGCAATTTATATTCACTTTGTTGCTAAACATATTAGTAGACCATTAGACAAGATTCAATGCCTTTAAGGCATTTAACTAGAATACATGGATTTATTTGTAGTCCCGGTATAGGAGTGCTCGTGAAATCATCTGTACTCAGGAATTTGCCATGGGAGTGGTCATTGTTCAAGAAACAATGAACAAGGAGAAATAATATGATTATAAATATAAAAAAATGATCATCTTGCTTACCAACAAAGTTTTTTTTTACCTTTTTATTCAGGCTTGTCCTGGCCACTTCAAATGAAGTTGGTATCAAGGATTTTTGCCTTTTTATTCAGGCTTGTCCAGGCCCCTTAAAATGAAGTTGGTATCAAGTTATATATAACAAAATAACTTTGGTCTGGCACACTTTACGGGGCATTTGAAAGACAATGAAAATACCTCCTCATGTTGCTGCCAACAAAGGGAGGATAAATTGATCAATGAAATGGTTCGGGTTGCAACGAGTGTATTTAAGCTGTGTTGCACCTTGCTGTTAGGTGCCAATAAGTTTGAAGTTGTTGGTGCATAGGATTAAAGATCAGAAGGAACATGTATTTAACATGAAAGATGAGCGAAACAATACGTTCCTCCAACTCACAACCACCATTTTTCTACTCCATTGGATTCTAAAAACATGCTGCCTCGATGGAGCAGAGCTCTAACCTATCTCTCAAACGTACCTTCATTCAACTCGTTTGAATCAGGAAAAGATTTTAGTACAATTTAACGCTGAAGCTATGCAGCTGTGGCACCTGCTGCTGCTGATTCTATCCACAATTCTTTTCCCACCAAATCATCGGTAATTCCTTTTCATTTCATAAAAAAAAAAAAGAACCCAATAAAAATTTATACGAATATATCCTTGCAAGATCTTGTTTTGGGGTCTCTGATGATCTGGGTTTTTGATTTTGAGTAGGTAAATCTGGATAAAATGTTTAGGTCTAAGCCTTGTTCATTGGCTTTACCCCCAGACTCTCCCCTAGAGTGGAAGACCCAAAGTATGAAGGCCTTAAGCGTATTGTTCTCAAGATGATGCTTTTCTATAGTCAACAAAGCAAGTCGATTCGAGGGGCGAATGTGATATATAGGCGTGTCCTTTCCCAAGTTGATAAACCTTCTATATATGGTCTATCTGTGTTATATTTCAGATTTTCCTTTGTTGGCAGTGATATTGATTTCATGATTGATGTAGATTAAAACCAGTGTATTTTTCTTGCAGTATTTAACTTGGAGAAGGCGTTCTAGAAGATGTTGTCTCTGCTTGTACTTCACATGTGGCTCTGTTTACGCCAATTGAAAGACGAAGGAAAAGAGGGTGTTGAATTAGGACAATACATCTACGAGGTTTACAATCATGACGTTGAGCTCAGAGTATCTAAAGCTGGGTAAGTAGATATGCTGTTATGGATGGATTAGTATGATACCATATCCATATGAAGCTTTGTGAATGAGAATGCGGAAGTTTGAATAGTTCTTTGAAGGTAGTCTATTATCATTGAATTGGCAGGTGAACTTACTTCTGACAAAATGGATGAAAGAATTGGAGAAGATTTTCTATGGAAATATTGTTGCTTATGATGTTGCCTTGCTGCCGGAAGCTACACGGGAGGAGCTAACAGATGTTATATGGAGGTGAGTACTTCATCGGAACTTGTTCCAGGCATTCGAGGTCATTGTCATTGCAATTTCTCTATTAATTCCATGCCCTTGCAAGGACGATCAGTTTTGTTTAATAATTGGTACGCCTGCTATTTGGAACTATATTAATGGGACATAACTTGTTGTACTGAAACAGTGAAACTCAGTGATTTGTCTGTGGTCTAAATTCTGTATGATGGCCATGGAATTGTGATGCAAGAAATAAATGTGGCCTCTTGTCAGTTGGCCGGTGATATAAAGTTGTAGCCGCTATTTGAGGCTAATTAAATCCAATGTTATGTGCATCACCATTTGGTAGGCATCCTGGGCAATGAACTTGCTCATGTTCAACATTGGTTTGAAAATTTTCCGATGATGGTACATCCAAGCCAGATGCCGCTGCATGACATACAGTCCGGGCATGTTATCTTTTCTTATGGCATTACAATCGTCATGTAGGATGTGGTGTTGATTCATTTTGAAATGCCAATGTATCCATCTTTCAACCTTATGGAGAAGAGTGACTGTGCTCATAACCTGATTCACCTGAAGTACAGTATGATCACCATAAGTTTGTGTTGAATTGAATGGTCATGGTACGACTGAGTCTTTAAGCTTTTCTCTGCAGGCAATGGAAAGGTATGTTCGTCGTGAAGTCAGTTGCCTCTCCTTAACTGTTAGGTTATGTTTTCAGTCTAACAAATGGATCCGAGTTTCTGTTGTTGAATCCTTTAGAGATTGTCACATTCGACTCGACCAGAAATTTGACATCTAATATGCAGATAAAGAATCCATGTTTTCTGGGAACTTCATGTTCACCCCATTGGAGAGTAGGTTGCTTGATCCAATGAAAAGGTAGAAAGATGGTCGAAGCAGATTCCGTACACATCCACAAAACCCAAGGTCCTAAAAAAGGTCTTACTCCTAAGGAAACCTCCAAAACAACTCCATTGCAGTGGTAGCCACTGCACCCAAAAGAAATGGATGTTCAAAAACATGTACCAGTCCACAACCAAACCCGGATGCAAACCGAACCGATCTTTCATCGCGAAAACCGGTAGAAAACAAAGTTATACACTTAATACGCCGAAACAACACCAAAAACAAAGGGTATTGTTTAAGTAAAACAAACCTCGATATACATGCACATGTAGATATGGATGATACACAATTGCATTTCTTATTCCAGACAAACCAACCTATCTATCCTTTCCATATAAAATAAAGCTAGAATAACCTCAAGAAAAATGTAATACCATCAAAACTTAAGTGAAATTGAAGTTGCAAAAAGAAAACCATATATATAGATGTATTATGAATACTGGTTTTAAGGAGACGAATGTAAGATCATTGTTTTCTGGACTTCCACTCCACAATTGCAGACAGAAGAGAGTAATTTGGAAGCAAATTCTTATTTGGCAAAGCCAGATTTGTCATTGGTGATTTATCATTTGTTTCGATCCACTTCTCTATTGATTTGCGGTCATAAGTGTATCCATCTGCTGCAACACATGGTTCATCCATTACATCCTGTTTAGAAAGTGGAAAAAGATACCCCAAATTCAATCAGACAACTGAATTGCAGGATTTGACAGTGTGTGTAATTCATTTATCTGAAAATCTCCTGTTGATATGTTCTTTGAGTTCATATCAAAGTGCAAAGATGATAAATCTTGGTGTTTTATTTGCCACATTTTAATGATTTTATTGGCATACCTTCAATATGGGGCAAATGAAGTGGTTAGGGGGTGCAGTTGATACATTGGAGATTGATTTCCGTTTCCTATCTGCAACCTCCTTCATTCTCTCGAGTACAGGAAGTACTCGATTCAAACCAGGTCTGTCTTTACGTCGAAGCTCCGTACAGCTCAGTCCCAATCTTGCTAATTCCTTTGTTTCTTCAACAGGCCAATTCCCAGCTCCTGAATCTAGAATTCCTGCTAATTTGTCGTCATCTATTGCTGTTTCCACCACATGAGTTAGTGCCATTGCCGGTTTTGCGGTTAGCAACTGTAATATTATCATCCCAAATGCATAAATGTCGGATTTTGTAGATATCAACCCGGTTCTTTGATACTCGGGATCGATATAACAGAGTGTTCCAACAAGTCCCGTGTCCTTGTACATGGTGGATGTAGAGCAAGAATCTGCAGCTATCATCATGGAAAGCCCGACGTCACCGATCTTGCTCACAAAATTATGATCGAGTAGAATGTTTGCAGGCTTCAGATCACGATGAATGGTTGGTTCGGGCTTTGAGCTGTGGAGAAAAACAAGAGCTGAGGCTACTTCCCAAGCAATTCGGTATCTCTCAAACCAAGGGATTGGTGGTGTATTGTTCTTCCGGAGTAATCTGTCCTCCAAGCTACCATTCTCCATGTACTCATAAACCAGGCAACCTTGTTCGGGACATGCACCAAGAAGGAGAAGCAAATGTGGATGGCGAATTTTGCTCAAGATTTCGAGCTGAAAGAGAAAAAAAAAAAAACATAAAAAAAACAAGTATTTAGTTGCAATTTCTGGGGATAAAGCACCTCTTAATCAGGCATATTTTTCTAAAACAATACCAACACATCATCAGACTTGGTGTAATCCATGAAATTTTGTACCTCCTGCTGGAATTTCTTGGTTCTACTACTTTCTTTTGAGTGGAGAACTTTCACTGCAGCAGCTGTATGGTGGAATGTGCATTTATAGACAGTTCCATATGCTCCCATCCCCACTCTAAGATCTTCCGAGAACGAGGATGTAGCTGACACAATTTCTTCCCAATCGAACTTCTGGTATTGCTGGATGGGACCAGTGAGAAAATTTTCAAGCTTTTCTTTCTCTTTAGCCTCACTATAGGCTTTCATCTCGGCCTCTCGCCTCAGTGAAGCCTCTCGTTCAGCACATTCTTTCATATGCTCAGCCTCTCTTCTTGCAGCTTCAGATTTCTCCTTCTCTTGTCTAGCTAATTCTTTAGCTTTCTCCTCCTTAGAACTTATCTCCTTAAGATTCATTGCTTCCTCTAGCCGACGTTCACTTAGAGTGCTCAACTGAAGACATGGTATTGACAGAGAATTAAATAAATCCGTAAACCCGAGAAGATGATGAAACACAATGACCATTGATGCTAAATGGCAGCAAAGATGAGAAAACTTCAGTGATCAAAGGAAAAGGAAAATAGATTAATTTACTACACATTATGCAACTAACCTTCCGAGAGGCATTAATAGTCTCACTTTGAGCAACAGCATACATTTCCCGAATGTGTCTGAGTTCGGTTCTCAGGTTCTCTAGCTCAAAGTTGATACTTACCTGCATATGCATGCAAGTTTCGTATTGAGTTCCAAAATTAAACCATAAAGGCACTATGCATTTTCTGTAAAAATCACATTTGTCTCAAGGTTATATCATGATGCATAACACTCATCGTATTCTTGAACAATAAATGCCAAACCTACCGGACTATCAGACGGATAACAATCCGTCTGAACATCTGAGGTACAAATTTGATCCGGTAAAGATAGTTGATCAGTTGGCAAGCTTCTGCGACTAGAATTCCGACTGACTGCTTCTCCAGATTCTGCACAGCTAGGATGAGAGCTCAAATCATCATTCCCTGCCACAGTGTCCATAGAATGACATCTAGAATGTCTGTTACTGTTATCAGCAGATCTAGACTGCGTGGACTCAATCGATTTGAACTGGTTACTCGCAAGAGAACTATTTCTCGAATGTAAAATTGCATGATTTAGAGTTGCAAGTGCTTGATGTCGCTGCATTGGCAGGGATGCTGAACAGAAAGCAGCATACGATGCCACTGAGCCAGATTCTACAATTACGGAGAAGAAAAATAAATGTTTGCATTCTTAGTCATCAACGTTCTTCTACTACAACAACTCGACAATAAGTACCTGTCTGTGAACTGAAAGTGTAGCCTGATGAGTTCTTGGAAGAAAAACTTGTTTCGCTACTGTCATCTCTAATGCTTCCATTCATCTCCGAATCAGCTGGCCGAATGGACGACAACTTTCCTTTCGAAACAGCATAGACTGTACAGAAGCTCGGAGTGCAGGCTGAGATTCTTGAGGACATACTATTTTTCTTATGTTTCCTACAGATATCATATGTACAAGATTATTGATGGAGCTAATGGGAAACTGCAAATATAGAGCATATAAGTATACAAATATGCAAAGACCAGCTATTTGATGTTCACCCTCCTTTTAAACCGGAAAAAATGTGACACCCTTCCTCAATAATAAAATGAAAAATCCTTAACATCCCATTTCCAGAAATACGAAAACATGCATCAGTAGATCCTACACAACTTGATTTATGTCCCACAAGGTCATGGAATTGCCTTTTTCTCTATGTTTCATTAAAATACCTTGTAAACATCCCACAAGATGAAGCTCCGATAACAAGTCTAGTGATAGTGTTCTTTGTAACCTCCTCTGCTATTGCGTTCGCAACCTCATCCGATTCAATGATTATGACATCGGCATCCACCTAAATTCAGAATTTAAACAAACTTAATTCACTTATCCAGAAAACATGCAGAGTCAGTAAGATTCAGTAAGAAAAAAACAAGGATACCTTTCTTTGAGTACACACTTTCTTATAAGGAAGAAGCATTTCATTTGCCTGCCATTCCGCTTCCTTCTTATATGCAGTGGCTACATCGTCTCGTACTTGAGAAATCGGAATCAAGTTCCCCACTAGAATCAAGACAATTGCAGTCAATTAACACTAAACATAACATCCATAAGCAGATATACATATCTCTAGGAACCATGACTTACTCGGTGTAGGAACAACAGTAATCCTCGGACGAACATGTAACAACTTAAACACGATGTTTCCTTTGGGAACGAATTTCTCCAACGCCCATCTAATCACATACTTGCTTTCTCTACTTCCATTGATAGCTATTCCAATGGTTAAAGTAGGAGAAGGTGGGAACACCAGTTCAATTTCTGCTTCTTCCATTTCTTGCTTCTCCATTATTCTGCTAGTTTTATTACAAGACCTAATTCTCTGCCGTTTTTCAAGACATCCCATGTTAGAATTATTCATTAATACTATGCTTAGCCTGGAATATAAGGGGAAAAAACTGCAAATTCTTGCCTAGAATTTAATGACATGTTTTAAGAAAATGATGTATAGATACATACAATACATGGTTTACCAGCAGTAAAAGAGATTAAACATAAATGAACAAAGATTTCAGGATTCCATGGCATAGAATTTCAAAACCTGAAAAAAGAAACAACTTTAAAACTATCAAAGAACCAGACAAACCTGAAAACTGAACCCCTAATTCAGACAATTCAAGAACTGATAAAACCCCATAAGAGGAATACAAATATCAAATCAAAATAGGGGCTTTAAGGGGATGAGAAGAAGAAGAAGAAGAAAAATAACATACCAGCTTCCTCTGCAACTTCAACCTTAATCTACCATATTTACTTAACCAAGAATCCAAACCAAATCATGCTGAAATGTAAGTAAATTTGGTGTTAGTTTAACCATAAACAAACGAAGATGACGCAAAGCAGAGTTTTCCCATCCCACCAAGCTTTAATATAATTATATTTTCAGATATATCAGAGATGACTAAACCGTGAAGCGTTTACCATTCGTTGAAAACGACAATTTCCTCAAATTTTTTAATTGTCTTTTGTTTCCACACTGCAACTAGCTCTGGGTTTTTTGTGTTTGTCAAGTAGACGACAATTAATTGGCTGGTTCTGACTTTAATGATTGCAAATATTGGTGTTTGCCTTCCTAGAAAATCCCCAAAAAACAAGAAAAGACTGCATTTTTTTCCGAATACTATAGTAAAGATTGATTATTTCTGGTGAGACTTGAAAGAGTTTGAGTTGTAGCTGAATTCAACTAGGGTCTATTCCAAGATATTTCTTATCTTAATAATTTTATTTTTTAATATTTTATTAATTTAATCTAAATTAAAAAATTATTAAATTGAGCTTTTCGTATTTAAAAAGCTTTATCGTTTTAGTATTTGTTATTTTTCTGAATTAATTGTTCTTTTCCTAAATGTTTTTGTTACTTTTATTTTATAGTTATCCAACAGTTATTTTAATCTGATAACTCATTTAATTTGAAATAATAAAAAAATAAGTTAAATTTATTAAATTATTTATATATTTTTTTATTGAAAAGCTATTTTAGTTTCCTTAAAATTCTATAAATTTTCCTATTCTATCATAAAATTTTATATCCTTCCTTGTTTAACTTGTTACTTGTACTTTTTTTTATTTTTTATGTATTAAACAAATAAAATTACATTTTAAAAATAACTTTTTGTTTGTATGCTTTAATTAATAAACTACGAGAAATTATATTATGGGTTATTTAATTTTTAATAAGTTTAGAATATATAATTTAAAAAATATATAAAAAATAAAGATAACTATTTTAATTTATCAGTTAAATGTGTTCGTTTTATACCAATCGTACGATGTAAAAATAATTATTTGGATGGGTTTTAAGTCGGGTAAAAACGGATACAATTCATTTCAGGTTGATTTGATGTTTTGAATCGATTCGGGTCGGGTGCGAGTCTATTTCAGTTCGAGTTCATTTCAGGTCGGGTTCAAACGGTTTGGGTCCAATCAGATAATTGACAGGTTCATTTTAGGTCGGGTAAAGTTCAGGTCGGATTCATTTAAGTTCGGTTGCATTTCAGGTCGGTTTCATTTTAAGTCGGTTTTATTTCAAGTCGAATTAATTCGGGTTTTAAATTCATATTAATTAAAATTATTAAGTTTGGTACAAATAAGTAATTAAATAAATAACTGATAGACTTTGGGTTGAATGGTTGATCATTCATTTTGAGTTAATTATTTAATATCTAAGGTCTTTAATTAACATTAATCCCATTAAAAATAAATATTACGCACTAGACTAAACAAAAATATCATCAAATAATTCATATCTTAAAAATTAGGCTAAATTACAAAAAATAAAATTTAATAAAGAATAAACATCGAACTATAAAGAATAAAATTTTAAAATAAAAAAGATAAAAATTAATAGTAGTCAATTTAAAATAAAATAAAGTTGTAAGGACCAAATTACAAAAATTATAAATTAATAATAGTTAAATTCGATAAAAAATTTAATTTTAATTTACTTTAATACATTATAATTTATACCTATACAATATAGTTTAATAAATTTAAAAATAAAAATATAAAATATATTATATATATGGAACTATGTAACGTATAATGCTATATATAAAAATATATAATATGTATGTATGTATATGTATATATTAATATATTTATATATATGCATGTATACTAAATCTATATATATTAATATGTATATATATAATATATATACTTAAATGTAATCTATTTAGTTTGTTTATAAATTAATGTATGTGTATTTAATTAATGTACATATATTATTAATTTTTTAAGCTCAACACTAATCTCTTAAGCCCAAATTACTAAATTAGTTCTCTAAGATCAATTCTCTAATCATTAAATTAATTTTTTATGATCAAATTGAAACAATTTTAAAATATATAATCTAATTTTAATTAAATAAGGATCAAATCGAATAAAAAATAAAATTTAAAAATTAATTTTTGAGTGATCATAACCAAATTGAAATAATTGTAAATAAGGTGTAGAGCGACATAATATTCATTTTCTTAAGAACAACCTATATAAAAATATGCGAAATTTTTTACCCAACCTAAAGTAGTGTCAAATTAATATATAAATATAATCTCCTTTTTTATATTTTTAATTGATTATATTTAATCAAAGTTTATTATTTGATTATATGTTGTAATAATAATAACACTCCTCCAAAATTTACTATATATATTAATTCCCTCTAAAATTTTGTTTTTCCCCTCTGTTTATATAATAATTAAAAATTTATTTCTAATTCACTCCAAAATTTTAGATAACTTATATCCCTCCAATTTTTTACACTAAAAATAAATTAATCTTAAACTTAAAAAATGAGTGACTTATTTCCCTCCAAAATTTGATCTTTTCAATTTTTTTCTTATTAATTATTTTTATCAATTATTTTAATTTAATTGAGTTATAATTTATATTAATTTAATTTTTAAATTTTTAAATTATTTTTTAATTTATGTTTTTATATTTTATTTTAGCTTAATTAATCTTAAGTTCAATAAATTAATTTAATTTAATTAGATATTAATTTAAAATTATAATTTTTAATAAATATTATTTTAGAATTAAAATTAAAATTAAATATATTAAAACTAAACAAAATAGTAAATAAATTAATTTAATTAAATATGTAATACCAAATTTAAATATTAATCCCTAAATTAGTTCTCATGTCTAATTCTATTTTTTTAAGACTAATTATATTTATCAATATTTTAAATTTATTAAATTATAGATATACTTGATTATATATCATGTAAATATTAAGTCTTGTTAATATTAATTCAGGTCAATAACAGGTTGGGTTCAAAACAAGTTGGATCATTTATCAGATCAGGTTTAAAACAGGTCGGTAAAATCAGGTCTCTGTCAATTCAGGTTTGTTTCAGTTGGATGCAGGTCGGGTTTCGGGTCCATAGTAACATGTTGAAATTAGGTTTTGGATCATTATCGATCGGATACAGTTCGGTTTCGGTTACTACAATAACATGTCCAACTCAAGTTCGAGTCAACAATAATCAGATATAAATCGAGTTCGAGTCATTACATCTCTGGATCAAACTAAATTCTGACTCGAACAGATTTTAGTCGGATTTTCAGATCGGAACAACTTTTTACATCGCTAACCGATTGGTATTTTTTAGATTAAGCCAAGCAGAAAAGTCCATCTTTCCTCCCTTTTGTTCTTGTTCAGTTATAACTTTGATAGTGACAAAATTTAAGAAATCATGGACCACGTTTAGAATACTTTTGACTGTCCACATATTAGTTGGAAAATGAAATTATTAATTAAAGTTTTAATCCCTCCACAATGTTGGAATTTAATATTTAACCTCTTTATTTTAATTTGACGTTATTTAATCCATAAACTTTTATAATATTATCCATAGGTCTAAATTGATAATAAAACAGTTAAATACTGCAATTAAAGTGATGCCAAGTACTACCGGTGTTATCGATTCGAATAAAGTAGAGGTAGAAGCACTAAAATCAGAATTAGACCAAAAGATAATAGGCCTTATTGGTTTTATACAAGAGAGAAACTCTTATTTATTTTGCAAATTCTAATTCTGTTATGACCCTTGTGTGTAAGCCTTCTTTTCATAATCATCCACCTCTCCAACAATTGTTTTCCAGAACCAATGTTCCCTCCACACTTTCTCCATTTGTTCGATCGGCTCATTCTTGGTCTCCGGCAAGAAAAGGTACACGAACGCGGTCATCAACGCCACCCATGCCCCGGAAAAGAAGAAAATCCCGGACTCGAAACGGCAGAGCATAGCTAGAAAGGATTGTGCAATAATGAAGGTGAAGAGAAATCCTACTGCTACTGTAATGCTTTGCCCAGCTGATCTAATCTCCAATGGGAAGATCTCACTAGGAACAAGCCATCCCAATGGACCCCATGACCATGCAAAACCAGCAACATATACACAAATCAAGCCCAAAACTAAGTATGCATACCCTTTGCTTACTCCACCATGATCCCCTAACAAAGCAGACAGGATTACTCCTACTGTTATTTGTGTCACCAACATTTGAATTCCCCCGATCATAAACAAGACCTTCCGCCCGAGTTTATCGACCACAAGCATCGATATGAATGTTGCAGTAGTACCAACAAGGCCGGTCACGACTGCGGACAAGAGTGCAGCACTTTCACCTTGGCCAATTGTCCTGAATAGTATTGGAGCATAAAATGTGATGACATTTATGCCGGTTACTTGCTGGAAAAGTGGTATGGCTATTGCCATTACCAATTGAGGCCTATATTTTCTTTGTATGATTTTCTGAAATGGGTGGTTGATGGTTTTCGAAACCGAGCTTGCTTTGATGAGATCATCTAGTTCGGCTTGGACATCGGTGGTGCCACGTATATGTTGTAGCACGGTTTTAGCCTTTTCGGGATTATTGCTGTTTTGGATTAAGCTGTTGGGTGTTTCAGGGAGAATAAGTGCTCCTATTGTTAGGATTGATGCTGGTAATGCTGCCAGTGCCAGGGAGATACGCCATCCCCAGTCGCCTTTGATCTTTTCGGTGCCGAAATTTATAATGTTTGCCGAAAGAACACCAAGGCCGACACCGCATTGGAAGCCAATGTTCATTGCTCCTCTGTGTCTGGGAAGTGCCATTTCAGAGATATACAATGGGACTGACTGTTAACCAAATGCAACAAAGCAAAAACACAATTAGGTCCCAAAATTAAAAAAATGTAAATAAAAGGTATAATTATGGTTTTAAATCTCAAACTGACTCGATTCGAATCTACACACTAGTGTGCATACCTGGTTTGCAAATCCGACCCCGACGCCGAGCAAGACACGACCAAATATCAACATGTAGACGTTTATAGCTGCAGCACCAAGGGCTGAACCAGCAAGGAATGCAGCTCCTCCTATAAGGATCGACGGCTTGCGACCAAAGGCTCGAGTCACCGGCGATGCAAAGAAAGACGAAATAAGGCCAGCTATGTACAGTGAGGACGTGAATGAAGTCAACAATTGGCTGTCGAATTTGCAGTAATTGCTGATGTTGGTGTCTTGTTTCATCTTTGTGTAAACTTTTGGAAAAAACTTCTTCAAAAATGGCTCCATAGACGTCACTCCACCTTTTGTTACAGCACCAACACATGATAAGTTCTGACTTTTCTTTATCTCAAGTATCAATTTATCTTTGTTTTTAATTCCAGTTTTAGTCCCTCAACTATGCTAAAATTTTGACATGATTAAACAAAACAGCTAAAATATGTTTATTATAAGTTGCTGTAACATGGTAGAAGAAGATAGTATAGAATCTATAACCTGAAATTCCAAGATCATAACCAAATATGATTCCTCCTATGGCTGCCATGATACATGAAAGCACAAGCAGCAGAGTTACCCTGCCATTGTATTGGCCACCTTCCCTTGTCATGGCTAACCCAACCGCCATAGCTGTATCTCACCAAGCTCTGTTTGTTCTGGAACTGTTTGGATCATGGTGGGAGAGACTTATACCTGATGCTTTCATCTTTAAAGAGTTTAGGTCAAGGACAGAGCTTTGTCTGCCTTTGATTGTAGCTGGGAAAAGTCCAACTTGTGGTTTAAATCATTGGCAAGATGTGGACTTTCAGGCTACCATTCACTTTATGCGCCTACTTTTCATAAACCAAACCTTTGGACTAGGCATTATAATCACTGAAAAAGCATTTTTTTTTAGATAATATTTTTCTATGTCTTGATGTGTTTAAATGGTCCATAAATTAGGTTATTTTGGGTAAATAATCTAAATAAATTTAATAATTAAAAAAATAAAGATATTTATGGTATATTTTTAGACATCGAAAATAAACAGATAACTTTTGTTCTTGTTGAAACCACTAATGGGTTCAAATACTACTTTTTTTGAACATTCAATGTAAAATATTTATACTACTCACTAACTCATATCACTCCCGACATATAAATAAGAAGATATTGAACGTTTAAATATATTCGATCTAACATCCTTGATATATTATATTAACTATAATATCAATTAAATTATATTCAATTGAGTTAAATACAATATCATTATTTTAATTTTTTTATCAATATTAATATTATAGATGTGTTATATCACATATTATATAAAAGTTAAATATTAGATTGGTATTACTTTTAAAATGTACGATAGAAAAATATTTTTGGATAATTTAATCTAATGTTTGAATGTTTGTGGAAAGCTTAATTTGGTGGACTTATGGTATCTTTTCTTTTTAAAGTTATAAATTACAAAAAATCAATTTTAAAAGGTCTAATAATTTTTTTTTCAAACTTTTTAAAACATTTCAGTGTTTAATATCAGTTATTAAACAACTGAAAAAAATATTAAATCCAATAAATTAATATCAGTTATTTTATTTTTTTAATGTGACGTTAATTATTTTGCTATCTTACATATAATATAAAAAGTATCGATAAGTACATTTAAATTGTTAGAAATATAAATTTTATTAGAAATATAAAAATATTGGGAAAAAAGACAATATTATGCAAAAATGTAAAATTCGAAAAATAAGACCTGCACACGGACTGAAATCTGAAAGAGTCTAAGTTCCGTCTTACTCAAGTAAAATTGTATTAAGTATAATATATATTAAAATAAAATAATTATTAAAATCATTAATGCTTAAATTTATTAATAGAAATAAAATATATTTTATGATTAGTCGTTTATTGAAAGTATTCGTGAAAAATAATCATTATTATTAACGGTGGATATTTTAATTCAATATATATATTTTAACTCAAATCTAAAATAATAAAAATTAAAAAAATATATATATATATAATATAATTATTGATATTTAAATTATAATTCAAATCAAATATTATAAAATTTTATTATATAATATGAATTCAAATATTTGATATTATTAAAAAATTACTGAACTGGTAATGTATATATTAATATAAGTTGAAGCTCAGATTTACTACTCTTGTATATGTAACAAACCTAATGGAATGAGTTCGTAAAAGAAGAAGCATTCAGTTGAATTTCAAGTATTTTCGTTGGGGTGGAGGGAAAATCTAGACAACAAGAATCATTCCCTTTCTCTCTCACCAAACGCTCCCGCCTTTGCCTTTCACTGCTAAGACTAACAGAAATGAAATTTCTTCACTCACCCAACCCACTCACTGAGTCTTACTCTGTCTCCATTTCCAATTTCAATATATATACACACAATCTCGGCATCCTTCACTTTCCTCTCTGCTGAATTCCTTTCTTCTCATATTTCCTAATCCCCCATTGCTTCAAAACAGTTGATTCCCAGGCTGACAAGCTGAGATTGATTCAACAAAACCACTGTATAATCTTCTTCTTCTTCTACACATTTTGCTTTTCTGTTTGATTGGTTCCCAAGAAACTGTGAGAAAATTTTTCGTATACTAAAGTTTTGTTTCTACTTTGAAGTCTTGATCCAGTGACTTTCTTGTTTGATTTCAATCATTTCATTCCATTTTATTTTCCTCCTAAATCCTAATCATCTCGTTAATCTTTACTTGTTTCCGATTCGTTTTTTTTAACTCTACGTTTGATCGTTCTACTCTAGTCAAAACTTTAACCATCGCATTTAATGGATTCCTGCATTTCTTGTTCTTTTTTTCCCCCTGAGAACTGTGAATTTTTTTATATAAATAATCATAATATCACTCTGCCATGTTTAAAATGTCACTGCTGTATTAATCAACTTCTTCTTTTTACAATCTCGGTCTTTCTCGGAAACCCTAATCATGCATGTTCGTTTAAATCATTTCTTGTTCATTTGGATTCAACTGATTTTTCGTTTGTTCTTATGTGATTACCAGATCTGTAGAATGGAGAAAATGTCGCATAAACGGGCTGAAGAAACATCTGCTGCTACGAATCTCACTGTAATCTCTCGCCCCTCGTTTTCTTTTTTTTCATTGATTGCTCCCAGTTTCTTCCTTCACTTTCGATTATTGTTTTTTTCTGTTAAACCCACACGAGCACTCACCTCACGCGCCATTCTTCTTACTAACCAAGTACGCGTCGTGTACTGACCGAAAGTGACGTTTTCTTTTTCCTGCGACATGCAAAACCCTTATGTCTACCACGCGCGCATAAAACCAGCATTTCCTTTCCTTTCCCATCGCTGTTCGTTTTTTTTTTCTGGGTTAAAACTCAGTATTCAGGTACAACAATTAATACCCAGATTATGGTGTTGTTTGGAAATGTTTCAGGAGATGATTTGTTTGGGCAGACAATTGCTGCTCCCTTCTTCACCTGATTCTGCCGCTGGTAAATAATTCAACCTCAACCTTATCTTTATGCTTTTATAATTTATATCCTTCATTTGTTTTCTTCTGTTTTTCATTAACCTCCATTAATGCCCGCTTTTCAGATGCTGTATCTCATATCAAAGTTGGGTCGTACTACGAAATTGATCGTTCTAAGCTTCCCAGTAAAACCCCAGACCAACTCAAGTTAGTTCGGGTTGTCATGGTAAAAAAAAAAAAACCCGGCCTCAAATGAATTCAAAAGAGAAAGAAATACATTTGGTTTTGAGTTTTTTAACTTTTGTTTTCCAGGTGAGTAAGAAGTCCAAGTGCAGCGTGTCGTTGAGGTATCCAAGTATTTATTCTCTTCGAGCGCATTTCAGCCAGCTGAACCGGGGGAAATTAGTGGATTCAAAGATGTTATTACCTGCACTTGACGAACAGTATGCGATGGTATCCGAGATTGCTGGGGATGTTTTATATCGGAGGATTCCACCACATGAACTTGCTGTTCAAAGGAATCAATGGAGCTTTTGGGTAATAGAGGTTTCTCCTGTGGAACAAGAAATAGGTATGAACCCAAGCCCAAGCTCAGCTATCATTACCAGCTACGTCAACATGGTTCTTAAGAAAGGCTTGTGCTGGTCTGAGTTGATATCCGAAGGGATGGTCCGATGGGGTCGGCGTAGGCAGGTTAGGTTCTTTAGTCCCCACGAGGAGGAGAGGCGGCTAAGAATTATCCAAGGAGAAGTGGAAGAAAAGGAAAATGAAGACGACGATATGGAGGAGAAAGAAGAGAAAGAAATTGTGGGGAGTAAAAGGAAGTTCTATGGAGCAAGCTTAAGAGCCCAGACATCAAAGAAACTAAAGCATGAAAATAATCAGCAAATTACGCTTTACAAGCCAAGCAAGAGAAGAGAAGTAAAGAGTTCCATTGAAAGATGGTCTGTTCACAGGTGAGCTATATATTTTATTTATTTAATGTTTGTTGAATTAATTTCTTTTTATAACAAGCTGGTTCTTCTAAGTTTGATGATTGAATGGCAATAAAGGTACAATTTAGCTGAGAAAAACATGCTGAAGATAATGAAGGAGAAAGGAGCAATGTTTGGGAACCCAATACTCAGGCCAGCACTGAGAGCAGAAGCTAGGAAGCTGATTGGGGACACTGGTTTGTTGGATCATTTGCTGAAGCACATGGCTTGGAAGGTGGCTCCTGGAGGTCAAGAAAGATTCATGAGGCGACATAATGCTGATGGGGCAATGGAGTATTGGTTGGAGAGTGCCGACTTAATGGATATCAGGAAGGAGGCCGGGGTGGAGGATCCTTATTGGACCCCACCTCCTGGTTGGAAGCTTGGGGATAACCCCACCCAGGATCCAGTTTGTGCTAGAGAGCTCAAGGAGCTTAGGGAAGAGATAGCCAAACTCAAAAAGTACGGACCCTTTCTTCTTTTTATTGTTTTGTCATTCACCTCAGCTGCACCGCAATATGTACTTTATCCCTTACAAACAAGCAGCTTTTGATTGCCTAATAATACTGGTCTTTACATGTGCTAATGTTTAAAAGCGGCATGATGGAGAACAAAAAGACTGAAGAAAATCTAGCTCTTGTCACCACCCCGAATTCTGCTGCTGCAAGCCAAAACATGGTTCATGAAGCTGATATGTTACTTCCATTGAAGGTAGATTTGTTAGGCTTCTTGAGTACTTGTCTTGTTTGCCATTCCTATGGCTCTTTTAATCAATAGAAATTTCTTGGTTTGTTGCTCAGGAAAAGTACACGGGATTGATGAAATTGAAAGGCAAACTTGAGGGGCAGCTGGGTGAAATTGGAAAATCTCTGTGTGGAGTGGAGGTAATAGAAGATTATATTACATACTGTTACTTGAAGTTTTGAACTGTTTTCCCCCCACATATTTCTGATGTTGAAATGGAATGTATTAATCATGCAGGAGGAGATGGGGAAGCTGAAGTCTAAAGTGGAAGCTGCAAATGCATTAATGCTAATGGGATTAACAACACAGCCATCAAGCACTGAAAGTGACAAAACTTTACTGGTAATATCAGATGAAGAAAAGGATAATGAGTCAGAAGAAAAGAGTCCAGCAGTTACTAGAAAAAGAAGAAGCCCAGTTGTAACAAGAGAGGAGAAAGCATCAAAAAATGAAAGGCTGAAGAGTGGGTTCAGGATATGCAAACCACAAGGGACCTTCCTATGGCCAAACATGAGTCTATCCCTCCAGGTTTCTTCCCCGAATGAGGACCTAGTTTCGATCCCAACCCCTCCCTCTGTTAGCTCCTCCATTGTCAAACGCCTGCCTGAGCGGCGAAACGCAAGTGTTGCAGTCAAATACTTACCAACCCCCCACTATGCAAATAGTCACATCAACCTGAATGAGGTCCCTGGTAACGGTAACCTCCAGGATCACCATGGATATTGTGGGCCTCACTCTCACAGCTCACCTTGTCCACTCACATATCAGAGAAGACACCATTTGACACCCTCTACTTCCTTGCCACGAGTGTGTGTGTATATATATATAAATATATGTTCCCACAATACCCTTTTCATTAATTTGTTTCAATTGACAGTAGCATGGTGGAAACTGACATTATTGTGATTTCACTGTGTTTTACAGATGATATATGGTAAGAAAGAGAAGGAGATGAGCCAATGGGAAGCAGGGAATCGGCAGCAGCAAAGGGGATACTCATCACCTTCCTCTCCAAGAACTTGGTTGGCTCTTTCTACTCCTACATCTTCAATCAACAATAAGCGAGTCTAGAAGAAACCTCCTACTATTATATAATCTAAATATAAAATTTATATTGGAATTTTTTCATAATATATACATATATATACTTACTGGAATTTTGGGAACAATACTGTTAAGCACATGATTAGACTTGTATTTTCTGGGGAAAATACCTGTATTTAAATACATATCAATCCTTTAAAATAATCAAGTCCTTATCTGCATCATGAATCATGACATATTATTGGCTTTTATAGTATGTTTTCAGACTGCACTTTTCCCTTCTTACTTGTAGGATCGAAGTTTTTTCCTAGAAATTCGTCATGTTATTATAAAATGTAAGTGTTATATTATTATAAAAAAAGTGTTTCTAATTAGAAAAAATATTTATATTAGTTTTAAGTTTTAAAAATTAAAAAGATTGAGGATATAAATGATATAAAGATTGATTTTATTTAAAAATATTAATAAAAATTAATACTTTTATATATAATATTCGAGTGCCTAATAGTGGGCTCTACGCCTTAGCCCACGATATTTGTGGAGTTCATGAAGCTTCATCCAGAAAATAATCAACACGTTATTGAAACTATCAAGGCTTTCAATTTCAACTTAGACTATTTTAATTATAAATTTAATATGATTAAATAGTTATCATTTATTTTGTATTTTAAGTTATAGATAAGTAATATGGAATCTTTGAAAATTTAAGAGTTTTTTTTAACAATTTAATAAAATAAGTTTTTGGACTCTATATGTAATGAAAAGATTTTCAAGCTGCATGCGGTGAGACGACTGCACAAACTAGGAGTACTATTTTGAATAATTTTACATAAATTTTTATTTATTGAATAAAAATTTACATAATTATACAATTATTTACGATGTAGATAAATTTTTATAAGAATTTATTACATAAATATTTGTCTGAGGTAATATATATTTATATAATTTTAATTTTATTTAAATTATTATCAAAATAATAAAATCTTGGATAAATTCGTATTTTAACAGCCACCTAAGGCTCACCTTAGAAATTTCCCCCAATTTTCATTTTTCTTCTGAGTTCTCAGCCGCTCTCTGTCGATCAAACTCAAACCCTACTTTGCGACTTTGCTTTCGATGGATTCTGTCCAGACCAACCTTAACGACTCCCAATCTTATTCTGCTCAATCCTTACCTATCGATTACCCGCCTTCGCTGCCTCCATCGGAGGCCATATCGTCAGATCCTTCCCAAACTCTAGGATCTGCTCCCGACCACGGACGTGACAACAACGGTTCTTTATCGAAATCCGAGATTCGAAAACCTATTCTATCGGAAAATGGGTTAACCAAAACGCTGAGTGGCACCACCGACAAGGATTGTTCCGGCGGAGAAGAGGAAACCACCAGCCGAAGGAAGAGGAGGAGCCGTTGGGATCCTCCTTCGGATTCGAACGATAACCAGAACGGGAATGGTGAGACGGGTAGTGGGAACAAGAAGAGGAAGTCTCGATGGGCAGATGATGAGCCTAAGCCGGTGATTCAGCTACCTGATTTCATGAAAGATTTCACCGGAGGTATCCAATTTGACCCTGAGATTCAGGTTTTGAATAGCAGGTTGCTAGAGATTAGTAGAATGTTGCAGTCTGGATTACCTTTAGATGATAGGCCTGAGGGTGCTAGGTCACCTTCTCCGGAACCTATATATGATAATATGGGAATTCGGATTAATACCAGGGAATATAGGGCTAGAGAGAGATTGAACAAAGAGAGACAAGAAATCATATCTCAGATCCTTAAGAAGAATCCAGCATTCAAACCGCCAGCGGACTATAGGCCACCCAAGCTTCAGAAGAAACTTTATATACCGATGAAAGAATACCCAGGTTACAATTTTATTGGGTTGATTATCGGACCAAGAGGGAATACCCAAAAGAGGATGGAGAAGGAAACGGGTGCAAAGATTGTTATTCGGGGTAAAGGTTCGGTGAAGGAAGGTAGGTTTCAGCAGAAGAGGGATATGAAGCCTGATCCTTCCGAGAATGAAGACTTGCATGTTTTGGTTGAGGCTGAAACACAAGAATCACTTGAAGCTGCTGCAGCAATGTTGGAAAAGCTCTTGCACCCTGTTGATGAGGTGTTGAACGAGCATAAAAGGCAACAATTGAGGGAATTGGCTGCTTTGAATGGAACTATAAGAGATGAAGAATATTGTAGATTGTGTGGAGAGCCGGGCCATCGTCAGTATGCATGTCCTTCGCGCACTTCTACTTTTAAGAGTGATGTTTTATGTAAGATTTGTGGTGATGGTGGGCACCCAACTATTGATTGTCCAATGAAAGGGACAACAGGGAAGAAAATGGATGATGAATACCAGAATTTCTTGGCCGAGTTAGGGGGTTCTGTTCCTGATTCTGCAAGCAAGGAAAACAATGCATCTGTTACTTCTGGAAGCAATCCTCCTTGGGCTAGCAACAGTGGAAGTGCACACCCTGGCTTAGGGTTCAATGCAGTTAAGCCCCCCAAGGAATTTGATGATACTAATTTGTACATTGGATACTTACCTCCCAATCTTGATGATGATGGTTTGATCAGTTTGTTCTCATCTTATGGCGATATTGTGATGACAAAGGTAATTAAGGACCGGGTTTCTGGACTGAGTAAGGGGTATGGTTTTGTGAAGTATGCCAATGTTGACATGGCAAACAATGCTATTAACGCAATGAATGGTTATCGTCTAGAAGGAAGAGCCATTGCTGTGAGAGTTGCTGGCAAGCCACCTCAACCTACTGTGCCTCCTGGTCCTCCTACATCATCAGTGGCCCTTGGCCCAGTTTCTACTCAGCCAGTTGGTGCCTATCCATCACAACAATTTACATCTGGAGGTCCCCTTACTAATGTTGCTCCCGCTAGTTATGCTGGGAATACAGTTCCATGGGGACCACCAGTTCCTCCTCCTTATGCTCCTTACCCTCCTCCTCCTCCTCCTCCTCCTGGATTGACCATGTATCCTCCTGTTGCAGGGCAGCCTATGCCACCTTATGGCTTGCAATATCCCCCACATATGCCGATTGTTCCCCCAGGGGTTCCATCTCCACCTGTGACTTGTAGTGAAATGCCACCAAATTTCCCACCACCTGGGGTGCAATCTGAAAGCAATACCTCTGCCCCTGAGAACTCAATGACTGCTATACCGTCTAATTCACAAGCTGCATACCCAGCATCTTCTATAGGTTACTCTTATTACAATGCAGTACCTCCTCCCCCCTTTCCTCCAGCACCCACATCTTTGGCAGACCATTCCCAGAGCATTGGTAATGTACCTTGGGCACCAAACCCTCCTTTGCCTCCAACAGTCTCACCTGCAGAGAAAGCAACATATGGTGCAGATGCTGAGTATGAGAAGTTCATGGCGGAGATGAAGTGATGCAGATACTACATTTTTAATTATACGCCAAGGTAATGATTTAAACATGTTTGCTTCTTCTATAACTATATGCTGCTTTTCTAGTTTTTGGTTTCTTTTTGATAAACCACAACATGACCATGTTAAGATCCTTAGCAGTGCTACACGTGGTTCTGGTCATGACCATATAAGCCGTCTGCTTGCTTGTAAATGATTTTGTATATTAAGAATAACCTCGTTTTTGTATATTGCATATTGAAGACGAAATTGATCTAAAATGAGATCCTAACACAATCAGGGTTAATAAGAGTTCTTTCGACTGATTGTTTCTTAACTATATATTTTGCACCATTAATTTTTCATTTTCCATTTGTCTTTTTATCTTGGTTTTCTCACGTGACTTGTATATATACAATATATATGAAATGGAAATAAGTGTCCAAGACAGTCTTCTTCTACTGAAATAAAATTGTTGGAATTCTTGCCAAGTATCAGGGTTTCAAATGTTAATTTGCTTCACTATGTTTTTACAAATTTTCGACCACTTTTTTTAATGTTTAAGATATTCATGTAACATTATAGTGTACTGATGGATTCAAAGAGATGTTTGGATCTCACTGTATATTTTTCCTATGAGAAAATTCTCGTTCTGTTTTCGGGTATCTCATGTGAACTTACCAAGTTTGCTGTTTTATTTTACATTTACATTTCTTAACCTTTTCCCTCGTTATTATTGTAACATTTTACAGGATTGATGTTTCTTGGAGCTGTTGTGAACATGATTTCTTACCCCTTGCCATAAACATGTTGGAAGTTTGGAACTCACATCTTTAACCTTCGTGTACTGTTATGAAATTTGCAGATACTTGGCTAAAGTTGATGGAGTGACATTCTGGAAAAGGCTGTTCAAACTTTTTAGCATTAAATATTCAGTGCATTGTAGGAATAAGTTGTGCTTTCTATGAATGCTTATTGGCTTATGTTTATTTCTGATAACTAATGTTCTACTTCTACGACGGTTCTTTTGTCATGCATTTTCCTGCAGCTGGTTCCTGACAATATTGATTTCTGTGGGGTTTATTAGTTTAACAGCTTTGTTGATATTTCCTGTTTATTTGTAATGATATTAGATTTCCCCTTCCCAGTTGCCTATCCTCGATCTTCCCTGCCATCCTTTGAAGGTAAATTACTTCCTTTAGTCTTAAGGCCTCGTCATACTGCCTATTTTTCTAGTGATTTCCTTCATGCTAATGTCTTTTCCCAGTTGAGTTTGGCAGGTGAAAGAAACCGTAGGTATCTGTGTCTCCCACCAGGGTCGTTTCTTGTTGGTTTTGAATTATAAAGTCGTTCCCATGATTGGTGTGTGGTTGTGATCATTGTAAATTAGAGTGACGTTTGGTTTAGGCCATGGAAGAGAGAATTATATCTGAGTCAAATGGTTTTTTGGTTAAGTAGAGAGTGGTTACATATTCGAAACTATGAGTATCTTTGATCACATGATTGATTAGTGGATATCTTGGTCATTTTCTTTGTTGTTAATTTTGATTTCAGTGCTTTTGTGGGATAATTTAAAAATATTTAAATCACATGTTTTTAAATTGTTAAATTATTAAATCACATTATAAAATAAGATTATGGATATGTGTATTATCTTCATACACATTATAAATTTTTCTTTACACAACTCTTTATATGATAAAGTTTAAAACTTAAACCTTTATATTTAAAATTTAAGAATATATCTAGTTAAATAAAAAATGGACCTTAATTGAAATTGAGTTGAATTTTGATTGAATTGAAAATGGATTTGAATTGTATTTTTAATCTAATTGAATAGATCTGAATCGTTTTCGTAGAAGACAACCTGAAATAAAAAAATAAGATGTGAATTGTGTTTAATTTACCATAAACCCCATACATATACTATAGAGAGAATATAGAGTGTATAAATTTAATTTGGCTTTAAAATTCGATTGGAACTGATCACTGATATTGACTCGATTCAAAATCAATCGACTCAAAATAACTAAACTGAAACTCAACTGAACCAATAATTATTAGCATTGTTTAATACAAAACTTCTATTTCAAAAAAATTGAATCGATAATCAACTGATTCGACTTGATATCTAAACCAAAATTAACGTAGACTTAAACTAAAATATCTAAACTTAAACCAATTCAAGCCAAATTAAAATTAATTATAATCAAAACTGAAATAACTCAAATCAAATCTTCCAAAATGACACCTTTATTTGTGGGTCCTCTATATACTAATGCATGATATATACAAATTAAAAAAAAAAAAAGACTTATACTAATGGAATAAGTAAAATAAGTTTTAAAACCAATCGCAAAACATGTTATAATTGATTGGTAAAGCTTATGTTTCAATGATCTGGAGGTCAAGGGTTCGAGGCTCTTCTTTTTTACATTTTTGTTCATAATTTTTTTGCTCGTCTGTTTCGTCTTCTACCTGGAATTCTGAAAATCGCCATGGATGACGACATGCCTTCCTCTGGTAGGCGAAAGGTAAAAAGTTATCGAAATATATTTCTCAGTTGATTTCAGTTTTCTTTCTCACGATTTTCGATTCCGTCTAATTTCGAGATCTCTAGATTTGACCATTTGATCTAATCATATTTTTGCGATTGCTTGTTCTTGTGCAGGTCCGATTCGCTCCTAAAGCTCCAAAACCTTCAAGAAAGCCCAAACTTGCCGTCGCCAAAACGTATTATTACTCCTAAGTCCTACTCGTAACTTCTCCCTTTTCATTTCACTAATTCTTTAAGAAAAATCGTAAACTTTTATTTTACCGTTTAAAAAATGCAGGGAAGCGATTGATGAAGATACAGAAGCTGCACAGGCGCAGTATCTTCTTGGACGTTTCAACGTACGTATTTCAATTTACTTATCTTCAATTTCCTTCAACTTTAGTGATTCGAAATGCCGAGTAGTTTAGATAGTCAGAGTGAGGGGTTTTCGATGTCTAAAATTTAGACAACGTAATCTTATCTATTTTAGTTTTAATTTTTAATCTTAAATCTCAATCTTTAAATCCCAATATTAATTTATAAGGTCTATAATGCTAAACCTAAACAAAATTGACGACATTGAAATAAATAAAGTTATCTAGTCTAAAATTGTATGAATAAGTTTTCTTTATTTAATTATCAATTTAGGATAGGTTTTTGCTTTACATATTATTTTACTTTTTTGATAATTGATTAATTGTGGTAGGGACATGGTGTTACCATGTAACAAATATTTTGTCATCAGGTCTTGAGATTATTTGTAGTTTAACCATCCTTATTTAAATTTTGATTGATTAATCTGAATCGAATATTATAAATGTTTAATACAGAGAGACACTCCTAATTAATTTACTCTGTTTATAATGTTAAAATTTAAACCCTTAACCTTAAATTAGTGTTTTATTCTACTAGACCAACCGGTTATTCGCTCGTCTGATATTGTTAGCACATGTTCTTTTACTATGTTCAAAGAAATAATACATTAGTTAATTTTTTCTTGTAAAATTGAATGAGATTGTTGGCATTTGTTGGTCATTTTATACGGTCAGGGTTGTGTCTGTATTGTCAAAGAGATTGAACCATTGATTCTCTCACATTTTGCAGGAGAATTTAACAAGACAATTGCCTAAAGTTGAGAAGAGATGTAATCCCTGTTTGCTTTTCTTTTACTTCTTTCACGTTTGATGTGGTTTTTTAAAGATTGACGATAACCTGCAGCTTCGGTGCAAGTTGCATTTGGTCCTGGAGCTCCATCATCTTCTTCACTTCGGACATTTGGCACGCAAAGGGACGAGACTTCTGATAAAAGAACCGATTCGAGCCAGAGGAGTTCTTTGCCTTCGAGTTCCAAACAAGATTGGACTGATATATGTTCTTCAGATGCTACTACCAAAGCACCGGGCCCAAAACTCAAGGGCAAGTACAGAGAACCATGGGTAAGTAAGATTCTGCTCTTTCTTCATGTCTGTGAGTGAGACCAATCTCGTGGTTGCGTTTGTCTCCGACTGACTGACACTGTTCGCTTCCATGGCATTGCAGGACTACGGTACTTACTATCCTATTACCCTTCCTCTGAGGAGACCTTGTTCAGGCGACCCCGGTAAGTTCGAGATGAAAATTTAGCATACCCTTTTCGCCGTTTGAGCTGATTCAAACATATTTTCTTGTTATGATTGTAGAACTTCTTGATGAGGCAGAGTTTGGAGAGGCTGCTAATAAGGAATATGATGATGGAACTATTAATCCTGCTAAAGATCTTGGTCTACTGGTTGGTGATTATATTAACATGTTCTTGTAAATTTTTGAGACAGATATCTAAAATAACTCTCATTTGGGAACAGGAGGAAGCTGAGCAAGAAAAGTTGTTTTTCTTTCAGCTCCCCATAAATCTTCCTACACCTAAGCAATCCGCTAGCAGGAAGGGAAAAGAGAAAGCCGAGACCTCGGTGTCATCGGAAATGGACGGAGCATTGAAGAAAGGCCAGCAGTTGGAAGAGTTGCCGGCAGGACATGTGGGGAAAATGCTGGTTTATAAGAGTGGAGCAGTCAAGTTGAAGCTAGGAGAAACACTATTTGATGTAAGTCCTACTTCCCACCTTGCTTGTTGTTACTTGCAGAAGCATACCTATTCATAATACATGCACTTATTCCTTAAAATGATTCTGGATATCAAATCCGTTGACAAAACACGAAATGATCCGACCTGAAAAGTCAACTACTAATCCAATTCAAAGTTTGATGTATGGATGTAGCTTCCTAGTTGAATATAATAATTGCTTTGCATGTTCTAAGCTCATAGGTATTGAACTTAAATGCAGGTATTGCCTGGTACTAGAGGTGTGTTCGACCAAAATGTTGCTGCCATTAATACCACAGACAAACAATGTTGCATCATCGGCGAGCTTGGTCAGAAGGTAGTTGTCATTCCCGACATTGATAGTATTCTTTAGGATGTAGTAATTGTAAAAAAAAATTAAAAAGAACATAAATTTGACATCTTTTATTGTTTTGAAAAAGTTTATGAAACCCTTCTATTAACTGGATCTATTTGACTGTTAAACTAAGGGTAACAAAAGGAGCATATTAACCTTTCATAAGGGTAAAGAAATGATAAAATATATAAGATTTATTTAGTCCAATTACAATACTTTTTTATTTAGTAGCCCAACAGATTCATAACAACCTAACAAATACCCAAATAATATATCAAACTATTGACTGGCCCAATAACAAACTATTTAGTTCAATTACAATACTCGATTTTTTATTTATTT